>OX421976.1:3843328-4377687 GCA_949128135.1 Parasteatoda lunata
TTTTGCTGAATTCAGCACGAATAAAGCGTGTCAAATGCGCGATTTAAAATTCGCATGTCGTAATAAAATTATCGGAATTTTTATACGACGTAGGAATGCATAGTAATAACTGCAGAATAAATGGTTGAAAAAAAGGAAGAAAAAATAACTGTGATAAACAAATTCGAAATATCGTATCAAAAACTGATTATTCGTGTGTTGTAATAACATGGTAGTTAAGTAACATGATCGTCAAGATCACGCAAAAAAATATAGCTATAATTGAAAACTTAAATTTTTGCTGAATTCAGCACGAATAAAGCGTGTCAAATGCGCGATTTAAAATTCGCATGTCGTAATAAAATTATCGGAATTTTTATACGACGTAGGAATGCATAGTAATAACTGCAGAATAAATGGTTGAAAAAAAGAAAGAAATAATTAGAAAAAAAATTGATAAAAAGTCACTTAGATTTACGATGAAATCGGCACAAATAAAGTGCGCCAAAAAGTGATTAGTTAAATTAGCGATCTGAAGCTCGTACGCGTCGTAATAATTATCTTAATAAAAATTCGGGATTTTCGAAATCTCGTTGAAAAGCGGAAATAACTGCTTAAATAATCATTTAGATTTACGATAAAATCAGTTTAAAGAAAGTACCCTTATGAAAAAATCGAGCTATAAATGAAGTATAAACGAGGTATATTTTAAAGGTATAAAGGAGGTTGTTATTTAAATACGTTAAGGTTGAAAAGGATGCAAATGAATACCTCAAAATCAACCTCAAATATACCTTAAATATACCCCCAGAGGTACATATGTTTCAACCTGAGGTGTTTAATTTTAAATCTGTGGAGATGTAGATATTAACTACTTAAAAGTGTTTCATTTTCAACCTTAGGTTATTACTTATCAGCTTGAAGTATATTTTTTTATACGTGTGTAAGTATTTATTCAACGATCTAAGGTGTGTCGTTTTACACTTCTGGTTATTATAAATCAACCTCAGGTGTATTTTGTTCGACTTCAAGTAATTATTTTTCAACCTCAGGTATCTAATTTTATGCTTGTAGAGGTATATATTTTTCATCCTATGGTGTGTCATTTTACACTTAAGGTTATTATAAATCTACCTCAGGTGTAATTTTTTCTACCTCAGGAAATTATTTTTCAACCTCAGGTATCTAATTTGATGCTTGAACCTGAGGTGAGTCATTTTACACTTGAGGTTATTTTAAATCTACCTTAGGTGTACTACCTTAGGTTAAATCTACCTAAGAAACTAGTTTCTAAGCACATAGGCGGAATACGAGAGTCTTTCTTTCGAAAGAATTTTCGACTGATTTCCATGTATGTATTGTGTGAAGAAAAGTAAAATGTAATGGAAAGAATCTATCTTCCTTTAATTTTGAAATACAACCCATTAGAATTTATTCTTTTTCACACAATTCAGAATAGGAATTTTTACTTAACGCCTATAAGTTAGAGTTTGTAAACCTTGTGCTAATTTGTAATTAAATCGTCCATAAAATTTATTAGTCTTGAATTAACATGTAGAGTTGAATAATATTAAGTATGCTGACTCGTAAACCTTAAAAGAACATTTCAAATATGTAGTGTTTCTGTAATTTTAATAAGTTCAATTAAATTATCGCGAGAAGAGGATACATTTGTTACAAAAAAATGTGGGAACTCATTTATATAGGATAGATGTTAAAGGTGCTAATTTCTTTCAAAAGCGAAATAACAGCAAATTTAAATAATTTAGTCAGCTTACATATAAAAATTTTTATTAACAAAAAAAATTAATTTTTCGTTCAAGAAATCAAAATTTTAGACAATTACTCTGCTTCTTCTGCAAGTTGAAATGCTGTGGTCACGTTATTTGGAGCATTGGGACCTATAAATAAAAAATTTGAATTAGCGAGAGTCATATTTACATTGATAATGACAAGTTTTAGAAGATTAGAAAAATATTTTAGAGCTTATTTCGTTGCATAAATCACATTTTATTATTATTTCTATTCAATTTCAATTAAATGAATGGTTTCTTTAGTAACAGCAGATGAATAATAATAATGACCTGCAAAACTGTCCTTCAATTCTTTATTTTGACTGTTAAAACTAAAAAAGAAAATTTTTCTATAAGATAAAAACTGCTGTAGAAATAACACGCTTATTGAAATTTTTAATTTTCCAATAATTCAACCGACCTTTATGGATTGTTATATTGATACTTAAATTTTTTTCTCAACAAATTTTGAATAAATTCAATTGCTTGCTTGTTTAAACTTTTAGTACAATTTCGCAAAAGAAATTGTACTAAAACCAATTTTCAGTGCTGATTCCGAAAATAATTGTCTATCACGTAAGGTTTTTAAAAACAAAAAGTCATTTTCAACCTTTTATTTAATGTGATCAAGAATCAACCATCTTTTAATAAAAGAATGTAGGAAATCAGTTTTTTGTGTTTTTCATGCCGAAATAAAACCAACATTAAGTTTATATGTTTACTTGCCTGAGAGAATGATTTAAAATAATACTATAAAATAATGTTTTCAAACATCAAAGTTCATGCAAACTAGTATTATCAGTAAATTTTTAGGTGAAAATATTTCATTGAATCAAAGGAGAATAATTTACATGTCTTTTTTCTTTTTGGTGTATATTTAGAGTTACTCCCAGGGGAAGGCTCTCCAGTTACTTGTCTTCACTTCCTCTTATTGACAGCCTGATTTAAACCTTGAAATTCTGGATGCCATTTACGGAGCAGCTTTGTAAAAGTTGTATGCTGTTCAAGTTGAGTAAAATCAAGTTATATAAAACTTGTATAGCAAGTTTCATTTGGAAATTTTCAGATGAGATTTTTTTTTTAAGAAATTGGAAGAAATTGAAATATATATTTATATAACTTTGATAAGTGACTAATGTTGACAACAAAAGTCGAGAGTCAATAATACTTTTAAACTTTGTAACTACAATATAAGCAGATTAATTACATGTGCACCAAAATGATTTTAATATTTAATTGAAATAATAAAACTATTTTTTAGAATAGTTGTCTCAGTAAATTTGTTTTATACAATGATGTTTGTGGATTAAAGATATAAACTATTTTATTAGAACACACTATTTATGCGAAAAGTTTTCATGTTCTCTTAGTCTTTTTACGAGTCTTCACGAATCTTATTAAAAATAAATTGAAAATCATTCCTAAATATTAGACTGCATCATGTTGATCTAGAATAATATTCAAGATTTTGCCTTAGTGGATGTTTGGTGTTGAATTGCCGCTTGGCGGAATTGTTTGGCGCCAGCCATCTTTCCTGTTGGTGTGGCCTTTAGAACTGCATTCTTGTTTAGGCTAAGTCAGCCACAATTGCTTCTTGTTAATTTAAATTGTAACGAGCGTATGGGCGCTCTCAAATGGAAGTTACGATTACTATACTGATTATTATTGTTGAATAAATATTTGTTGAGTTTTATATACAATCCATTACTTTAATATTGAGCTATCACGGGACCGTACAGTTGTTACCTAAGCAACCGGAGAAGAATATGGCTTCTTTGATATCGTTGAACCGCCAAAGAGGCGTAATTAAAACAAAATTAGTAAAGTTGTTAAATTTTCTTGATGAATTGAAAGCTGATGAAAGGGAACTGAATCGTGAAGTTATAGTAAACACAAAACTAAATTCGTTACTGGAACTAAAAAATAGTGCAAAGCAATTGATAGTTGATTACACTCAACTTCCAGAAGATATCGATTTGAAGGATAATCTTAGTTTAACTGAAGAACTAGACGAGGAAATAGAAGATTTAGAAGTAAGATTTCGAATTTCTCTTTCTGAATGCAAAATTAATGATAAAGATAAAATTAAAGAAGCAAAAATTGTTTCGAATTGTAGTTATAAATTGCCAGATTTACCCTTACCACAATTTTATGGAAAATATGAAGATTTTAAAAACTTTAAAATGCAATTTATGTCAATTATCGGTAACAATAAAGAATTGAATGATACACAAAAACTATTTTATCTCAAAGCATCTCTTAAAGGAGAAGCAAAATTGTTGGAATCTTGTCAAGACACGTTTGAATCTCTGTTTTCTGCACTTAATAGCAGGTATGAGAATAATAGAGCAGTTGAGCTTTTATCAATAGCTTATTAAATTTTGAAAAAATAAATGATTCACCATCACAATTACGGGCATTAGTTGACAATGTAAAAAGATGCTTACGATCATTAACAGTACTAGAATTCGATCGTAATAATTTGTCAGATGTTTTAATTTTAAATCTTTTATTACATAAATTAGATAAAGAATCAAGAAAAGCTTTTGAACTAAGTGTAAAATCTAATGAAATCCCGAAATTAGATGATTTTTTAAACTTCTTGGAAGATAGAATTCGAATTCTTGAAGAAATAAATAAAAATAGTTTCCCAAAACAGAACTATGCTGTTAAACCATCAAATCAATTTAATCGTCCTAAAAATTCAAAAACTTTCTTCACCAAAACCAATACTTATCGAAACTGTATTTTGTGTAACGAAACACATCCTATTTATCATTGCCCAAAATTCAAAAGCTTACCAGTTTCGGAGAGATTTAATTTTGTAAAAGAAAACAAACTCTGCATTAAATGCCTTTCTCCAACGCACTTATTAGTTCAGTGTAAAGCTAACAGGTTAATTTGTTTTGTCTGTAAAAAAGATTCTCACCATTCACTATTGCATAAAAACGAAAGTGAAACTTTGAAAGAAAGAGAAATAACCTTGAAAAATAATCCTTCGTCCAACGAATTCGAACAATCCCCTGCTGGCGTCAGGAAAGAATAATAAATTAGTATTCATAAATACTGCAGTTGTTTATCTTCGCGATGCCTGTGGTAATTTGAAACCTTTTCGCGCTGTTCTGGACTCAGCTTCATCTTGCAACTTTTGCAGTTCTGAAGTCATGAATGTATTAGGATTAAAAAAAGAAAAGGTTTTTGTTCCAATTAGTGGAATCAGTGATGTTTCTTTGAATGTAAAATCGCAAATCAAAACTCGATTGTCGAATTTAGAAAATGATTCGGAATGGGAAATTGAGTTACTTGTTGTTCCCAAAATAACGAACATGATGCCCCCCAAGTCAATTTATTAATATTTCGACTTTGAATATTCCTAAAGGGATCAAGTTAGCTGATGACAAATTTTATATAGCGAAAAAAGTGGATTTGTTATTGGGTGCTGAACTTTTTTTTGATTTTTTGAAGAGTGATAAAATACGTTTAGAAGATAATGAATTATTGCTTCAAAATAGTTGTTTCGGATATTTAATTTCAGGAAGCATTAGAATTTCGAGCAATGAAGATAAAGATTTTAATTGTTTTTTGTCAACTAAAGTTAATTCGCTAAACAAGATATTGAATTCTTTTTGGGAAGTTGAAGATGTAAATGAAACAAAAACTCCCGTCAGTTCAGAATTAAATTATTGCAACGAACTTTTTGAAAATTCGTTTTATCGAAAGACTAATGGGAAATACGTAGTTAAGATGCCATTTGAGAAGGATATTAGTGAAGTCATACCGTTGGGAGATTCAAAACAAATTGCTGAAAAAAGACTTAATCAATTATGGAAACGTTTATCAAGTAATCCTGCAATGAAAGAATTGTATGTTTCGTTTTTAAAGGAATATGAACTTTTGAACCATATGGAAAGGATAGAAGACAATTCTGAATTTGATGACAGTTATGGATATTTCCTTCCTCATCATGGTGTCTTAAAACCAGACAGCAAAACTACTAAACTTAGAGTGGTGTTTGATGCAAGCGCCAAAACTACAAATGGATGTTCCTTGAATGATTTGTTATGCAAGGGAGGAGTGATACAAGATGAACTGTTCTCTATTATGCTTCGATTTAGAAAACATATCTATGCCTTCACCGCAGATATTGAGAAAATGTTTAGACAAATTGAAATACTGCCTTCACAAACCAAATTTCTAAAAATACTCTGGAAAAATCACGAAAGTAAACCTACTGAATCTTACAGACTTAAAACCGTAACATATGTCACAGCATGTGCTCCTTACCTGGCACAGAAGACTCTTCAACAATTAGCAAAAGATGAAGAGAAGGATTTTCCTTTGGCATCGAAGGTTGTTAGAGAAGAATTTTATATGAATGATTGCCTTACCGGTACTTCTAATTTAAATGAATGTATTAAGCTTCAGCAAGATTTAACAGAACTACTTAAAAGAGGAGGAATGAACTTACACAAATGGTGTACTAACTTTGATTCACAAGACACAGAATTGGGAGACTTTTCGTTTGATCGTAACAGTAATGCTACAGTGAAGACCTTAGGGATGCTATGGAATAATAAAGGGGATACATTTCTCTACAAAGTAGCAGTTACGGAAAAATCAGATGTTACTAAGAGAGATGTTTTATCTCAAATTGCTCGATTGTATGATCCTCTTGGTCTACTTGGGCCAGTCATCAGCAAAGCGAAGATTTTTATGCAACGGCTTTGGTTGCACAAGCTAGACTGGAATGAAAAGTTACCACCCCCTATTGCCCAAGAATGGACTTTGTTCATTAAAGCACTTCATAGTATAGAAACTATTCAAGTACCTCGTTGCGTTTTGAAGGAGACATTTTCCGGACTTATCCTGCATGGTTTTGCAGATGCCTCAGAAAAAGCATTTGGAGCTGTAATTTACTTACAAACAGTTGCAGATCCTGATGAATCTTGCAGCCAGCTTCTTTGCAGCAAGTCACGTGTAGCATCAATCAAGACCATGACTATTCCCAGATTGGAACTGTCTGCATGTCTACTCCTTTCCTAGTGAAAAAGGTTTTAGAAGCTATGAAGCTTAAATTTGATCATATCAAACTCTGGTCAGATTCAACTATTGCGTTAGCGTGGATTAATACATCGCCTCACCTTTTAAAAACCTTTGTGAGTAATAGAGTCTCACAAATTCAACAACTTACGTCTAATTGTAAGTGGGGACACGTATCATCTGAAATGAACCCTGCAGATATCATTTCCAGAGGCTCAGACGCTACAACCCTTGGATCCAATAAACTGTGGTGGACTGGACCCGATTTCCTAAATAAGGAAAATTTTCAAGTTGAAACTCACTTCAGTGATGAACTTTTTTCTACCGAACTGAAACCAATAGCGACTTCATTAATTATTATAAAAATGACTCATTTATTGATAAATGCTTAAGTGTTACAAATAATTTTCTAAAACTGATAAGAATTTTTAGTTTACTTTTTAGGTTCTCTTACAATTGTAGGAATTCGCTTAATAAGGAAACAGGTACTATAACCATAGATGAAATGGAAAACGCTAGAAATCATCTTCTGAAACTTATACAAAGTAGGTATTTTTCAGAGGAAATTTGTATGTTGTTGAAAAAGGGTTTGCCACTGTCTCCAAAAAGTAAGTTAAAATATTTCGATCCATTTTTAGATGAAAAAGGTTTAATTAGAGTTGGCGGTAGAATAACAAACTCAAACTTAAGTTTTAATCAAAAACATCCTATTATTTTGCCAGCTAAGAATAAGATAACTGAACTTATTTTTAATTATTATCATAGTAAGAACTTTCATAATGGTCCGCAAGCGTTGCTAAATGCTGTTAGACAACTTTATTGGCCACTTAATGGCAGAAATATCGCAAGAAAAATTGTTCATCAATGCATTACTTGTTTTAAAGCAAATCCGGTAATTTCTCAACAAATAATGGGTGAATTACTTAGTGAAAGAATAAATGTTAATTTTACATTTAATTGTTGTTCTATTGATTATTGTGGCCCATTTTTGATTAGATACAAAGGCCAACGTAAAGGTAACTATCACAAAATATACGTTTGTATTTTTGTTTGTACAGTAACAAAAGCAATCCATCTGGAGATAGTTAACGATTTAACCGCAGAAGCATGTATTGCTTGCTTAAAGAGGTTTTTTGCCCGACGAGGCAAACCACAAAAAATATTTAGTGATAACGCTAAAAATTTCGTAAGTGCAAATTCCGAAATTAAACAATTGAGGAATATTTTTATTAAACATAACAACATTTTAGCCAATTTTCTAGCAGAAGAAAATGTACAATGTAAATTTATTCCACCTAGAGCACCAAATTTTAATGGTCTATCGGAAGCAGGAGTAAAATCCTTAAAATTTCATTTAAAGCGAACAATTGGAAATGCGACATTAACTTACGACGAATTTTTAACCATTATTACTATGGTTGAGGGAATTTTAAATTCTCGCCCCCTAACACCATTAACTTCTAACATTGATGACTTAAATGTGTTAACCCCTGGTCATTTTCTTATAGGTCGACCAATAAATGCAATTATTGAACCTAACTTATTAGAAATAGATAATAATAGACTTAATTTATGGCAAAAAACTACTCAAATGGTTCAAAATATATGGAAAAATTGGACTAATAATTATCTGAGCACATTGATACAGAGAAACAAATGGATGTTTATAAAACAAAATGTTCACATAGGAGACATGGTAGTACTCAAGAAAGAAAACCTTCCTACATGTAAATGGCTATTAGGTAGAATTACTGATGTATTTTGTGGAAAAGATAACCGTGTAAGAGTTGTTTCAGTAAAAACTAAAAATGCTGTTTATAAAAGAGCAATATCAAAAATTGCTGTCTTACCTATTGAGAATTAATTTTGTATAATTAGTATTTTGAAAACTGAAACTTTGTTTATTTGGTGTATTTTTATAACTATTTGTGCATTGTATTGATTTAAATTGTATTAACATTGTAATTTTATTTGTTTCAATTTGATTATTATTTATTGAAATTAATATTTCAACCCCGGCGGTTATGTTTGGTGTTGAATTGCCGCTTGGCGGGATTGTTTGGCGCCAGCCATCTTTCCTGTTGGTGTGGCCTTTAGAACTGCATTCTTGTTTAGGCTAAGTCAGCCACAATTGCTTCTTGTTAAATTGAATTGTAACGAGCGTATGGGCGCTCTCAAATGAAAGTTACGATTACTATACTGATTATTATTGTTGAATAAATATTTGTTGAGTTTTATATACAGTCCATTACTTTAATATTGAGCTATCACGGGACCGTACAGTGGACTAAACAGACAAAAATGTTTGAATTTTGAAAACGAATTTTTTAAGTTGATGCCAGTTTTCCTTCACCTATAGTTGCCTTTTTGCTAACTAACTTCAGATATTATTTAATAGGTGATGCACATACAAATACTTTAAAGATACTCAACTAAACAAAACTAAGACACAGCAAATAAATCATTTTATAAATAACTTCACTAAAAATCCGAGATAGAGAAAAGATTACATATGTTTGTCAATATATTTTTAAAATCTTAAATCTAAAAATAAAAAAAAAATAAAAAAATCATTAAATTTGGCGAAATTCCTTTTCTTATTTTATTAATATTTAAACTTTTTCAAAGTGACTGCCTTTAATATTATATTTAAGGCTAAGTGCGATTATATATATAATTGCTAATTTAATTTAAGTTAATTTATCTCTAACAAAAAGTAAGGCAATTAAGGAATAAATTTTATCGAAATAAACAAAGGAGGAAAAAAAAATGTTTTAATGTATTCATGCTTACTAGTCAGGCAATCCCGATGCTGCTTAGGTAGAGGTTTTGAGTCTCTTGTGCCCATACACGACATGCCAGCAAGTTGCTCTACATTAAAAAAGGATTTTAGAAAGTAAGAGACCATCGTGATCAGTTTCTTCCTTCCATGAAGAATGATATTTATTTTGCCCACTTCAGAGACTGTAATCTCACTCTCATCCACCAAAATGACCTATAATTAAAAACAAAAATTTTTTCAACTCATAACTTTCAATAGAAATTGTATATACATAAATTTTAAAAAATACTTTTTAAAAGTTACTTTATGTTTAGAATAAATAAAAAGTGGTTCTTATTTTGTTCCCCTGCAATGCAGAGTTATTATACATATTTTCACTCATAAACAACAATATAAACTTTGCAACAGATATCCAAGCAAAAGATAAGCATACGGCTATAGTAGAATTTTAAAACAAAATTGCTATTTTTTTAAAAATCTTTCAATTTTCAGTGATTTATTTATAAGAGAAATTATGAACCTTTTACTCGATCAGCTTGTATACTGCTATGTTAAAACATATACATTTAAGCAAAACAAAAAGAATAGTTATATTTGAATAAATTGCAAACAATAAAATATACTGTGCGTAACCTGCTGTAACGATTCACCAGTAACGTTACCCTAAACAGCGACGAGAAATATTTCGATTGTTCTGTCTTATTGCTAAGCCTACAACAATAGCCTCAAAGAATATCCTCCGACTTAAATAATGTAAGATCAGGACGTGTCTTTAAAACAAAATAATGAAATTTAAGTTTGAAAATTGAAGCATATTTGATTAAAAGTGATAAAGCTAAATTAATAAATGTCAAATGTCTTACCGAATTTCGAAGAAACTTTCGATTGTAAACACACACGCCATTTGCCGGCTAGCACGGAACTCTGGAAAGTGAGCTAGTTGATATGAAGTGTACTTTGAACAACCTTAAAAACAACCTTAGGTGTAAATAAAATGACTTCATACACCTCAATAAGTACCTCATTCTCTTTAGTGGAAAAAAGGCATATTTTTTATGCCTCGTAAATATCTCACTCTCGTTAGTTAAAATAAGGTAAATGTTTTTATACCTCTTTTGTTACAAGTGTAAGTAAAACAACCTCGTATACCTTAGAAATCACCTCATTAGTTTGGTTGATATGAAGTGAATTTAAAACAACCTCAAAATAAGCTTAGGTATAAATAAAATGACTTCATACACCTCAATAAGTACCTCATTCTCTTTAGTGGAAAAAAGGCATATTTTTTATGCCTCGTAAATATCTCACTCTCGTTAGTTAAAATAAGGTAAATGTTTTTATACCTCTTTTGTTACAAGTGTAAGTAAAACAACCTCGTATACCTTAGAAATCACCTCATTAGTTTGGTTGATATGAAGTGAATTTAAAACAACCTCAAAATAAGCTTAGGTATAAATAAAATGACTTCATACACCTCAATAAGTACCTCATTCTCTTTAGTGGAAAAAAGGCATATTTTTTATGCCTCGTAAATATCTCACTCTCGTTAGTTAAAATAAGGTAAATGTTTTTATACCTCTTTTGTTACAAGTGTAAGTACAACAACCTCGTATGCCTTAGAAATCACCTGGCTGCGGTCATTGTGCGGGTGGGTGACCACTTGGATCATTCTGCGTAGGGACCGAGGGTGTGCGGTATTGGTCCTCGTTAAACTGTTCTACCGTAAAGTGCTCGACTTCGCGTGCAGGTCGTTGGGCTACCGAAGCAGGGGTGCCATCCCCTCTGCAGAGGATCAAAATTGTGATGGCATGTCTTCGGATCATCCTCAGGGATGTTTCCCAGACCGTCGCCAATAGCCCATTGTGCAGCTCTAGTGCGACGTAAATTAACTACACACACACACACGCCTTAGAAATCACCTCATTAGTTTGGTTGATATGAAGTGAATTTAAAACAACCTCAAAATAAGCTTAGGTATAAATAAAATGACTTCATACACCTCAATAAATACCTCACTCTCTTTAGTTGAAATGAGGTAAAAAATTTTATACCTCAAAAATACCTCTTTTGTTACAAGTGTCAGAAAATCAACCTGGTATACCTTGACCTCATCAGCCTGGTTGATTTGAAGTTGATTTTAAACAACCTCAAAATAAGCGGAAGTATATATAAAACAACCTTGTACACCTTAATTACAACCTTTACGAAGTATAATTTTTATTGCTGTTTTCTCAGCAACCTTAAATATACCTCAAATCAACCTTGATACCTCAAAAATACTTCAAATCAACCTTAAATATACCTTAAATTTTCGTAAGGGATTAAAATGAAGCACTATGTTGAGATATTAATTCATCTCCATCTGGTCTTAAGATCTTACGGCACCGCGCTAGGAAAAAAGAGTCTGGATATTATATATCACATGAAATGAACGAATATATTATATAATATATGTTACACGTAAAAAGTGTACACTTAGACTTTGGAAATGGAAGTATAAAGTTGTGTCTCGGAGCTCTGCTCCATTTATACATAGTTTGTAAATAGATTTCTTTATTCTTTCCACAATAAAAGCCCAGAAAAATTAGTATGTTGTCCTCCTTATAAAAAGGATATTAAAAAATGACTGCGAATATTATAGACTGCTATTTTAATCTATTATGATTAAATAAAACTAAGCTCGAAAGTTATGAAGGGAATATGAGAGAGGGAGCACGACATATATATATATATATATATATATATATATATATATATATATATATATATATATATATATATATATATATATATATATATATATATATATATATATATAGTCTTGTTTCAATAGTAGCTTAAAACAATTAAAATAATTTTTATTAAAAAGATTTCAGCTCAAAAACTTTGGAAATGACTAAATTACTCTCAATACTTAAAATATAAACTTGTGGTGTTGCCATCTGTTATGCAATCAAATAGTTATTCGTTTTTTTTTTTTTTATAGTTTGAGTTTCAGAATTTGTTTCGATTTACAAGAATTGGATTACATTTAGTAGCTCAAAGAGACAGAATTCAAAAATACGAGATACTTTGTTGGTTTTGCACAAATTCATTCTTCTCAAACACATATGGATAATAGGCAGTGGCATACATAGACTTAAGTGCGCTCCCCCTGGCAAGATATATAAATGAGCCCTATCATAGATACTTAATTTTTTAAAAAATTATAATATGAAACAAAACACTATGAAGATGCAGTTAAGTATTTATAATCATTCGTTTTATTTCAATTTGAATTAATTTATATTTTTAAATTTAAATATTTTAATTTATACATTTAAATTTAAATATTTTAATTTATACATTTAAATTTAAATATTTTAATTTAAATTATTTTAATTTTTATTATTTTAATTAATAAGGAATAAATGCGATAGAGAGGTGGAATTTAGAAAATTACTAAATTGGAACATTGTATACACACTTACCAACTTACCACTTTAATATGAAATTCTTCTTAATAATACGAGAAAATAACACACTATCTTACAATAATTATATTCAAAGCTTAATTTTGGATTATTATTATTTACAAAATGAATTTAAAAAAATATATGTTATAAAAGAAAAAAAAAAATTATTGAGATTCAAATAGTTGAGGTAAGAGGTTTACGATACTAATGTTCAACTCCGTCAAATGTACGATCTGTGGATAAATGAATGTGTGTATGAATGGGTACGTCATATAAACGGGTTTTATATTTGGTTTTATATCCGTCGTTGAACAGCCGATCCAATTTCGGGTTTACGACTACTAATGTTCAAGCCGTAACCTTGTAATTTTGAACCGATCCAGAAGACAAGGAAACTCTTGAATCAGTACCCCCAGAGGTTTTAATTTGTTATGGGAACATGGAGGACTTTGCGACTCGACAGATGTAATGTGCATCAGTCACCATTACAGGACGGGGGAGTCTTTGGTCGGCCAGGGATCAAACCCACGAACTCTTGGACATGGGCCAGGACAGGCCCTACATTTAACCGGGTAGGCTATTACCGGGTATTTATCTTACATTAAGTATTACCGGGTGTGACGTTTGGGTTGTGAAAGTCAAATTCTAGGCCATAGATGGCGCCACAGGAAAACAATAACAATAGCACCCCTTGCCTTATTGGCCTACGACAACAAAAACAACATTAACCTGATTCGAAAATTGCAAGTCGTTTTAATACCAAATTAAAAATACCAAAATTTTCGGGACCCCGTAAAAAAGTCCAGCAATAACTGTTGAAAGAACAATAAAAAAAAAATCTTAGATTTGCGAGGAAATCGGCACAAATTAAGAGCACATTTAAATACGCGTGAATTATTAATACATATTAGAAATATCGGGATTTACATAACCATGTGGAAATGTGTAGCAATAAGTGATGAAAAACAATAATAGAAAAAAAAATACTTAGAGAAACGAGCAAAACTTAGTTACGAGTTAAACTTAGAAAAGCATACTTAGAAAGAGAGTGCTTAGAGAAAGAGAGAACTAAAATAGTTTGATAATATTGACACAATTAAAGCACGTCAAAAGTGTTTACTATTTACAGAAAGTCGCAAGTCATGTATTAAAAAGGGACAAAACACTTATCGGGACTTAACTTATCGGGATTTCGGGGACCTTTGTAAAAACACGATCAAAAATTCACTTGGATTAACTGAACACAAATAAAGAGTTTCAAGAGTGATTACTAAAATCCGAAATTGACGCATCATATTAACGCATTTTTGCACATCATATTAACGCATTTTTGACGCATCATAATTTTGTCGAATTAAAGATGTTGCGATAACCACCGAAAATGGCGATCGAAAAATTACTTTGATTAAGACTTGGCGTGTTAAAAACTTGGCGTGTTAAAAAATTTCTGATATTTTTTATTTTTATAAAAAGTTATAATAGTTTGTTTTTATTATGTTCAAAAACTGCCGCGGACCGCATATCCAACGCAGGTTGCATGTGTACTTAGCAATATATTATTTCTAAATTGTGCGCCCTTAAAACCTCTTGCGCCCCTCCCGCTCCTCGGAGGTTGCAGGGGTGTTATTTACGCCACTGATAATAGGAAGAAAAAAAACCCTGTTCAATATTTGCAGTATGGTAATATTTGTAGTTGTTCAATATTTGTGTATTTCAAAGCTTCGAAAAACATTTTTATTTATAATTCAGTATTTAAATTTCACAACTGATGCCTTTCCAAGCAGTGGGGTATCTAGGGTACTGCAAGTATGTGCCAGACTACGAATTGTCAAGGAACATAGTAAGAAGATCGGAGCGTCAGAAATCGTAAAACCACTGGAAGATGGAGAAAGACTAAAAATTGATTCAGAAGGGGAAGTTTTAAGCTCTAAAACAAAGGGTGTTTCAGTCAGACAATTCAGTCACCCGACAATTCAGCAACTTGGAATTCCGAAGTTGACTGGAACTAATTATCATCTTCGGGCCATGAAAATGGAAGCAGTTTTGAATTTGAAAAAACTAATGTCGGCATTAACAGAGGAAGCAACTGACCCTGCTAAATTGCAAGTTTGGGAAACTACTAACCAAGATGCCGTATCATACTTGAAGTTGTCGCTATCAGACGAACAAGCTTTGCAATATGCAGAAAAAGAGAATGCAAAAACTTTGTGGACAAGCATTGAAACTACCTACACTGGGCTTGAAGAAGATAGAAAGATTGATGCGGGTGCCGAACTCAAGAGCTTAGAATTGCGGGATTCAGAAGCCGTCATCGATTACATAGCTCGAGCTAAAGGATTATCGACAAAGTGTGCTTCCTTGGGACTGAAAATATCTGACAGAGAATTGGTGTTTTACACGGTCAGAAGTCTGGCAGGAAAATATGAGCGCATAAAACATGTTTTAAAAACTCAACGAGAAATGTCGCTAGAAGATATACTCGAAGTCTTAAGGGAAGAAGAAAAAGATTTACTACAGAAATCCCGTGGACAAAGAAATCTGCGTATGTTACTCAGAAGAAGAGGTTAGCAGGAAAAATTTTCTACGCATGTAGACGACCGGGACATATAGCAAGGGACTGTTATTCGAAACATCAAGAAGTGGGAAGAGACAGAGGTTACAAACAATCTACCAGTAGAGTAAGAGGTCGTCTAAAACAAAATTTTCAAGAAACATTGGTATCCGATAGTGCTATCCCAGAAAGTTTCAGATGAACAGAATGGACAAGTGGACGAATGTTGGATCCTGGATAGTGGAGCCACGTCTCATATGTGCAAGGATGAACGCTGGTTCGAATCTGTAGATGCTTGCGACAGTAAAATATACCAGGCAGGTAAGACTTTTACATTGGATACAAAAGGAATTGGAACTGTTAAAGCTATTTCACTAAATAATAATGCAAAAATTATAATTAGTAATGTATTGTAAGTACCATAGTTACATCATAATTTACTGTCACTTACATGTTTAATGGATAAAGGGTATAAGGTTAAATCACATTCAAACTCTGTTTTAATTATTGCTCCTAATGGACGCTTAGTTTTGAAAGCTTTAAATGTGAATAAAAAATTAGAAGTTAAGCTAAAACCTAATGTTAATAACGAGGTATGTTTTTCTGGGTGTAACAAAGTTAAAGATAACGCTGAAATGAATGTAATTTGGCATAAAAGAGTGTGTCATTTAAATGCTGATTATATGCGTACAATGTCTAAAGTGTTAAATTTAAAAATTGATAATGAATTGTCTTGTGAATCGTGTGATATTTCTAAGATTACCAGAAAACCTTTATTATAGTATTTTAACTCCTCAAAGTTCAACAACTTTAGAATTAATACATGGTGATTTGTGTGGACCATTCCCAGTTAAGTCTTTAGGTAATTCAACATATTTTTTAATATTAGTAGATGATTTTTCTGGCATGTATTTTACTAATTTTTTTAAGAACAAAACCGAAGTATTTGATAACATTGTAAGTTTTAAGCTGAAATTTGAAAACTTACTAAATAAGAAAATTAAGAAATTTCATAGTGACAATGGTCTTGAGTTTGTAAACAAAGATCTTGAGTTTTATTTCTCTGAATGCGAAGTTACACATGAGAAATCTGTGCCGTACAACCCAGAAAGTTTAGGGTAAAGCTGAACGAGCTAATGGAGTTTTGTTACATTAGATTTGTTAGGAGTTTGCTAGAACATTAATCTAAGATAGTAAACTTCCTTAAAATTTTTGGGCTGAAGCAATAGCCTATGCAACACATGTTACTAACCTAACTCCTCGAAAAGGTAAAACTGGAGTTCCAAAAGAATTATTCTTTAATAAAAAGCAGAACTATAAATATCTGCGTTTTTTTGAATCTACAGCATACTATCACGTTCCTAAAGCTTTAAGACACAAACTTTCCATTCCAGGTAAAAAGGGTATTATGTTGGGTTATTCGAATGAAAGACGAGCTTATCGTATTTACGACCCTGAAAAAAATAAAGTAATAGAAGAGCGTTCAGTAAAATTTAATGAGAAATTATTAGGTAGTAGTAATTTGTTTAGTGAGGATAAATCTAATGACATCGATGAATTTTTTAATATCCTAACTGACGTAGAAGACCAAAATGTAAGTTTTGAATTTCCACTGGATTTGAAGGATAGCCGAGATTTAAGTGAAACTAAAACTCGTGGTCGTCCAGTAGGTTCAACTAAAGAAAAAGTTAGGGAATTAAATGAACAACGAATAAATGAAGACGGAAACAGATCACTAGAGCTAGGTGTACGTCGGTCAGATAGAATAAAGACAAAAGAAAATTCAAACTTAGTAATTAATATTCCAGGTAATTTTGATGAAGCTAAACGTGATAAAAATTGGTTAAAATTGGAATAAGCAATGAATGAAGAATTAAATTCTATTCGCGAACACAATGTTTGGGATCTAGTTGATAAACCTGAAAATGTAAAAATAGTTAAGAGTAAATGGGTTTTTACTATGAAAGATAATAAATATAAAGCTAGGTTAGTAGCAGCAGGTTTTAATCAAGTAAAAAATCGTGATTATTTAGAGTCTTATTCACCCGTGTTAAGTACCGAATCTTTGCGTTTGTTGTTGGCATTATCTGCTAAATTAAATTTAGAAGTAAAATTTTTAGATATAAAAACTGCCTATCTTTATAGTGAATTAAAAGAAACTGTATATATGACTATTCCCCCAGGTTTTAAACATTTGTATGGTGAAAATAAAGTATGCAAGTTAAAACGTAGTCTTTATGGATTACCCCAATTTTCACTTGAATAGAGAATTCTAAGTATTTTTATATTGGAATATACGTAGATGACTTAATAGTTATTTATTCAGACTTGCAGATGTATAATAATATAGTGGGAAAATTATCTCGGATATTTGAAGTGAAAGAAAGTAGAGAGAATAAATTTCTAGGTATTGAAATAAATAAAAGTGAAAAGGGCATAACTTTGTCTCAAACTGAATATATAAACTATTTATTGCAGAAACATGGTATGTTTGATTCTAAATGTGTAAAAACACCAATCGTAAGAGGTGAGGATAGGAGTTTTAATTGTTCAAACGAAATAGTTAATCAAACACAATATCAGGGATTAATAGGAGAACTTTTATATCTCTCGAACAGAACACGACCAGACTTAGCATTTGTCATGAGCTACTTATCTCAATTTAATCATAAACCTGAGAAACGACATTTTAATTTAGCTAAAAGAGTGTTAAAATATCTCAATGGTACAAAGGATAAAAAATTATTTTTCAGTAACAAATCAGGACTTTTGAATGCTCATGCCGATGCAAGCTGGGGAAATGCTGAAAATGGGAAATCATTTTCAGGAGAAATTGTAATGTTAGGTGACTCTTTAATTTTATGGAAGAGCAATAAACAAAAAACAGTTGCTCTATCTACTTGTGAAACGGAACTTGTTTCTTTAGGTGGTGTTTGTAAAGAACTAATGTGGATATTAAATTTATTAGAAGAATTGCATTGTTCTATATTTGTAAAGAAACCTGTGACCATTTCGTCTGACAATCAATCTGAAATTGATTGGTTGAATAGTGCAAAATCATCTTCTAGAACGAGACATATCAATTTGAAACTTCATTGCGTAAAGGATATAATTGGCAAAATTATTAAAGTAGAGTATGTGCAAACGGACGAAATGATTGCAGATTTCCTAACTAAAGCTGTAACTTTTGACAAGCTCACTTGGACTTTGTCACAAATAAATTTAATTGATTAATTGTTAACAAGTTTAAGTTGTTTGAGAAATTAGTTTATTTATGTTTTATATTTTGTGGGAAAATGTGTATTTATTCGCAGGGGGAGTGTTGTTGATATGCAAATAAAATCCCATTTTTCCTCTCCCTCTCAGGTAAGTTACGCGAGTTGCGTAATCTAATGTGACGACTTCCCGATAGGGGAAATCGAAATATATTAGTTGAAGAAGCTGACTGAGTTGTTAGTTAGTTGGTTGATTCAGTTGTATTCCTTTTGCATAGCACTGTGTGTGCACGATATAATTTCCGCTTATTATGTTTTTATGTTTTAATAAACTCTTTATTTGCCGGCATTTGCTTCTGTGTTATTCAACATAACAACTATATATATATATACATATACATATATATATATACATACTAGAGGGCTCCGTCCCCTGCTCGCTGCCGCTCGCCAACCCCCGATAATTGCTACGCAATGACATTTTTGTTTGCTTCGCGAACAAAAAAAGTCGTTTTCCCTAAGATTATCTGGCAGTTTTTCTGCACCAACATCACGTATAGAGAATATGATAGGATTGTAAAATGTCAGAGGTGCTCATTATCAGCATTATAAACTTACATTCCGCCGTCGCGTATTGATAGCCCTACGATTATTTTTTAGGTGATTTTTATGCTGCTAAATTATGTTCAGCTCTAAGTCGCTGTTGATATCGCCTAAGATATTCACGGCGATCCATTTTTTATAAAAGATATAAGTTTTTTAAAATAAACTCTGTTCAATATATTTTGTTAATTTGGAATGTAAATAGTTTCTTTAAAGAGTGTTGATTCGTGCGTCCAATAACTCTACCCGATTTATCAAAGCTAATAAAATATATTTGAATTCTAAAATAAATAACTGCGTTCTATCAAAACAAACATTCTATTATAAAATTTTAGAACAACTATCTTTTTACATTACCACTCAAAATTATTAATAAACACTGGATAATATTGTGTTAATGACACTTTTATCTAATGACGTCATAAACAATCGTTTGCACAAAGTTTAGTTCATAATAATCATTTATAATCGCTTGCATAAATAATCGTTTGGTCTTTTTATAGCTTTACGTAATAAATGTGAGATTTTTTTTTTTTTTTTGAAATGGCGGTGTTATAATTTTGTTGTTGAGTTAATAAATCTTCCTTTCTATAAACGTAATAGTAGAGTTTTCTTAATTATTTGATTCGAAGTCCTCTGAGTTTTATTTGAGGTCAGTTTGTATTTTGTATTTTTTTGACAGCATTATTAAAAATTATTACCTTTTCACATACATACGTTCTCAATTTTGATGGGCTGTTTCGTGTGTTACTAACCAGAAGTCTTCTCTGATTGTTCTGTGTGAAGTTCTGTGTTAACTGATATATATATATATATATATATATATATATATATATATATATATATATATATATATATATATATATATATATATATATATATATATATATATATATGTATATATATATATATATATATATATATTATATATATATTATATATATATTATATATATATATTATATATATATATATATATATTATATATATATTATATATATATATTATATATATATATATATATATATATATATATATATATATATATATATATATATATATATATATATATATATATATATATATATATATAATCAGTTATGGGCATCAATCACGAAAATTTTATTCATGACTAAATTTATTCTGAATGATTATTCATATGAAAATTTAGTCATTATTCATCATTCATTATGCAAATGTATAAAAATTTTTGAATAAATATTGATGAATAAACTCATTAATCATGACTAATTTTTCTGAATAAAATTTTGAATAACCAGCGAAAAATTCAATCGATATGTCTTGTCTATAACGAGATGCAAAACATCGTTTGCTCTTAAAAGTCTTATTTTAGGAATTTAACTATAAAACTAAGACAAGTATGAATATTTATTTTTATGTTATTTTAACTTACTCCAGCGTAACATACTTAGTTGTGCTAAAAAGTAGGTTTATAACAGTTTAGTTACTTAAGTTCATTTTAAAATTTTGTTCTAAAATGTATAAAACACAATTTTTTATAGTTTTTGAAAGCAAACGATAATCTTATTTTAAATTTTTAAATAAAATTTTAACTTAAAAAATTAAACGCTTTTTTGTCTTGTAACCATTTCTCAAAAGTATTAGACAAAAGTAAATTTCCTCAACTATAATATAAATATACTTGAAAAGGATTACGTTTTATTTGTAGGACGTTGTAGGAAGGAAGGACGTTTTATTTGTAGTTGTCATAATCGTAGTCAGAGTATTCCGTACCCATTTTTGTTGACCAGTGAAATTATTCAGTTATTCTTGACTAATGAATAAAGGATACTGAATAAAGAATAATGAATGATTTATTCTTTATTCAAAATATTTCTGACTAATGAATAAATCTTAATTCATTATTCAGAGTTTGAATAATTATTCATCATTCTTTATTCATTATTCTGAATGACAAATGCCCATCTCTGATATATATATATATATATATATATATATATATATATATATATATATATATATATATATATATATATATATATATATATATATATATATATATATACAGTGAACTCTCACTTATGCACCGGTGTAAGGGGCCATCAAGTAAAAGCGCATAAGTGAAAGAGACGCATAAGTGAAAAACTTCAACGCAACGTAAATTGCAGTGACAATATGAATAAATATGTTTCTAAAGATTAAATGTTAATATTTATACTGTTTCGGTATTTACTATAATTATACAAAGAAAGAATTTAACATACCTAAATACAATTTATTTTCTTACAAAAAAATCCTTAATACATGTTTGTATTTGTTTTTGCCAACGTATTTCAAAAATAGTTTTTTTCCAGTTCATATCAATGGGATAAGGGAGTTTCAGAAGCAGAATTAAATTGTAAACAGTCACGAATAGTGACTAAAGCTTCTAATACTGCTGTGTGATTTGGAGGAACTTTATCATCCTCGTCAGTATCATCCACCACGTTCTCATCGTCGACAAGTTTAAGTAAGATATAAATGAACAGTTCGTCACAAAAAATTTGAGTTTTATGGGAAGGGGTGAAACATCACATGATAAATTTCTAATGAAAGTGCTTGACGTCATAATATGCTGCACAAATTAGTTGTTTGATTACTACTGTCGCTAAACAAACCGCCTCCTTTTATTTACTCAAGATGTCCATCTGACTGCAAGTAAGTGATCATGGTCTCTTTAATCTTTCATATTCAAGGTGTCTTTTTTTTTCCCTAGAAAACAGCATGGGAGTAAAACTATCTTCTGGACAAGAGGAATGGTCATTTTCTTAAAGATGAATGGGCTTTCATTGTTGTTGGTGTAACAGATAAGACACCCTAACAGCAAAATGAAAAGGTAGCAGGGGGAAGAAAAATAAACTATTCAAAGGGTCTAACATCATATTTCTTTTTATCTGTAGCAAGAATTGCTTATTTGCTTCAATTTTTAATTTAAAACCTTTTTTTAAGGAGAAAAAAATTAAAATGTTAGCCTAAAATTTCGGCGCATAATTGAAAAATTTATTTTTAGAGCGACGCTTGAACGAAGGATGATTATCATTATTTTCCTACCTAATGTACTGGGACCTATAAAAATCGTCGCATATAACTATAAAGCATATAACTTTAGTTTAATTTTATATTTTGGCCTAAGACGTTTATATTCTGTAGAAAACAACAGGATATCTTAAAATAACTCAGATAAATCTATGTAGTTTATGTTATTAATGGTTTCAAGAAGTCAGGAAAATGACAACACAAAAACCTACTCACTTTGAAGAATTTGTTGAGATAAAGTTTGAACCAGAAAATTGGTTCTTTATTCATGCAACAAGACATTTTCATATAGGAGGGTATCTAATCAATCTATTAACATAAGATATTGATTGCTGGCTCTATCTATTTTGGTTATAAACCACTAAATAAAAGTAGCCAGGAAAATGACAGATTTTCTTGGGAAAAACAAATTATAGACGGAAAAAATTATTTTAAACGAAGTTTTTGTAAATAATACCCTCTGCGCATATTCTAGAAATGCTTACACCGGTTGAGATAAAAAAAATTAGACATTGAAAAATTTATGGAAAGTTTTGAAGCTAGTTATTATTGGAAGCATTGTTTGGGACATGCCAGGAAAATGACATTTTGATATTCCATTAAATTTTTTAAGTATACAAAACAGTAAATGCTACTGCAAAGTCATTTTAAAATGCTAACAGCAATGCTATTTATTAATTTAAAAAAAAAAAAGTTTTTTAAGAATTATAGTATTAGATCTTGGAGCAAGGACAGTGAATTGTCATATTTCGTGAGAATCACTCATATATATATATATATATATATATATATATATATATATATATATATATATATATATATATATATATATATATATATATATATATATATATATATATATATATATATATATATATATATATATATATATATATATATATATATATATATATATATATATATATATATATATATATATATATATATATATATAGTCATGCTCTTCTCTCTCTCTTCTTCATCATAACTTTCGAGCCGAGTTTTATTTAATCATAATAGATTAAAATAGCAGTCTGTAGCGTTCGCAGTCATTTTTTTATATCCTTTTTTATAAGGAGGACAACATACTAATTTTTCTAGAGTTTTATTGATGAAAAGAATAAAGAATTCTATTTACACTTTTGTACAGGTGGAGCAGAGCTCCTGGTTACATCTTCACGGTTTCATTTCTAAAATATAAGTGTACACTTTTTTAATCGTTACATCTAATATATCGTTCATGTCATGTGATCCACAACACCCAGACTATTTTTTATATCTCCTTTGTTAGAAGTGGGGTTCTTATCTTCGTTAGAAGTGCCGCACCTAAGACCATATGGAGAAGGATTAATATCTCAACATAGTTCTTCACTTTTATGGGAATTCGGTTAGATCTTAAGGTATTTTGCCTTCTTTAAGATTTTTCATTTCACTGCACAGATTTTATGAATAAAGATTTCATCGCTATCCAATGAAACAGATGTACGCGAAGGGCCAAGTCAAACATGTGGAAGAGATTATTTGATGTTCTCATAAACCAGATAAGCTTATCTGCAGATAGATATAATTCTTTTTAAGTTTAGTCTCAAAAGATCTTTTTAATTTTAAGCTATTATTTTAGATGTTACAATATCCCCCCTCTCAAAGGTGTTGATCCGGAGGTGATCAGGCTCCACATCACATCTCATTGAGGAAAGATTAAAATCCGTTCTTATCATCTTCTATTTAAACTATTTAAAATTAATATTAATCTGGATGATTCAGATCACATGACCTGAATTACAAAAGCAATATAAATAAAACAATATTCAAAATGTTACTTTAACAAAACATATGAAACTACTTCAATTGCAATGGTTTCGTACTAACTCTCAAAAATTTCAAAAATAGATTATATAAAAACACTCAATATTCCACTTCTTAAGATGCTAAAATAACATCTAATATAAAAATAAAATATAGTTTTAACTAAACAACAGGCCTTAAGAAATTGCTACCTAGGTTTAAGTCCTTGTGACATAAGTCACTTGACTGAGGATCCATTAGCATGCTTATAAAGCTTCATTATCCTAAATCTCTTACAAGATCTCTTAAATATTCATCTTACAAAACTTCGAAATATTCATATATTTTCTCTCTTCTGTTACTCTTTAAAATAGTCATCCAAAATAATTTCTTTAACTAACTCCTTAAAATACTTCACGTGAAAAAACTAATTTTCCTCACCATTTCTATAAATCTCAAATATACTACTTAATCTCAGTATTCACTATTCTTTCTAGTACATACCTCACCACTACTTTTCTTATTTTCACGAATAATATTCATGTTTTAAAACTCATTTCCACTAACAATATTCATTTTTTAGTACTCATTTCCACTAACAATATTCATTTTTTAGACCTAAAATTTTAAAACTCACTTTCTTAACTTTTTTGGCATCGTTGCCACTTCTCATTCTTTGTGACTACATGTCACTATAACCTTAATAAAGTATAGACACCTTATAAAATACAAACATCAAAATATAAAGTAAAGAAAAATATAATTCAAAAACATAAATTCCACTTCACCTCATTTCACTTCACAATGGACACATTTGTCTTTAATTTGGAATTTAGGATTCCAATATTTTTAAAGGGAATTTGCTTGATAAGGGACTTAGTTCCTGAAGAGGAGGAAAACAGTCTCGAATCACTGCAATCAGTGTTATGGAAGATCCTGGCAACCTTAATTGTGTCATCATCAATTATATAAATTTGTGGTTTAATATTTCGACAAAAACAAAAGAAGAAAAATAAAGCTTCGCCCGCATAACCTGTTATCTCAGGTATGGGTAAGCACTACGCTGGTTTTCACAAATTAAGGGTCGGGTCTTCCAGAAAAGGGGTAATATTTCTTATCATCATCAATATTTATGACAGTCCAAACTTATTCTTAATGCATAACAGCATTCATAATTTTTCTTGAATAATTCTTCTTATTAATATTATTTACAACAGTTCAGGATCAATTGTAATAAATTACAAAATTCAAATTTTCCTTACAATAAAATTACAAAAATATCACAACAGAAATCGACTAAAATTTACATAAAATGTACTCTTAATTTTTATTTTCCGGTGTTAAATGAAATTCTTCAGCTGGATAAAAATATCTTAATTTGGAAGAGTGAACAATTTCAGTTTGATTATTATATTTATCTATTTCAAAGTTTACATTAAAAAGTTTCCTTAGTATTGCGTAAGGGCCTGAATAAGGAGAAGTTAATTTTCTAGTGTTAGGGTATTTATATTCTTCCATTATTACCAAATCTCCTTCTTTAAAATTTGCCTTTTTAAATTTTAAATCATATCTAAGTTTATTTTTCAAATGATGTTCCTTGGTTTTTTCGAAAGCTATTTCTCTGGCTTTTTCCACTGGGGGGTATAAAGGTTGATCAATAGGGGAATCAAAAGGCAAGGAGCCAAACATTAAATAAGCAGGTGGAAAAGTTGTAACAGTATGAGGAGTATTATTATATTCTAACACAACCTGTTCAAGAATTTTAGTCCAAGGAATTTTTCTAGAAAGGTTATTTACTTTACATTTTAATCTAGCAACTATCGATTGTCCTACCCTTTCTGATTTTCCATTACATTGTGGATGGTGACTAGTTGTCAACAACTGTTTTACATTATGATTTCTCAAAAATTTCTTAAATCGACTAGAAGTAAAGGCTGGGTTCCTATCAGTTAATAAAATCTTTGGGGCATAGGATGTAAATAAAGGCTTCAACAAATTCGAGTACACTTCTGATGTAATATTTTTGCTACAAAAAGCTTAAATATATCTGGTACAATGATCGATTACAATGTTCAAATATTTTTTAGAAGAGTTATAATAGTTAAAACCATCTACAGAATCCAGTGATATTAACTCAAAAGGTTCTTTACAGGGTGGCATTGACTGTAACAAACCGTATTTTTTCAAGTGTGAGATCTTATTTAACTGACAAGTTTCACAGTGCTTAACATAATTACTAATGTCCTTAATAATATCTGACCAATAATAGTATGGGGAAATAAGGATAAAAATTTTCTTTACACCTGGGTGACCATTTCCTTCATGTACTTTTGAAATTAATTCTTCTCTTAAAGAGAAAGGGACTACAATTTTAATTAAACCCTTTTTACTTACAGTTAAAACATTATTAATTTTCTTAAAATTAGGATTATTTACATTATCAAGCCTTTGATGTTCAATTATTTTTTCTTTTTGAATTAAATGTGTTGAATGACAATTATGGTGAGAAATTTTATTTCTAGAGAGCATATCTGCCTCATAATTAGTACTTCCTTTTTTATATTTTATCTCATATTCATACATTGATAACTTTAAAGACCATCTAAATAATCTACCTGTCAGATGTTTCACATTTCTCAACCAAACTAGAGCTGCGTGATCTGTATGTATGGTGAAAGGTGTTCCATGAAGATAATGTTGATATTTATCAAGAGCATCTACTATTGCTAAACATTCTAACTCAGTAATTGAATAATTTTTCTCATAAGTTCTTAATTGTCTCGAATGGAAAGATATTGGATGTTGTGTACCATCCGGGTGCTCTTGTTTAAGGACTGCACCTATAGCCTCACCTGAAGCATCTACATACAAATGACATTTTCTTTGTGGGTTGAAAATATATAAAACTGGTTTGGAAATTAACGCGTTTTTTAACTCTTCGAATGATTTTTGACAGTCTTCAGACCAAACAAATTTAGCATCTTTTTTAAGTAATTTATTTAACGGCAATCTTAATTTTGCGTAATTTTGAATAAAACGATGATAAACATTAATCGAACCTATAAACCTCTGCAATGACTTCACATTATGAGGGGGAAGAAGTTTTTTAATTGTCTCTATATTTGCATCATTAGGAGAACATTTACCTTCTGAAATTTCATATCCCAAAAACTTAATACTTGTTTTACAAATATCACATTTAGAACCTTTTAATTTGATATTTTCTAATCTACAAATTTCGAAAATTTTTTCTAAATGAGTTAAATGTTCTTCAAGAGAATTACTATAAATTATAATATCATCAAAGAAATTTTTAGCAAATTTAATGTTATGTTTTTGTAGTATTTGGCGGATAGCACGCTGAAATATACTTGGGCTATTTTTCCAGCCAAAAGGGAGTCTTAACCACTCATATAAACCAAAATTAGTGGCCATGGCAAATTTTTCAGTGTCACAATCTCTAATTTTTAAATGCCAAAAACCAGAACACAAATCAACTTTAGAATAATATTTTGCATTCGTTTAGTCATCAAGAACATCATCAATTCGAGGAATTGGTTCAGCATCTGATTTTGTTACTAAATTTAATCGTCTAAAATCTATACAAAGTCTATTTCTTTTTCCCTCATCTTTTCTGGTTACCATTGTTACAGGAGCTGAATAGGGACTATGTGAAGGTTTAATAATATTATTTTCTAACAACTTTTTAATTTGTGTCTCAATTTCTATATTATCTTGAGGAGAGCAACGATATGGACGTAAAGATATTGGCGATTCAGAAGTAAGAATAACCTTCTGAGGCTCTAATCTTATAAGCCCAACATCATATCTATCCTCACTAAAAATATCATTATACTTTTCTCTTAATAAAGACCGTCTCTTATCTACTATTTCATGTGGTGAGTTACACTCCACAGATTCAAGTGATTTAGAATGTTTACTCGTTGGTGATGAGCAAAGACTATCCTTAACTACACTGAGACACAAACATTTTGAATGAGTTACAATATTTTTTGAGCATTTAAGTTCATTTTCACCCTGAATAACAATTCTTTTATCAAAATCTATTTTAATATTGAATAAGTACATGTCAGGTAGTGACAGCAAACAATAATTCAAATTCGTATTAATACCGTACATTTTAATTTTATTTGTCAATTTACCGATACAAACATATATTTCAATTAATTCAAAATCATGAATTGTGCCTTGTTTTTGTTGCAATGGCACCTTATATTTTTCTTCAATTTTTCTATATTTAATATTTTTTAATAATTTTGATGGAACATTTGATATTGTTCCTCCAGTATCACAAAGGGCCGGAATTTCAATTTTTGTACCATCATTTCCCGACATAATCATATCACAAAAATATAAAGAATTTAATTGAAATTTTTTATTAATACCATTTTCAACATTTTTGTCACATTTGTTTTGAGAGGGATTCTCATTAACATTTTCATTCTTTTTGTCATATTTGTTCCGGGAAGATTAATCAGAAACAGTTCCACAGTGAGTTTTTTCAGTTGATCGTTTAATTTCATTACTACTATATTTAGAATGATTACTATACTGATTGAAACCAGCTCATATGGGTAATTATAATTTCGTCCCATATAATGCTGTTGATCAGTCTGATATCGGAACTGTCTTGGACTACTCTGATAATTATTTGAAAAATTTGTTTTTACTTGTGATGCATTATATCCAACGCGTCTCTGCAAAGTAGGAGAAAATTGCTTTGGTTTTCTGTTTATTAACACCGATTCTTAAAAGATTCATCTAGTTTCTCTGCCAAGAACTATTCATAGAATTCCATGTATCAAGAAAATGTTGCTTTACTTCATTTGGTACTCTAGTTTTGATTAGGTTAGCAATAATTAATTCCTTCAATTCTTCAAATGATTCTATCTTAAGTTCAGCTAACCGATCATTAAAGTAAGCAGATATTTCATTGCAAAAATCGCGCCAAGAATCTTGAGATTTTTTATGAGATGAAAAGAATTTAAATTTTAATTGCTCTGGATTAAGTTTATACCTTTTTAATGATAAGGTTTTTGTTTTTATTTGTGAATAATCATGAGCCAATTCACCCCGTTCCCGTGTAAGTTGGTTAACAATATCATAGGGTAACAGATTTAATAAATAAATAACATATTCAGTTTCGGGAATATTGGCTAATTTGGCCTTTGTTTCAAAATTTTTTAAATACAAAAATATCTCATCTTTATGGGGGTCAAACGGTTGTGACAATCTCATTAAAGAAATGTTTACATTAGATGAATTTACTCTTGAACATGTTTCCTTATCATTACTTTGAAAACTTAATTTATACAGTTCAAGTTCTTGATTTTTAGTTTTTAAAATTTGTAGTTCATGCATTTCTTTCTTTTCTTCTAACATACGATTTGCAATTTCTTTAGTTAACTTCTCATTGTAATTCTCATCTGATGTTATTTTGTTCCTGATTTCGGAAACTGGTTCGGTATCACTTACTAATATTCCTAACTCATCTGCCAAAACAATTGAATCAGCTTTTACTAGTTTACCTAAATAGGATATATCTTTGTCATTATTTTCTAGACTTAAAACCTTTTCTCTTAAAAGTTGTAATTCTGATTTTTCCCGTTTTCCTTCTCAAATTCTATTAACTATTTCTTTAGTTATAGATTCGGCATAATTATCTTGCGTTACAATTTTATTCCTTATCTCTGAAACTGTGTTATTTTCATTTACATCTAAATCTAATTCTTTCTTTCGCTAAATTTACCAGTTCCGATTTAACTAGTTTCCATAGATATGCCATTTTTCACAACATTAATTATCAATAACTTAAAAATAAGATACTTATTTTTGCAATAAGAAAAATCAAAATCAATTGAAAACAAGAATCAAACTATTACATTTTTTAAATACCAACACACTCTATATACTTTTTAAAATTGCAACACACACTATAATAAAATATAATTTCTATTTATGAAATAAAACTATCATAATGAAACTACTATTTGTGATACAATTAGTTCAACAAAATTATTTTCAAACTCACCAATCTACATCTGTATTAAAAGGCGAGCGCACAACACAAAAATAACTTCTCATCTTTCACGAGAGGAGATCCTGTCGGCTTTGTTGTCATGCTCTTCTCTCTCTCTTCTTCATCATAACTTTCGAGCCAAGTTTTATTTAATCATAATAGATTAAAATAGCAGTCTGTAGCGTTCGCAGTCATTTTTTTATATCCTTTTTTATAAGGAGGACAACATACTAATTTTTCTAGAGTTTTATTGATGAAAAGAATAAAGAAATCTATTTACACTTTTGTACAGGTGGAGCAGAGCTCCTGGTTACATCTTCACGGTTTCATTTCTAAAATATAAGTGTACACTTTTTTAATCGTTACATCTAATATATCGTTCATGTCATGTGATCCACAACACCCAGACTATTTTTTATATCTCCTTTGTTAGAAGCGGGGTGATTTTTTCTGAAAATAATTAAAATTTTTTAAATTCTTGCGTTTTGACATCCTATATATATATATATATATATATATATATATATATATATATATATATATATATATATATATATATATATATATATATATATATATATATATATATATATATATATATATATATATATGTATATGTATATATATATATATGTATATGTATATATATATATATATGTATATGTATATGTATATGTATATGTATATGTATATATATATATATATGTATATATATATATATGTATATGTATATATATATATATATGTATATGTATATATATATATATGTATATATATATATATATGTATATATATATATATATATATATATATGTATATATATATATATGTATATATATATATATATATGTATATATATATATGTGTATATATATATATATATTTATATGTATATATATATATATATATATATATATATATATATATATATATATATATATATATATATATATATATATGTAGATAGTTCAGTGTCATAGTGTAATAGCTGCGAAGATTGCATCATCCTTTTTGTCATTGAGAGGCGCCAGCGAGTCCTGACGGGGAAGTCCCGATGGGAAACTCCCGCATTCTTAATTAACTCTGAACTTTATCCATAGAACATTTTAATATCTTATTCACATCCGATTCGGAGACCACTGCGTGAAGCCCTCCCGTATCATGTCACTCACTGTTAAATATATATTTCCTTTTATTTCTATTAAATGTTAAGTTTCAATGTTATATCATCGTCGTTATTTTACCCTTATGCTGCACAAACCCCTACAAATATTGGGGACTTGCGACCGAGATTTGAATATCGAGCCACAAATTTTCGAACTTCGAAATCCCGAGTAGGGGATGTTGAAAAAATTTCTGAACTGAACTTTGAAATCCCGAGTAGGGGATAAACTTATGATCTTAATAACTTTTGAAATCCCGCGAAGGGGATAATCATCGAATTGTGCAGCTACGAAAAAAAAAGTGAAATTCTACGCTCGAGCAGGAGCTGTAGATTTTGTTCCTGTTTTAAATTCCGTCTTGAACCTGCCGTGCAGGGCAGTTGGAATCCATAAATTTTCCTAGAAGTGCAGCGAAAAATCAGCAAATGGAGAAATGCAGCAGCAGAAACCTGTGAACATTCCGAAAGCAGCAACAACTGAACCTGTCGTGAAGGAGAGCAGCAACACCTGAATCTGCCGCGAAGGGCAAAATCGACCCAGAAACTTTCCGCAACCATTGGAATATTTTGTGCAAATCCGAAAGGCAGTCAACTTTTCCGTGCAGTGCGAGAAAACTTTCCTGAAACTTTCGAATCATCCTGAAAGATCCTGAAACTTTCGAATCATCCTGAAAGATCCTGAAACTTTCGAATCATCCTGAAAGATCCTGAAACTTTCTGAAATCTGAATCACCTGGATACATCACCGAAATAATTGGATTATTCTGTGTAAATCAGAAGGGCAGTAGTGATCAGGAGCGGAGAAGTGCAGTTGTGAAATCCTTGGATACGAAAGGGATACGAATCTGGTTTGAATCAACGAAACATTGGATTACCATTGGACACGGAGTTTCTTCAATCAAGGTAGGAAATTTTCAATTTTAAAAATGTATAAAAATTCAAAGAAAGAAGACCTAGTAAAAGTTTTAGAGGAAATAGGAGGTATCGCAGACAGCAGCGATAATATCGTTAAAGTAAAAGAAAAAATTTAATGTACCGAAATATTTAAAAATGATTCAGAATTTGTCAAAAATTTAACAACTAACACCGTGGAAGAAAGAGTACAAACAGCGGACAGGGAACTTAAACAAAGCGAAATTCAAGTAGAGTTAGAAAAATTAAAATTAGAAAGACTCGAGAAAGAAATGCTTTTATTAGAGGCGAAAAACAAAGCATTTGAAACTAATCCTCCCAAAACAATAAATGATACACGCGAAACAAACATTGAGAATCTAATTCATAGTATTAAAACTCTGTCAGTTCCATCGAAACCAGAAAATTTTAATCAATTTTTTTAATCGTTGGAAAGAGCTTTTGCTACGAAAAACATAAATGAGGGGCTTAAAGCCGAAATCTTAATCAATATACTAGGTGAAAAAGCAAACAGTGTCTTGTTATATATTGAAGATAATGATTTAAAAAACTATGAAAAATTAAAAGATTTAATATTGCGCGATTTTCAACAAACTCCCCAAGAATGTTTGAATAACTTTAAAAATGCCTCAAAATTTAAAGAAGAAACTTATATTCAATTTGCTACTCGCTTAAATTCACATTTCGAGTATTATTGCAAATTACGTAAAGTTGAAACATATAAATCATTATGCAACTTAATTATATCCGATAAAATAATTGAGACATTAAATAAAGAGATGGCGAGTCATATCCTAACCCGCCAGGGAGAAAATTGGTCTAGTCCCATAGAGTTAGCACGAGAGTTAGACATTTACATAACGTCGAAAAATATGTCACACGGAGAAACACATAAATATGACAGCACTTTCTTTCGAAGCGAAAACAGAAATTTCAGAAAAAATCACCCGAATCGTTTTTCTCAAACGATAAATAAACAAAATAGAGCGGAGAGACAATGCTATGTATGCGGAGAAATTAATCATTTTGCACACGATTGCAAAAAACGGTTGGAAAAAACATATGATTCCAGAAGCGATAAATCAGAAAGAAAAAATACATTTCCCAGTGATAACTTAAAAAATAAAAACTTTAGTGTTAATTCCTTCAAACCATCTGGAGAAAATAATTTTAAGCACGAGTTGAAGTATGCTCAGATTTATGTGAATGGATATCATCACCCGTTGAATGCCATTATTGATTCCGGGTCTGAGATATCGGTGATTAATTCAAATAAAGTAAAAGTAAAAGATTTTCCTCAATCTAATATAACGCTGACGTCATGTTTTGGGAATGAACGGGAAGCGAAACTTATACAGATCCAGATGTCTTTAAATCCTAATGAGTCAGGGTCGAAGGTCAGCGCCGCTATTTCAGAACATTTAACTTGTGATGCAATTATAACGCATACGCTCTATAATCAATTAATAAATCTAGGTCAGCTTTCTTCAAGTGTAAAGAATCAAATTGTAGCTTCTGAGAGTGAAGATTTTTATAAGTGTTCTTGTTTGAATATTAATGACTTTTCCTCCTGTGAATGTTTTTTATTTAATATCAACAATGTGTATAGTAATGATGAACTTGATTTATCACATGTTAATGACTCTCATATTAGAAATGAATTGTCAGTGTTGATTAATAATTACAAACCAAACAAAATTAAAGACACTAAGTTAAACATGAAAATTATTTTAAAAGATGAAATACCAGTATGTCAAAGGGCTAGACGTTTATCTTTTTCTGAGAAACAAAAAGTAAATGATCAGATATCAGAATGGTTAAAAACAGATATAATTAGAGAGAGTTGCTCTGATTATTGTTCCCCAATAGTTCTTTGCAAAAAGAAAGATAATAGTCTAAGATTATGCATAGATTACCGAAAGTTAAATTCTAAAACAATTAAAGATAGATACCCCTTACCTCTCATTGAAGATGTGTTAGAATAATTACAGGGCTCTAAAATTTGTAGCAAAATTGATCTCCGAAATGGGTTTTTCCATATAGACGTAGACGAGGATAGTAAAAAGTATACCTCATTTGTGACACCTGATGGGCAGTATGAGTTCAATAAAGTGCCATTTGGGTTGTGTAATAGCCCTAGTACATTCCAGAGGTACATTAATTATGTGTTCCGTGATCTTCTTAGAGAAGGTGTTGTTGTCATCTTCATGGATGATATTTTTATACCCGCAGAAAGTGAAATAGACGCACTTAACAGGTTAACGAGAGTGTTACAAACTGCATCCGAATATGGACTAGAACTTAATTTAAAGAAATGCCAATTTTTGATGTCTAAAATTAACTTTTTGGGTTATATTATTGAGAACGGTACCATTAAACCCTCTTCCGAAAAAACATTAGCTGTTCAAAATTTTCCTGTACCTAAATCTACTAAACAGGTGCAGAATTTTCTTGGTTTAACCGGATATTTTAGGAAGTTTATTCTTAACTATGCTTTAGTTGCTAAACCATTAAGTGATTTACTTCGGGATAACAGTGTATTTTATTTTGGCCCAGAACAACAAACAGCGTTTCAAACTTTAAAACAAAAACTTTCTGAAAATCCAGTACTACACATTTTTAAACAAGGAGCAAAGCTTGAATTGCATACCGATGCAAGTAAATTTGGGCTTGGTGCTATTCTTTTTCAACAATCTGATGATAACAAATTACACCCAATACACTATATGAGTAAAAAAATGACTCCTCAAGAGGAGAATTATTCAAGTTATGAACTTGAAGTATTGGCTATAATTGAGGCTTTGAAAAAATTTCGAAATTATTTGGTGGGAAATAAATTTAAACTTGTAACAGACTGTTCAGCTTTCCAAAAAACTATGAGTAAAAAACAATTAACTCCTAAAATTGCTAGGTGGGCTTTATTTTTGGAAGACTTAGACTATGAAATTGTACATCGCCCAGGTAAACAAATGAAACATGTTGATTGTTTAAGTAGATATCCTATTATGCATATTACTTGTGACGAATTAACCTCTAAAATTGTTACTAACCAGGTAAATGATGAATACATTAACTCTATTAAACAACTTTTGGAAGTTGTTTTTAAAAACAACATTTTGTGTTAAAAAAACAACATTTTGTGTTAAAAAATAATGTTTTATATAAACTTGAGAATGATAATTATTTACTAGTGGTTCCACAACAAATGCAAACTGACATTATCAAATCTACACATGCTAATGGTCATTTTGGTATAGGTAAAACTCTTGATGTACTTAAACAAAACTATTATTTTCCAGATATGAAGAAGTGTGTTGAAAATGTTATAAATAATTGTGTAGAAAGTATATTAGTTAATAGGAAGGCAGGAAAAAAAGAAGGGTTTTTGAACCCGATTCCCAAAAATAATATTCCTTTAGATACTTACCATATTGATTTCATTGGTCCTATGCCTTCAACTAATTAGAATTATAAACATATTTTCACCGTGGTAGATGCGTTTACCAAGTTTGTTTGGTTCTACCCAACTAAATCAACGTCAAGTCAAGATGCAATTGATAGGTTAAAAGCTCAACAAATAACTTTTGGGAATCCTTCACGAATAATTACTGACAGAGGTACAGCGTTTACTTCAACAGATTTTGAGACTTATTGCCAAGATGAAGGTATCGAACATGTGAAAATAACAACAGGCATTCCTCGTGGCAATGGACAAGTGGAAATAATGCATGAGATCCTCATACCTATACTAGCAAAACTTTCGATAAAAGATCCTACTAAGTGGTACAAATTTGTTCCAGCAGTACAGCGTACCATTAATTCTACAGTTTCTCGAAGCACTCAGAAGACACCCTTTCAACTTTTAACCGGAGTGAAAATGAGAACAAAAGAGGACTTACAAATTCTGCAAATGTTGGAGGAAGAGCACATAGAATCCTTTATCCAAGATAGAGAGGACATTCGAGAAGAAGCCAAAAAGAATATTTTGAAGATACAAGAAGAGAACCGCAGACAATACAATAAAAGAAGGAAAGAAGCCAACGAATATCGAGAAGGAGACTTAGTCGCAATACAGAGAACTCAGTTTGGATCTGGTCTCAAATTAAGACCAAAGTTCTTCGGTCCATACAAAATCACAAAAGTGAAGAAGAATGACCGATACGATGTTCTAAAAGTGGGGAATCATGATGGACCAATAAACACTTCATCTTCAGCTGACCACATGAAACCGTGGTCAGTAAATTAAAAAAATGTTTTTATATTTTTATACTTTGCTTTCTCGTTTTTTTCAGGTAACTGTGTCTGAAAGCTGTTGAAAAATGCGGACATTTTGCTGCAGGATGGCCGAATTATGTAGATAGTTCAGTGTCATAGTGTAATAGCTGCGAAGATTGCATCATCCTTTTTGTCATTGAGAGGCGCCAGCGAGTCCTGGCGGGGAAGTCCCGATGGGAAACTCCCGAATTCTTAATTAACTCTGAACTTTATCCATAGAACATTTTAATATCTTATTCACATGCGATTCGGAGACCACTGCGTGAAGGCAGCCCTCCCGTATCATGTCACTCACTGTTAAATATCTATTTCCTTTTATTTCTATTAAATGTTAAGTTTCAATGTTATATCATCGTCGTTATTTTACCCTTATGCTGCACAAACCCCTACACACACACACACACACACACATATATATATATATATATATATATATATATATATATATATATATATATATATTGGAGCAGAAATATCCGCTATGCTATGATCTAAAAGTTTCGATCTGTAAGGAATAATTTCAACGAGCACAGTATCTCCAATGGTATTGTTACTGATTTCGTCACTAGTCGAAATAGTGGCGACGACGGGTTCGGCAATTGAATGAACTCAAACACTGAACTGAAGACAAAAATCATAACAGATTTAGCGACGAGCTCTGCAGAGGCGTATCTATGGAAAGAAGCGCCTATGGCAAATCTCGCACTGGCGCCCTTCCTGAAATATTTATAATCTCTTTTTTTTATGCGATACGAAATAAAAGTATTGTTTGAAGTATTTAAGCCTTTTGGTACTATTGCAAAAAGAGCAGGGGATAGAGCATTCGCCTTCCAACGAGTTGACCCGGGTTCGATTCCCAGCGATGACTGCTCGACACGATTTCCGTATCCGACTTGCACCTACTACGGCGTTAACGAAAATATCCTCTTTGACGGATCATTGGTCACCTTTACCGTCAGACTTACCGCGGGAGGCTTTCGTGATCCTCCTCTCCATGTAACGCAAATACGGATGAGTTCAATCAAAAAAGTCCTCAGCGAAGGCAAATTTCGACAAAATGCTCGATACCGGAGTTCCCTTGTCTTCTGAATCGGGTTCAAAATTACAAGGGTACGAAGTTGAACATTAGCAGTCGCAAACTCAAACAATTGGATCTGCATTCACGTGTGTTCGAAATCAGCATTAGTTAGAAATGAAAAAAGGCTGCTTTATCATATTTGAAGAAGACTCTCTTGCGTTTCTTCAACTGCCAATAAAAATCCTAACAATTTGTTTAATTAAGCAACAAATATAATTAGGAAACAAAAATACGCCCACGCAACAAATGTCTCTGGCTTAACCTACCTATAACATAACCGGATGATTACCCATTATTTTCAAAATTTAAACTGAATAAAATTGATTGTTTTTAAAAATAATCCTTTGCTAATACCAAAACAATAAAATCATTGTGATTTAATAAATTCATTAAAGATCACTGTAAATAATTGCGATTTGTTATGATAATTACAAATAAAATAGCGACAATCAAAAGCTATATTTTGGATAGTTTTTTATTTACAAAAAACCGATGCTCTTAATATAATTAAGTTTTACAAACTTTATATAATAACCGATAATAAGAAAAAATATGCATATAATTAAATACAGAACTCTAGACAAAATAGCGACAATAGTACATTCTTTAATGAGAAATAAATTAGAGGAAGTTGACGTCTTAGCTTAAGAATATCTATAAATAATTGATTTTTTAACTGTGAAAAAAAAAAAAAAAAAAAAAAAGGCAAAAAGTTAAGAAATAAACCAAAAAAAAAAATTCAAATTATGAAAAATTCTCTTCGCATCAGAATGGAACAAATTAGAGAAAAGGCAGAAAAAATTTCAACAGATTTGAATTATAAGTTTTTAGACGTTCAGTGCGCAAAAATAAATAAACGGACTACCCTGATAACTTTTGATATAATAATCAGATCTTCACGTTCTTCTCATGCTCAATGGTTCAAGGAGGTGACTTAAAATATGCTAATTAATAAGTGCAGGGACAATATTTCAAGTTACGAAATCAGACACTAAAACTTACTTTCTCTGAATAAACATGCCATTTTTTTCGACTGATTTGGATTTCTGTACCCCTAAGTATTGGGGGCAGCCGCAATATGAGAAGTAACTCCAGAGCTTTTCAATCGAATTTTAAAAAAAGTTTCCCTGAATTATAAAGGCCATTTGTTAAAAAATAACTTTTCGTTAATATTTATTATTTTATTTATAATAGTCGTAAAAAAATTAAATTGTAAATAATAAAATTTTTACATCGTTTTAAGAGAAGGTAATTTAACAAGGAAAAATACTATATTTTAGCGAAATTGATAAAATAGTTCCTAAGAAATCAAATTTTAAATATCCGACTTCTTTGAAATTCTATTTCTCAGGAATCCTAACTCCATATACGAACTACATGAATTTAGACCAATGTGTATAACAGGGAAAAAAATAATTAAATAATTTTTAAAAAATAAACAAAATTAATTAGTTTTAAAAGTTGCTTTTTAGGAAGAAGAGAAATATAAATGATTGGAATATTTGAGGAAAAAAGGGCTTTTTTTGTATCTTTATGAAAATACATTATAAGAATGCGTATACTTCATTTTTAAACAAGATCTAATTTTTCAATACATAAAATGCTTATTATTTTTTTATATTCTTAAAATAAGGGTAATTATTTAATGAAAAATAATTATTGTAATTGTTACGTTATTGATTATTTTTTTTCAAGTTACTAAACTCTTGTAGTGGTTGGCTTTAAACAACATATTATAGCCTTAATATTATTTTCTTACCATTTTACTTTGATTATAAGAAATAAATATATAAAGGACACTTTATGAACCCTTTTAAAAACAGTATAACCATTTTTTTCAAGTAATATAATATGTAGTGATATAAATATAATGTAAGTGATATGTATTGTAAAAGATTTATAAAATTTTAAAAAAAAGTAATTATTTAATCTAATATTTTTTTTGAAAAAAAAGGAAGAAAATTGTAATCTGAAATAAGAGAAAAAATATAGGGGAAAGATTACAAAATTTTGTACCCGAGATGCTATGGAAGGGTGAACACAATTCTACTCCAGTTATCTCGTGGTAAGAATTTTAAATTTTACCAAAATTATCTAAAATTTTGCAAGGTTAGGTTTTTAACTCTCTACCACTTAATAAAATATTTCGAAGAAATCTTAGCAGTTGACATCATTTCTAGAAAATATAACGAACGCATATAATATTTAGGAAATTATTACTTACAATCAAAGAAAATACTTGTAGTACACGTTGTTCACTTAAATCTATGAATCAACTATAAAAGCCCAGAAGCTGCATCAAAATATATTATAAAAATCTAAAGACTTTAAATATTTGATTCTCTTGACTTAAATTTTGAAACATTAACTAAAACGAGCAGAATTTTTTGTATGAGCACCTAACTACTTATAACGCCTGCCCTTTATTTTTCAAAATAGTGGGGTGTATTCATCATTAAATCGTTTCATTGGTTTAAATTATTTGTTGAGCGAGGCAGAGGAACCTCCTATTTTTATTATTTCACACTTTAGTGGAGGTGATTCCCACCATGGGTTGCAAAAATCTCCTGTTGTGGAAGGATTCACGCTAATTTATAGAAGGGTTCTATTTGAAATCTATTCAGCAGATGCCGAAAACGTTTTTCAAGGAGATTTTAACCGCTGATAAAATTGAAGATTTACAAGCATTTCACTACAGAATAATTAGTCTAAGCTAGACTGAGACACCCCATGGTTTTCACATCTCTCTGTCCTTTGGTTATCACCATCTGGCCATCTGGTTTTTCTGCTCTGAAGGGGTTCCATCCATTTCCTCCCTGGAAAATTGTTCTTTTAACTGGAGGTCTCACTTTCCTTAAGATAAGGGGAGAAATTTTTTTTTTTACATTTCTCACCAACTTTTGAACTTCCGAAGTTTCTTTCGTTCGCCTTTCATTTTTTTAGTCTGTTGTTGTTGTACTACTAATTTTTTCATATAGATAAATATTTTAAATTTAAAGATTCAGCTTATATTACTATAATTTAATTTTAAAATACAGCATTTTCAATTATACTTAAATAATATCAAATAATCAAAGTAGAAAAGCATTTTTTCCAAATAATTATTTTAAATTTAAATGAATGTCTAAGTAAACTATTTTAAATAAACGAAATCAATAAATATTATTTTTAGGATTTGTTTTCTGTTCTTATTATAAAAAAGGACACGATTTTAAATAAATACGCTATGTATTGCCGAGGAAAAAGGCATTGACTTACATCTATATATTTGCTACTCAAGAGCTATAACATCATACAGTGCTACAATACACATTCAATACAATTCTACTATATACATTCTTAAAGCTAGTACATATTCTATACTTTTGTAATCTAAATTATGTTATTTAGTTAATTATTTTATTTTTATATATAACCATGGTTTTTTGTGGCTATTTTAGTGTTTTTTTTCCCCTTGTGCAATATTATAGTTTGACTCTGAGTTACAGTTTCAATAAAGTCTTATAGATAATGTCTTGTTTGTTAATAAGATTAGGAACTTTAATATTTATAACTCTTTCACGTGAATAACCCTTTTGAATGAACATTATTATTTTATCATCGTTTATACCTGGAAAAAAGAATTTTTTTTTTGTTTTCCTCAAAAAATTTTAAGTTAAGTTTGTGCTTTATTCTTCGTTTTTAGTAGAAAAAATGAAATTCATAATACACTAAAAAAAGAGAAAAAAATTTAATTCCCTGTAATAATCTATAATGAATAATGAGCTCACATTTTGTCTTTTCATTTTATCAGCGATAACTTAAATTCATTCTATTACAGTTTTGACGTATCGTGAAGCTACATTTTAGACAGAAAAAAAATGAAATTCCTTTCAAATTAAATATGGGAGCCGCGATGGCTCAGGGGATGGAGCGTTCGCCTTCCCATGAGGCGAACCGGGTTCGAATCCCAGTTGATACGAATTCCGCATCTGGCTTGCACCAACCACAGTGCTGACGTGAAATATTCTCAGTTGTAGACGGATCATGAGTTAGAATCCCCTTGCCGTCAGGCTAACAGTGGGAGGTTCTCGTGGTCTTCCTCTCCAATTAACGCAAATGCGGATTAGCTCCACCAAAAAGTCCTCCACGAAGGCAAATTTCTCCCATTTCTCGATACAAGAGTTCCCTTGTCTTCTGGATTGGGTTCAAAATTACAAGGCTTCGGAATTGGGTCGGCTGTTAACGACGGTTATAAAATTAAATATAGGGTTAAAAGTCTTTTTGTCAAAGGATTTTGATGGACATTAAATTTTAATTGTTTAGGAAATTCTCTGAAATTAAAAATATTTTATTGGAAAGTATCGAAAAATTAGTAAAGATAATAATAATTATAATTACTAAAAACTCTGCATTATTCTTTAAATTACGATATTATAATTAAAATTTGGTTTTTGCCGAAATCGTCGTAAATATAGTAATAGAAAAGAAAAAAAAAGCTACTTTTTATTACTGATTTATTTTAGTATTTATCGTGAATGTATTCATGAACATTAAAATTTTTCATTTATTTCGAATCCTCTGTTGCTTAACTTGAAAGTATAATGAAAGAAAAAGTGTCTAGTGAATGAATGCAAAAACGTGTATGAATTGTTATCACACAGACGTCAAGTCGTTTAAAAAGAGTTGGTATGTGGAATGTTTTTTTTTTTCTTATTTCCCCAATTTTTTTTAATGTTGAATATAATATAACAACCTAAGGAGATTTCCCGCGCTTTTGGAGTTAAGCAAAAACGCTGGAAACCTTGGCCCTCCTATTATCCCTAACTGAGGTGGTCTATGAGTTTTCAAACGAAGTTATGAAAAAAAATGAAAAACAGTGGAAGGTTAAAATCGTTTAACGCTCATCACCTACTTTGTTTTTATTATTAGCGGTTCCTTTTCATAGTTCACTCCCTCAGTTACAAAAAGAGTTCCTCAAAAGACCTCGATGTCTTCTTTTCGAGCCCACGAGGAAAGGTTAAATGTATGTTGTTTTTTTTTAATTCTGCCATAACTTGAAAAAAAAAATTTTTTTTTTTTAATTTTAATTAAAATAATAATTGTTGATGTTGATTGATTTTGCGCCTTTTTGAAATAATGCGCCCATGGCATTCGCCATACTTGCCATACCCTAGATACGCCACTGGAGCTCTGAAAGACAAACGGCACGGCAGAGATAACTCTTAGTCTGACTAACTCCGCTGTACTCCGTTCCCCCTTTTATATAATTTCCCCCCGCATCTCCAAAATTCTCGAATTGTCTCCAAGACGAAAGAACGTCTACTAGGATTCCAGCAGAATCATCGCGTAAAGATCTCACGATTGACAGCCAGTCTCGAAAACTATCACGACTGGCAGGACAGAAAGGAACCAGTCCGTAACAGTATCACGTGAATTTGGTTTCAAAAGTAACCTGTTGTAAATGTTTTTTCAGTATTCTGAGAAATACCGTGAGAAAAAAAAAGTAGGCATAAGGCAAATAAAAATATATAGTCTTAAAAAATAATAGCCCGCATCATTTCTACTAAAATTTTTATTTTTTGCCATTTTGTCTGAGCTCAAGGGGGGAGTTGCCACTGACTTAAAGCCCCAAATGCTATAGTTTGTTTTGGCTGAGCTCGTGACGTTTTCTTACTCATAAAATATACCGAGTGAAACGTATTATTTTCTAACAATTTTCGCATCAAAATGCATCCATGGATACTGGTAAGCAGGACTTAACCCTGATCCGCCTCAAATAAGGGGCGTGCATCCGGGGATTACTGGAGATTACTGTAATCCTCAATTCAGACGGTGGTGCATGGACACTCGAGCGTCTATGGCCCCGAGTCATGCACGACGAAAGCAACACAAATGCGTCGATGGATAAAGGATGCCGAAGGGAGCATGGATACTGGTATCGCAAATAAATATCGGGATAAATAAGTTTTGTTTTAGAGTGTTAAATGCTCAGTAAAATTAAATTCGTGATTTTTCTTTACAAAGTCAGTCAAAGGATGTACAATAAGGGGAAATTTAATATAAATTTTTAAAAATAGTTAACCAGACCAAGAAATGATTAGGACTTATGGGTAGGGGAAATTCCAGAATTTTCTATGGTGATGGGCACATTTTACCATTCTCAATTACATGAGAAAGAAGTTCACTTTTTCTAGTTAAAATTGAACATTTTAAAAAATGTATTTTTCATCCATAAGCTGATGCAGCTGAAAATACAAACCTTTTGAGACCTCATCTTTTGACGGTCATCTGTTTTGTGAATCCATATGTTATCAAAGGCAAGTTATCGACGCACGTACTAATGGCTATGAAATTTTAAATTAATACTATATCTACATATTTACAAACAGCTCTCACCATGGCAAACTCTATTAGCAAATCGTAGCCACGACTGTCTGGCAAGAGTAATAGATTTCAATTGACTAGTTAATGCGTACCTCAGTAGAGGGAGCTGTTGTTACATAAGAAATATAACGAGCAAGACCGAGCATTCCTGCCCGCATAGAAATAAACATATTTCAATTGTTAAAATACAAACTGAAATTACAAGTTATAACACTAAACAAAAATCATCTAAAAGACACAATGTGAATACACATGATTATTTGATTAAAATGATTATTAATTATAGTCAAATAATGTTTATAACCGCAATTGTGGATCTCCATTTACAATGAACCGTCTTTCGGAATGTTTCCAGATAATGTTTGCCAAAGAAATATGGAAAGGTCATTTTTGTTCCATAACATATTTATATGCGTTTTGGGTGTCAAATCTTTCATTTTTTGGAACAATCTAAAACTCCAAAAAGAAACTCCCTTTCTTATTCGATATGAAGAAGAAATCTTTTGACTTAATGTGATTTTAATGTACCATTTATATCAGAAACAGAAGTGAATGTTTTTCTCATTTTGTGACCTAATTGTTTTGTAAAGTCAGATGCTCTAAAATCTGCCATAGAGCGACCCTTCTGTCAAAGCTCGGGCTTTAATGAAATTGTTATCTGCATTTCGAATCCACAAAATGGTCGTAGAGCAATTTAGCAAAATCATTATATTTTGATCTACATTCACTTAACAAATGATTCCTATTAAGACATTTTAAAAATAGCTTTTTTTTCCTTGGCGATATTATATCTTTCGTTTCTCCTTAAGTAAGTAATTACATTTATAAATTGGGTGTTGTAAATGACGAATAACACAAGGTTTTAATTAGTCAAATTTAGGAAAGAGATTTTGTATTTTTGATTGCGTACAATTTGACGAAATACTATTTGATTTCAGCATAAAGTTTTTGGGTTTATGAATGTTTTATTTTACAAAGACCGCCTTTGTAAATTTTCCAAAAACTGACATCACTTTTTTAAGAAATCAATTAAATGATCCATTCGAATCATTCAGAAGTCGTTAAGAACATTTCGAGATTCCTTGTAAATTTTTTGAAGAACAATTTTTATAAAAATATTCGAACTTAACTGTTCTAATGGTAATTCTAGTGATTTTAAAGTTCTTACGTTTTTAAATATTTGATCTAATAAATTGCGTCATTCAAAAGCAGACTCACCATTTATTTTTTCCTGGTTTTAAAATTGAATGAATAGGACTGTTGACAGGCAATCATTTATGATCCTAGCGTTCTTCGAGTGCTTTAAAAATGATTTAAATGTAGTGTCTTCTGTTGCTTGAATTTGTTTCGCATTGCCGATAAAGGCAGATTGCCAGTAAAATAATTTATGAAACTCATCCAGGAGGAAATCAACGAATTGAATAGTGATTTAAAATTATGTCAATCTTTCAGATAACCATAAAATTGGAGTTTGATTTTTACAAGCTGAATACCCGTCGTTCTTCACACAGGATGAATAAAATCAGCACAGAGGAATACAACGCAACAATGCTCAAAAGTGAAAGAGTTTGATGGAAGAACCAGGTGAATGACATTTTTAAGGGAATTAATGAATTAGATAAAATAAAGTGGTTGCTTCGATTATTTAATGTAACAGAACTGTTTTTGCTTTCCCTTTTATCTGTTGTTGTTGCTTATCCCCTTGGTCTAAAGCCCTAGACCAAGTCCAGAAGATCATGTCGCATCAGCATCCTTTTATCTTAATATAACTAATCCATATTAATTTTTAGTATGCTTGCATGATTTTTATTTCACATCAGCCACTGGTAAATAAAATAAAGCGAAGAATTATGAGTCCCACTTTCTAATAAATTGATAATAGAATAATTCGGGTACAATTTCCTTTTTTCATTCTGAAAATGTCACTTTCCTGTCTCTTCCACTAAGATTTTTAATTAATATAGCTAAAATGATTTCAGTTTTTTTTAAATTTAATTATGCATGTGATCTTATGTAGCTTTACGTTATTGAAGTAAGCAAAGCTCGTTGCTTGTCATTCATACCATTGGAAAAAAGATTTAACATCACTTGGCGTCATGATATTGCTCGCTGCTAATGCATGATAGTTTTCCAGTATTAAGTGATTTTCTCATCCCTTTCGAGGAGGCTTAATTACAAAGTATTGGTATTAAAAGTATTGGTGCAGTTTTACATCATCAATGTAATATTTTATACCTATATTTAGTACTTATTACACAACCCATTTGAGTTTATACATATTTGTCAGTGTCAGCAAACTAAATCAATTTAAAAAAAACAATAGAACTTCATAAGGAATTTTGAGCATGATCATTTCTCTACCTGACCATTAATTTATTGTTAAAATATTTATATGTGGGTGGTGGAAAAAATTTCTTTTAACTCCAATTCTTTAAAATATTAATACACTATCTAAGGTACCACTGGAAAAAAATATTCTCTGAAACTACGGAAAACCCGCTAAAGAATTCTTATCAAAACCAATTTGCCAATTACCCTAATACCAGTAGTATATGGTGGTAATATTTTACGGTTTTCTTAAACGAATTTCCGATTAATCTTTCTTCCATGAGCTTCACTTTTTAACACGTAGCTTATTCTATTTTATTTTGTGGCGCCAGACATTGCGCTTAGTCGCCAAAGGATGATGGAAATGATCGGCAACCTTGTACATTTCAGTATATAAGAAGCTTCGAACTTTGCTCTGTGCACACTCTCACACTTTTAGTTTTCTAAAATCACCCTAACCGAAGGCAGGCTATGCCAGCCACAGTGACTTTTAGTTTTCTGTTTTTTATCTCATTCCCGGATGAACCTTGTTTAGCTTTAATGAATTCAAACGCTTACATTGAAGGCGCAAATTATTGTCGAAAACAGACGAAGAAGTGAATATTGAAATTACGAAAAAGGAAAAATCGATTGAAGCACTGGAAAAAATTAAATCATCTATGCCTGAACTGCATATACAAAAATCCATTGATATTTTTCAACTAGAGATTTTCCAGTTAAAGACATTCCATAACAACAAGGTATGTGATTCTATTACTAGTTCTAGTGTTATCAATGGTGCAAATACTGATTCATGTCTTAATGCATTTAATACTGTATCTTCTGATAATTTCTCAAAAGAGAATGCTGATATGCTAAAACTCTCTAAATTTGATGCTAGTACTATAATCGACACTTTAGATCAATACTCCTCTAATAATAATATTGTTATTGATGATTTCATACCTTGTATTTCTATACCTGAAATCAATGATAAACCACTGGTTAAAACTCAGGTTAATAAACGTAGAAAAACTCAGATTTTGTGCAACCCCGAATTAAGAAAACCCTTAAAAGCACCCCCCCCCCCATAAATGTCTCTAACTCCGCTGGAGGATAATTCTGATGCCACCAATACCGGCCCCCCTCAGATGCAACCGATTCTTGTCAGGTTCGGCGAAAGCCACACGGACTTCATGAAAGATATTATTGAAAAACTTGGCTTTGAAATTACTGCCAAGGCCTCAGGGCCAAACATTAAATTATTTCCAACATCCGCTGAAAATTACAGGGATGTTATTAAATATCTTGAACTTATCAAATTCGAATATATTCTCCTTAGAGGGAAAAGACCTAAAAAGTTTTTCGTGAGAGGACTACCCATCTCAACAAACACTTCTGACATAGAAAAATAGGATTTAATGCCCACAAAGTTACAAGTAGGCCCCTCCCCCTTTTCCTTATTCAGCTTTTCCAGTCATCCAATCTTAAACTTGACTCAATTTATGAGGTAAAAAAAACTCTGCTATGTAGATATTTACATTGAACACTATCGGGGTAACCCGACAGTTGTTCAGTGTTACAATTGCCAGTGTTACAGTGTATTGAGTAATTTGAATTCTGTCTTTAATATATTTTTAACTGCCAAAACAAAATAAAAGCCAGCAGCAATTTAGATTGTAGAAACTATGTTTGGAGATAATTTCTCAAAACAATTACAGTCCATACCTCTTTCAAATGATACTGCTGCTCGTCGAATTGGTGGTATAGTTGTAAAATGACAGCTTTTCTCAACATTGCGTGTCAAAATGTTTTCAATACAGCTTGATGAAGCAACAGATATTAATATAGATGCGTTTTTAATTGCCTATATTTGATTTTGTGATAATATGTCAGTAGTAAAACTACTTTTCTGCAAATCAATCGAACTCAACACAACAGCGCTCGCATTATTTGCTATTTTAAATGGTTTTATGAATGAGGAAAACATAGAATACAAAAATTGCGTCAGAATATACACCGATGGTGCTCATTCAATGTTCGGAATATTCGAAAGTATACAAGAACTTGTAAAACAAAAATCGCCTCAATGCATCTGGACACATTGCATGATCCACAGTGAAGCTTTGGCTTCGAAAGAAATGAGTCTTGGTTTGAATATTGTGTTAACTACGGTTGTAACCATAGCGAATCTAGAATCTTTTCCGAACTTTGTAAAGACATGGGTTCAGTACATTCAGCGTTACTATTTAATTGCGAGGCAAGATGTTTACCTTATGAAAAATTTTTGCAACGTGTTTATGAATTAAGAGAAGAAATCGCCCTTTTCCTAGAAGAAGATAACAGACCGGAAGCCGAGAATTTTCGCGATTGTTTATATGTGATGAAATTGAGCTACTTGGTTGTCATATTCAAGAAAATAAATAACTTGAATCTTCTACTCCAAGGTGTAAATACGCATATGTTGGATACGAGTGATAAAGTTAACAAACTGATAGCAAGTTACGAGTGAGTTAGGGATCCATCTCATGAGACTCCCGAAGTACTTTCAATTGATGAGGAAGAAAAATTCAGAGACTTTACGACAAGTGACGAAACCAAAATACAATTCAGTAATAAATCACTGTCTGAATTTTGGGCAGGAGTAGACAATGATTTTCTGCACTAAAAATAAGGGCATTTCGCATTCTATTACCATTTTTAACATCCTACCTTTGGGAAACAGGATTTTCTGCTGTGGCTTCTTTGTAGACAAAATATACATCTCGGCTAAATATAGAAACATGAGTGGCTATTTCTAATATAAAGCCTTACCTCGAAAAACTTTGCATTGCAAGACAGGCCCAAGGAAGTCACTAATAATTATTAAATTTGTTTTTAATTTATTATGTTTTGATTAAGTAGGGTGGGTTAACCAAAGGTGATTAGTGCTCTTAACGTAGCCCACCCCCAAAAGTAGAACTAAATTTATTTTGAATCACAAGATGGCCTTGCTGCATTGTAAATCTTGTATCTGAGGTGAATTGGAAGATATTTCCTTGAATGGCCTCCATTGCATGAAATGATTTTATTTTTTGCAGTTGTCGTTCTAATTTCCGGGTATAAGAAGATATTGTAATTTATATGTGTTTAAATTCTTAGAACTTTGAATCATAATATGTTTTTTGAAAGTTTATTTCTTTTTATTTAGCCACATTACTTTCAGTCTAATTAATCTATCAGATTAATAGTTTTAAGTAGTGCAAATGGTGACCATATGCATGTTCCCAAGGGGGCCCGACAACGGTGCCGCCTCGGGGATATGTGGGCCACCTTCGGAAACAAACGTGAAATCTATAAATGAGTTAATTATAAATTATTACGTAGCATATTATTTACCAAAAAGGAATGATTTAATTGAATACCAATTGATTTATTTCATTTCAAGCAAATGTGGAACTTTGGTATTTTTTAAATTTTTATAATATTTTGGCACTCTGCACTTTATTAGAGTTTGCGATATTTTGCTTCAAGTTTTTTTTTTGTTTTATTTGCATTTTAAAGTGATTTTTTAGAATTTTTGTGATAGTTATGAGTGTTTTTGTGATAGATTCTGGTATTTTCTTGTAAATTTGGGTATTTTTTATTCTAGTTATGGGTATTTAACTCTTACTTATTAGTTATGGTTAGTTAACCCCTTTGAAAGAATGAAATCAGTAATTCTTGATTTATTCTAATGAGTTAACTCAAAAGAATCGCTAGTGACTTCACACAAGAACTATATCACTGTAAAATATTTATAAACAAATTATGCACTCAAAAATCAAATATCTTTTTTTTAAGTCCGGAAAACTTGTCCCCACCAGCAAAAGGCACTTAAAGTACCTTTCTAAAAGACGTTTGACAGTTCAAGTGTCTTTTCTAAAGATAATTTGAGTAAAGGATTTCAATGTATGGCTCACCTTTGGAACCCGTGGGAAACCTTAGGCGTAGAAGCTACAATTTTGAAATTGTACTATGAAATAAATGAAATTTTATTTTACAATTGAAAGTATACGTGGTATGTATTAGAGATAGCTGTAAGATGTTACAAAAAATTCCAGCCACACAGACTTAACCAGAAAATTAGGAAAAATCCTCAAAGCGAAGCCCCCTTTAGCTCCACGCCTTAAGTTAAGTATTTAATAAGTTGTTTTACTTTAATAAGTTATTAAATATGTCGAAATGTATTTTGTTTTCTTTGTATATGTGAGATTTCCTTTCATCCAGTTAATCAATTTTTTTAAAGAATATTTTCTCTTGGGCATTCTCGCGCCACCCCTCCAGTGTGCTCGCGCCCCCCTATGGGGGCGCGCCCCACTGGTTGAGAATCGTTGTCTTAGAGAGAGCCCTTTTATTATTATTTTTATTTTTATGTTTTTTACATTTATTATTTCTTATTACTTAATATTTTTTATTCTTTTTTAATATTTTTCCTTGCACATTGATATGTTAAACTAGTTTTGAGTCATGTACCTTATTTTATTTTTATCCATGATCGGGGATTAAGGGTATTGTGATACCCAGGAACCTCAGTAAGCCTAGGCTTAGAAGCCACAATGACTCTGTTTTTTTTTTATCTCGTTATGTTTCAGTTGTTAATAAATGTTTAATTGATGTTGTTATAGTTGTTCTCAACTTAATATGAGAGGGTTCCTCCCCCTCAATTTCAATTAATACACATTATCAATATTAATTGAGCATTAGTGTCAATAATAATATGCAGATTTTTTACAATTACCTTAAACGCGAATCTGAACTAAAAAGCAAAAATAAGTAGAAGATCTTCTACTTATTTTTGCTTTTCAGTTCAGAAGTTTCTTTTCTTTTTCAATTAAAACATATTTCACATTAATTAAGCATCATTGTCTTCAATGATAGTATGACGATTTCTTACAGTTTTCGGTGGGATGGTTTTGGTGTCTATAAAGAACACACACACATTCACAGACATTCATTCTTATATATATAGATTGAATACTGTTTTCATAATTTTCAAAAATAGTGTTCTTTATAGGATTTAGAGATAATTTTAATTTTTTAAGGCTTACTTCTAATCTTAGAATATCTTCTTTAATTTTTGATAATATTTCATTAATTTATTGAAGTTCGTTGTCTCACACAATGCGTAATTCTTCTAATTGAACTTTTATTATTTCGAGAGCATTTATTTTCAATTCTAGTAACATCTATCGAAGATTCGATGAATTTTGTGATTAAAGTTCGGATATTTACACGTGTTCCTATTGCGTATTCAAGTATCCACCATATTCAAGAAAACATGGAAAGCTATTTACGAAAATGCGTGCTCATAAAAACTACTATTTACCAGTTCAGTTATTTTCAATTTGAGCTGGTAAGGCATTTTTGTTTTTAATTCCACTGTTTTTGCAGCCATTGCTGATGTAAATCAAAATTCATTTTCGGTGAGATCAGACCAAAAAAAAAAAAACATTCTGTCGCTGGTTATCATTTCATTGGTCGCTGGTTATCAAAGGTAAATTAACGACAAATGTAGTGATGGCAAGAAATTTTCAATTAATAATATATCTACATATTTATAAACAACTCACACCATAGAAAGCTAGATTACAAAATTGCAGCCACAACTGGCTAACTAACTAATTAATGCGTACCTCAGCAGAGGGCGCTATTGTTATATCAGAGATATGAGGGAAGAACATACCGAACGCTGCTAGTGTATAAAAGAAGGAGGCGAACCTATTTTGTGATTCTCTTAAAATTATTTTTACAGCTCCGGTATCAATAAGAGCATCAAGGGATGTATTATTAATATGCATAATTTTATATATCATAGAATGTCAATGGACACTCACAGTGCTTTCTAATCTGTTAGAATTAGGTTTATATTAATACTTGGATGCAATGTGACTAAAGTTTCTACATATATTGCATCTTTAACTTCGTTGTTTATCATGAAATATATTAAGTCCAATTAAAACAAGTTTTCTGTTTATCAAATCATTTTGTGCCTTTGATATATTATTGCAACCCTTTCTAAAAAAATCAGAAGATATACGAGCACAAGAAAAATTTATTTCGTTTCCATCCTCAACTATTTGTTCGTAAATGCGTAATTCCGAAACGGATTTAGTGCCATACATAATAAATTCTTTAAAATGAGAATCCATTTGTAGTGAAATCAAATAAAGAATATTTTATTTTATAACCGTCGTTGAACCACCGACCAATTTTTGGGTTTATTACTACTAATGCTCAACTCCGTAGCCTTGTCATTTTGAAACCGATCCGGATTACAAAAGAACTCCAGGATCAAGTATTGGGAGAAATATCCCTTCGTGGAGAGCTTTTTAACGGAAATAACCAACAAAGGCGTTATATGGAAATTAAAACTACGAAAACCTCCCACAGTCAACCTGATAGCAAGGGGACTTTGAGGATATTTTACCATTAACCCATGAGGATATTCTACCACTGAGGATATTTTACGTCAGCACTGTGGTTGCTGCAACACGGATGCGAAATTCGTATCGACCCGCTATCGCTGGAATTCGAACCCAGTTCACCTCACTGGAACGAAAATACTATATTCCCTGAACCATCACGTCTCAAATATATTGATTCAAAAGTTTTGACTTACCCATTGGTATAATTAGTGATAAATCCAAATAATGTTCAGTTTTGAATGCCACGCAAGTAAAATCTCTATTCGTCGTCTCAGTCCGATGCAATGCTCAAGACATAAACTGAAATAGCTTCCAAAATGTAAATACCTTTAAAAATCGTATCAGTTAAAAACACACCGGCAAGGTCCCCCATGTAGAGATACTGATGATGTAATTTACTGTTGACGTATCTAAGTATCTTTTTTTTTCTCTCCTGGAAATCAATACTTATGTCTGAAAATTAATATTTATTTTTTCAGGTGATGTTATAACGAAATATTTTAAAATTTGTAGATACTTTTTGTTTATATTTTTGGGGTCAGATGTTGGATGGCCGGTGTGGGGCACCCCTTCTAACTGACATTGAAAAGAAACTTTCACGAATGATCCTGCGGGAGAAGGATCTTTCGACAATTCCAGCCTTCATCGATCAAAGGTATCTCAGCTTTGAATCGAGTCAGCATGTCTTGAATACAAATGAATTGATGTTTAATAATCGTAGTGGTAGCTACGCCACAGTACTCTCCCAACAGAATTTTATCAGGGATACAATTTGATAAATGGATAGCACTAGTTGCCGAATTTGCGAAAGACTGGGAGAGCAGTATTACGTTCATTGGATTTTGAGCGCTTATAGTGAGAGCCATATTAAGTTCACCGGGTTCTGAGCGTTAGTCGTGAGAGCTGTATTAAGTACGTGGTTGTGTGGGGAGTCGCGTCTGTGTTGCTATCAGCAGTCGAGTGTGTGCATTATCTCGTTGCGTGTAAATGAGAAGAAACAGAAGGAGGGGGACTGTATACCATTCATCGAAGTAGGACTGCTTTCTCTCGTAAGGTACTTCAAGTTAGAGTTCTGTGATTGAAGATTGGTCTTTCCTCAATCTTGCGTGCAAAGATATTCTTCACATTGTTGAGTCTAAGAGACTTCTCTGGATCGATAGCCACCGAGAAATAAGGCCGTTGAGATCATCAAGGTCTTTTAGTGACGTCACATACTGTGATGATATGCGATTAGCTGCCAATTTCAAATATTAGTCCTTCAATGAATAGAAGTGTTCGTCGGATATGGCGTTTTAAAATATATGTTGCATTATTTTACAGCTTTTAACATTCGTGTGTAGTTCCACGATGTAAAGGGAACTACAAAATTTGGGCCTAAAGTATCAGTATTTAGGTTTCCCAAAAGTGAGGAAATTAAAAAAAAAAGGATTAATACCATCAAACGAGACAGTTATCAAATAAACGTTAATAGTCGAGTAAGTGTTATTTATCTTTCATGTTTTAATATTCGTTTTTGTAGACTTATTAATAAAGAGCTTTTTAATTAAATAATGAAATAAGTTGTATTTAAGAATAAAACTTTTTTATACATTGTTTATTGTTAGCGAACATTGGAATATGAAACTATCAAAACATTCGTACTTTTGCAAAACTCTTAGACGTGAAATAAAACAAATTTAAACATCATTTGTCGTGTTTAAATGTATATATAAACAAATATAAGATGTCATTAAGATGTCATTTTTTGGTGCCAAAAGGATTGACAATATTATCCCACAATAAGCAAATAAGTCGCTTAACCAAGTCTTCCTTGTAAAATAGACTAGGCGTTACTTTCTGTCTAAATTACATAAGAATTGCGCAACTTGCAAAATTTCGTTATGAAACTGATTATTTATTTCGTAATGATTATTTTGGGACCCAAAGGTGTTGAAAAAAAGTAAATATTTTTTCCTCCACAGACGATACACTAATGATAGTGATAAAGGAAGAAGGGAAGAAAATCTACATAAATATTCACGAAAAGAAAAGGTTAGGCTATTAAGGCTATTTAGAGAGGAACTGTACTTAGGAGAATAGTAAGATTATTGTTCATTTATCTAATGTATTTTACTTCATATTTAATTATTAGTATTCATTTTTATAATTTCTTTCTGATAATTATTAGAATTTATTTTTAGAGTGAAACTTATCACGAAATTAGAATAATTTAAAAAATGTATCTCTATCTGTAAAACCAGATAAAAAACCAAAAAAGAACGATTGTATATCAACGGCAGGTTTGCGAAACATTAAATTAAATATCGCATAAAGTAAAGACCTTTTTCCTACTTGATAATAGAAGAAGAGAAAATACTTTAATGTGTCATTTTTCTTAAATTTTGTAAAATTATTTTATATAATTTATTAAAATTATTCTTTTTATAAAAGTTTTCTTATTAATGTGTACAAGAGAACAACTTTGAAACCTTTTCCTTCTTACCATTTTAACAAAACATTTTATATTTTTAGCATAAAAATTTCGATTTTAAATAAAACACTCAATTAGATATTTTTTGGATCCATTTGTTTAAAATAACAATCTTATTTAACAATCTATCACATAAAAATAACTTATTGAACTATCTTCATATTCATCTATCTATGATTGAAATCATAATTCAATAAAGGATGAAAATATACCAGTTCTGGTCCCAATCTAGAAAAGAACATCTTTATGCGAAAGCAATTAAGGTTTATTGCCTTTTTGTTTTTTCAACTTTCTTATATGAAACTACATTATCTATCTGTGTTATTAAAAACTAAACATCAAAATCGATTTAATCTTGCTCCTATTTTGCGTGTTAATGTAACTGGCTTGACATCTAGAATTAATAACAACTGCAATCACATTTAATTCAGTTATTTATTTTTTGGAACGTTTATTTTTTTGTATTTTTTTTGAATTTACTTATATTCATTTACTACCTACACATGATTACTTAATTTAGTTCCGCTATTTCGTTATTTAAATACCAAAATTAATTATATTTTATTTATATTTAAATAAGTTTAGGATCAAAATACTTTCCATTTTAAAGATTATGTGAATTATAAGTTGAAACAAATAAATGAAAAATTATTGAGGTGATACGATTTTGTATTTGTAAAAAAGATGTCTATATTCTGACCTTATCAGTCATTCGACTGAAATACTGCGCTATGCAATGGGTGAAATCCTAGAGTGATAATCTATGTAAATACACATTTTTTAATGACGAAAAACATGATATTTCATTTCAATTATAATTGCGACCGACGACAGTCATTCCAAAAAAAAAGAGTCGTTAAAGGTCATTGGATTGTAAATTAGCATCCCACGAGGGATCAGAAATCCTCCAACAAAGTAGCAGATTATTTTTCACCTCAGATTTAAAAAAAAGAAGAGGGTAAAAGAAAAAATGATTTTTTAACTTCTAAACTTAACACCTACTCAAATCATATTTGTTTAAAGTTCTTAAAAAAATTTGCAATCTGCAGATATATGTATGAGCAAAAGAAAAGTTATGATTTTCAGAATTTCTGTATAATATACTTCGAGTATAAGGGAATTCTAAAAAATGAAGAAGGAAATTTTTTAAAACTTCAATTATTCTACTTTAAAAAAACAAAAAAAAAAAAAAAAAAAATTAAGAACATTTTTTATTTATAATTTTATATGCATTTTACGCCGCTGTGTTGAATTAAATCTAATTTTTAAAATAATAGTTTGTAGACTAAATTTTACAGGGCCGACTGACACTTTCAAGTCGAAACTAGGAAATTTCTATAATTTAATCATATGGCGTTTGAATGTATTGTAGCATAAAATGTATCTAAAATATCAATTAGTGATGAGAAAATATTATTTTTCAACCCGATAAAAAATGCTATAAATTTCAGTTAAAAACCCGGAACCAAAAGTAAACAATTTATATGCATTTTATTCCAAGATGACTTTTCTCAGTTGATGGAAAAGTATTGCGATTTCATTTTAGAACCTGTGTTGACTCAATTTTGAGTTTACGATTATTATTGTAATTTTGAATCCAAGCTAGAACTCAAGAAAACCTTTTAAATCAAGAACTTGAGCAAACTAAACTTCGTGGAGACTTTCTCAAGAAACCAATCCACATTTGCATTATACATGGCAGGGGGGGGGGGAGAATTACCGAAACCTCCCACGTTGACTAGACGGCAAGAGGATTCTAACCCAAGACCTGTGTCAGCAGTGTAGTGGGTATCAGAGCCGAGAGCAGAATTCGAATTGAACAGCTATTTCTAGAATTCTCCATGTAGTATGAGGTGTAAATTAAACGTAAATTTTTGGAAAATGTCAATACGATTTATACATAAATTTTACGTAATATTTACGAAATGATATTACCATTGAGTTAGGTAGTTCAAACGAATTAAAAGAGTTTTTAAACATCATTAAAAAAAGGAATTTATTCAGCCATAATTTCAAGTAAAACATAATTTTCAATAATCATTTTTTAATGTTATTTTGGTTAATTCGAAAAAATTTTAAATTGAAAGTGACACAGTTTTTTACATCGTTTTAAACTATGTAGTTTTAAATGATAAAAAAAAATGTTTGAACAAATCCGCTAAAATAGGACCTGAGGGATAAAATGTCAGAAAAGTCACATATTTAAAATCTGGTGTCTTGTAATCTATTCGACCGATTCTCGTAGAAGTTTTTTATTGTAACTTTGCATAGCTTACAATGAGGTAAAATTTTGTATTCCTAACTATTAAAAACTTTTCCGACCGTTTTAAGTAAAATAATCAATGAAAATTGAAAATAGTTTTTTTTTCTTTGCATAAAAGTGTCTTTGAATAATCGAGTTTATTTATTGTGTACAAAAATTTTTGTTTTGTTAACGCGAAAAATAAAAACAAAAATAATTTAAGCATTTAATTTTTTGACCACTCTCCGAACATATCGCTGGTTCAAAACTAAAACGACACATCTGCAATGTTAACTCAATTGGAGATGTGTCGTTTTAGTTTTGAACCAGCGATATCTCTCAAGATTCGGACTACCCCCCCCCCCCCCTCATATTTTCATGAGAAATCAAAATTCGTCGAAAAAAAAAACTCATTCAATGAAAGCATGTGTGCGTAATATTATAAATTATTAACATTTATTAATTAGCATATTTAAAGTTAATTCTCTGATTTTTCCCATCGGCTCATATAAATCCGCTCTCGTAAAAAATTTTTATTCAGAATTTAATTTTTTCTTTCAACTTATTTTTAAAGTTTTAATCAACACGCTTCAAACTGAGCTGGTAAAACAATTTTTGTTCAAGATAAAATCATTTGCCGAAAGTAGCACAATGAATATTTCGTAATTATATGAATTTAACTACAAGCTGGTTAGAGCGCATATTTTTAAAATTCGTTTCATAATCCATTGTACAGAAATTTCGGTACTTTCATATCCTATACGTTGCTGAAGTATTTTTCAAGCAAATTGTTCAAAAATGGGAGAATAAACTATAAATGATATTTTTGTAATAAATCTGCTCTATTATTCAGACTACAGACTCTCTTATCGAAATAATGCATAAAATTGAAAGATTGATACAATTAATAAAAGTAAAATATTTTCTTCAAAGCAATTTTTTCGATGGTTCTCTTCATTCACTTTCAATGTTTATTTTTATTCGGTTTTAAAAACGCGTTTTAACTATAAACAAAATAAACTCGTGGTGTTCATATACTTTTAGAAATATTAATTTGGTGACGTCACCGATCCACAAGTCATCCACGTTAATCACTAAGTTTGAAAAAAATAATTGAACATAATAAATAAACAACAAAACTCCTTAACAGAATCATTCACATTTAGAGTTATAAAAATTCATTATGCTATTTAAACAATTTTTCGGATCGGAGGCTAGACATAAGAGACTCAGTTAAATGAAGGTCTTATGCTAATCTAATGAGAAAAAAAACAAAAACAATTTTAAAATTCTTTCCAGAACGGACTAACTAAACTGAAATAATTTTTATGATTCAAACATTGCTACATCGTCAACTTTCAAGACCCTAGCACAAATGGTTCTGAAGTTATAACGACATAGCTCTTCGATACCGCGGTCAAACACAAAACTATCGAATAAACACAAAAGGAAGGTTAAAATAAAATCAGTATGTTCTTGTTCACTGCTACGCATTCCAAAAAATCTCTTTCTATTATAAAAAAATCAAACGCAATGGGTGTTTAACATCATTTTTGTTTCTCTGCAAAAACGTTATAAGACTTTGAAACTTGAAATGACGAAACTATGTAGAAAATTGTCCAAGTAATACAATGGCATGTAAAAAAAAATTGTTATTCGATTATGAGTCGAAGAATTATCAATTGTTAAACTTGCAGTAAAAAATGCCGGGAGAGGTGATCTACAGCCTGCAACAACAGAGTTAAAATTGTACGTGTTGAAAGTCTATTTTCATTCCTGTGCTTAGCGCCAGTTTTTTTTTTTTTTTTTTTTCGAGATTCTAATTATTGCGAATTTTAATTGGTTTTTTTTAGACTTTTTTTTAACTTTCTTTTGCTTCAAATAATGACGGTTTTTCCATTGTTGTAGAAAATTTTATTTCTCCTTGCTGATCTTCATTTTATAAGCTCGCACTTTATTTCATGTCAAAGGTTTAAAAAAATAAATAAATGAAACTAAGAAATTAAAAAAAAAAAGATTTTGTCTAAAAAATCATAAAATTTATATCGCATTTTTTTCTAAAAACAATATACATGACTAAACAAAGATAAAAGAAAAAACCACTTGAAATTACTCTTACACGATATGAAGTTATATATTGTTAACAAGTTATATATCGTCTCGCATTCTATTTCCCTAAGTTTAATTTTTTTTTTAAGTACATAAACATGTGAAGTATCTAAAAGTGATAAACACATGTGGAAAGAAGCTGTCGGAAATCGCTCAGAAATCGGTTTAGGAGAAGATATGAAAACCATATTTGGTTATTTCATAAAAGAATCTTCGTGAATGAAGTCAGGGTTCGACAGTGTAATCTATAGCACCCTAAAAAGTCTTTTCCCTTTACTTCAAACAGACAATTTATGTTAAGGTTCATTTACCGTAGGATTCAATTCAGTAGGATGATGACTTTTTTAAAATGAATTTTTTTTTTTTAGATATAGACGGAATGTCAGAGAAACCTGCTATGGCGAACACGATTTCTGTAAAATACGACGCTGTTCAGCACTTCCTGTTTAGCACAGGTAAGTCATTATTCTCTCAATCCGAAGTATTTCCTTTTAAACAGCCTCTGATTGTGTCAGAAACTATTATTATTATTATTACTATTATTAGACAGGACGCATTTGGTTGGATAATGCAATCATTTGTTTTTAATTTTAGCTAGGTTCAAAAATTTCTAAATGAACTCGAGTAAAGGATTAGTTTTTTTTATTTGTTTATTAATTAACATTCTTCAAATAGAATTTTTCGATTTTTTTTTAAAACGACTTTTTAATTAATAAATCATTAGCGGTAATACAAAGTAGTAGTCCCGCTCTACATAATATTTCAGAAATACATTAATAACAAAGTGAGAAAATTTGATATTTTATGCAATGTCTAGGCAATGCAAAAAGACAAAGAGTGAAATATAATTATTTCATATTGCATGTTCAAAATATTTTTTTGTTAAAACACGTTGTAATATTTATTTACTTTTATTTCACAAGAAAGGCAGCATTTATCGGTTTAATACAGATGTATGGACCATTGCTCAGTAAGCACTTGCCCGGTGTTCACTACATAGATGCTTTTTTGGCCATTGATCGGTATTTTCGCATAGAGTTGTTTATCAGGTAAAGGGCTGTTGGCGGTATACATGACCGCCCGTTAAAACGTAACTAATGTTGCTTCTGTAAGGATTAAGGTTAATAACTTAGTATTCCATACACTGTTGTTTTTCCTAGTTGACTATTATTTACGTCCCAATAAGTCACAATAATATGGGATGATGAAATGACGCTTTTTCAAATGAAGGTTGCGCCCATAATACTATAATTCTTAATTACACGTCATTTATATAAGAAGATTATTCAGAATTGGGTCACTCTTACAGTACAGGAATTTCGACTGCGTGAAGTTCACATACTGCATACTGAAGTTTACATACTGCAGATTCTGCATACTGAAGTTTACATACTGCAGATTCTGCATACTGAAGTTTGCATACTGTAGATTTTCACCGGTCAACAATCACTTAGTCCCTTCAGTGAATGTCCAAAATATTTGTTATATCCTATTTGATATTATTTTATTCGATGATATTATTATATTTATTCGATATTTTAACATCTGTTGAGGATATATTAGGAGAAACATCAGTTTTCGGAGTACCGGTTACACGCAGACTGGGCAGTGGCACTTGACCTTAAAAAAATTGGTTTAGAGTATATCGGGCAGTGGCACTTAACTAGATATATTTCGGACATTTTCCAAAGCTACTATGTGATTGTCAACATTCACCGGTAGAAGTCCACTCATTTCGGTCATTCACAGTAATATTGGATTGTTCCAAACGTTTGTGAAAATTTTTAATAGGCTGTCCTAAATGTCCACCTAAAATATTTAAGTGGTAGCTCATCAAAGAGAGTTTTTCTAATTTCGTAACCACTTCAATTTAGATAATATTAATCTAGTATGTATTAGAATCTCTTTAGTGATAATCCCTTTTTAGTAACAAAAAATATGTTTTATAGTATAAAGTTTGATTGAATATTGTACCCATAGACTTATGATTGTACTTTTGAGAGCTGCAATGACCAAAAATACTGCCTTTCTGCCCTTTTTCCTTTTCATTTCAGCCCCTTAAAGCTTATGCAGAATGAAACTATATTTTACTATACAACTAGACTGCCTGCACTAGAGCTAAACACTGTCTCACATGAAACCTAATTTTAAAACAAAACAATGTTATCTCATAAAAAAGTTTCTAAATAATTGATAGTAATTGATATGTTCATTCAAAAAGAGGGTTCCGTTGATAGGCAGAGTTTGATCTAAGTGTGAAGCTATATTTGGCGAAATTCATAGTTTTTGAACATGTTTCATAGATAGATTGAAAAACAATATTGCTCTTTATAAAGTTTAAGCTTTTCTAAAATGTTTATTCTTTCTTCTTATAAAATTTTTTTCCGAATTTTTATTTTAATTGCATTAAACATCAATATACGTTAACTGTTTTATTTCATCTGCATGAAAGTGGAAATGTTTAATACAATGGTCAGAAAAACTGCATTATTATTGTAATTGACTACAGATACACATAATTTGTTACAACTGTATTTAACAACGACAGCTTTTTTTTTAAATGTAGTGACTATAAACTACTTTGGAAATGTAATAATTACTTCACTACTTTCAGGAGTTTGTTGGAGAATTTAATTTATACCCATGTTCAAAGTGGTTTTGAATAAGAAATTGGCTTACATTAAATATAAGAGAAAAACCAAGAAATATTTATTAATGTTTTTATGAGCCAGTTGGTTATACCGAAAAAATTTTTTCGAATTTGTTCATTTAACTTTGAACGTTTAATGTCTTTTTCTACAACAAATATTTAATTTAAGATTGACAAAATTATCAAGTAATTGAAATTTTGTATTGTTTAATGATTTTTTTTATTTCTTCTAAGAAATTAGGTACATGGAAAATACGTTTCATTTCTTTGAAATAACATGTGTGAATGACGAGTGTGCATTCGTGTTTGAGAGTGTGGAAAAAGTTATTAATTATCTGTTTCTTAATGGCTAGTTTAAATAGTAGTTATACGTGATTTTAAATACGCAATATCCGTTAGATCTCAGTTGCAGTGTCATTTTGATTGCATCCATTGACTGGCTTGCGAAGATTTGTACCTATCAAATTCGAAAAATTAGTTGTGTTAGAAGTGTTGTTTTTTTCTAAACTAACGTTAAAAGTAGTAGCCGGGAACTACTGTTTTTTTGGATCGCACTATTCACTACACTACTTTTAAAAAAAAAAAAAGTAGCTCACTGCACTACAAACTACGAAAAACAGTAGCAACTACAGTACTTAAACTATTTGTAGCGCTCTACTTCCGACCACTGGTTTAGTACTTTTTGATACATAAAATGCTATAGTTTAAACTTCTTTCGTTTCGTTTCGACCAAAAACATATTCAAAGTTTCATTTTCTTTTTAACTGTTAGCATTTAATGGGAAAAAATAATCAAAGAAAAACAAAATAATTTGTACTACGTATGAATAAAGTGAAAAGCATAAAATAAGGGACATGCTGTATGTCTATATTCAGTTCCCAAAAGCCTTCCTCAGTGTCAACGTTTAGATACTGAAGAAGACTACTTTTATTTTATACTTCATTCAATAAATGAATATGTTTTTTCAGAGGCTGACTACGCGAATCGTATAGGCAGTATACATTTTCCTCTCGCCATTATCTTTGCCTATCTACTCATCGTAAAAGTAATAGGTCCACTCATTATGAAACCCTTCAAGCCATTCAAATTAAATGGATTATTGATTACATTCAACATCGTCATTATTTTTTGGAATGCACACATCACTTATAGCGTAAGTATCTTTCTCTTGTTAAATTTTTTCCTCGTGTATTTCTCAATTAAATAGAAAGAGTTAAAGCAGTTCTTGTGTCAAAAAAAAAGAATATCAAAATAATGTATGACACGTGTGATGGTTGGAACTTTTTAGCTGTTTCGTTCTCTCTTAATTAATATGGATATCCAAAAAAAAAAAGGTGCTCTGTTTGTGAGGGAGAAAACACGCTTCAAAGTTGGTGTTTGATTGAAAAAGGTCAATAACCTCCGTCAACAGTTTTCTTCTCATAAAATGAGTAAACGACGTCCACTAGAGGACTGATAGTAAAGACACGGTTCCCAGTAGAACACCGAAGTCAAGCGGTGAGGGTGGGTGATCAGCCTGCGCTGAGACCGAGGGTGCGCGGTCCTCATTAAACAGTTCTACCATTAAGTGCTCGACTGCCATAGCAGGGGATCCTCTTCAAGGATGTCGCCAATAGACGTAAGTAAAATACCTACCTATCAACACAGCTTATTTTAAAAGTGAGCACGAAGCGTAAGTTGTTCAGAAATTCTAAATTAACAAAGTGAATTTATTTCAAAACTGATTGTGTCTAATATTTATAGGTTTTTAAATGGAAATTGGTTAACGTTTAAACATCCAAAGCTTAGTAATGTATTATTACATTTAAAATAAATTTTTAATGTATTAGAAAATCTATTACATTTGCAACGAAGAATGCAACTTTTTTATACCATATCTATTTATAGGCCAGGCATTTTCTACGGAAAAAAATACCACCCAAGATTTTTGTTTCCATAGAAAGCTTCCTTATGTTATTATAGTTGCTACAACTCTTCCCTGTATAATTATTCCCTATTAGAGGGAAGCTGATTTGAGGGTGATTTCCTCGAGGAATATTTTCCCACTGCAATCCCAAGACGATCGGTCTAATAGTTTACAAGGATTTATGTATAAAAAATACAAATTTGTACTTTAACCTATTGATGCATCTGATATCCAAAACAGTAAGGCATTGTGTACTATACACGAGTCAGAAGAACAAAAGTTAAAACAATACTTCTTTTAACATGGACTGATCTATACACTTTCTGAACATGTAATATAAATTTTCACGCAATTAATTATATGAGACGATAGCTTCGAAGCGTTTTGTGTGCAAAAAGTACTATATTGAACCTGCTCTAAAATGCTTTACAGATCTATGCATTTTTCTCGTTAATTTGAATGAGACAAAACGCAAATTAAATGGGCTGAATGATAAGCTGAAATGATAGTACAGAGGAGTGTTGGGAAGCTATCATTTATATAATAGCATTTTTTAGAAAGAAGCACCTCTTGTTTTTTCTATAATGACTCGAATAATAAATCAGAACGAAGAAAATGTATTGAAAGGTTATATTCAGAAACAAAATTCTGAGATAAAAGAAATAACGTGTGAAATCAGTGTTCAAAAGGACAATATCTTATTTAAAGTAAACCAGAACCATATGTAATGTAGAAAAGAGACTATTTAACTTCAATATTCCTCTTTTTTTCCATTTTTGGTAACAGCAGGTGAATTTTGCAGCACTTTGTTAGAAATGAAATTTCACTGGTGTGACAGCCCTGGGTGGGTCCTGGCCTTCTTTAGGAGTTTCCTCCAACAGTTCTTCTGTTTGGCGACTTTGGCGTTATCTGATTTTTGGAAATAAAAAAATCATCGTCGAAATCCTCATGTTACACAAGACAGGGAAAATTTAATATGACAACGTGAGGATTAAACGTTGGTTTTCTATTAATTCCCAGCAAAAACAAAAAACTTGCATTTAAAAGTAACTTTAGTTTACAACATGATTTTTCAATTAATTTATGACTAAAAAAATAACAAGACTCTTATTAGTTTTCTGTTTTAAATTGAACTGAAGCCAGTGTATGTTCTAATCACCCCCCCTGGATGCTTTGCTAAAAAAATTCACTACCAAGCCTCTTACTATTGTAAATATTTTGACACGCAGTAAATAGAAACTTTATTTTAGTTATCATTCTTTTTTTTTTTTTTTTGAAATCCAATTTACGTTTATTTTTTATTAATTTAGCAAAAGTTCTTTTTAAAGATAAATTCGCCACCTCCCTTCGGATAATACTGGAATCAGTCCATTTCTAACAATCGTTTTCGTTTGAATCCCGAAAAAAGTTAGGTCTGAATCCCTAATCTACTTACAATTTCTTTATTTAAAAATATTTTCGATTTAATAAAAATCTTCTAACAAAGTTCTAGGCAAGATAACACGTTGATTTTTTTAAGGGACAGTAAAATTTGATAGATATTTCTATGCGAAGAAATTAAATTAGGATTAGAATTTGAGATAAAACAATTGTTATCTTTATCTCCCATTCTCTCAAACTCATTCCACTTTAAGGTAATTGATTGATTGATTCACTCATTGATTTTTAAAATATATGATTAATAATAAATGAGAAACTTTTAAAATGAGTATACAAGAGAATACTTTTGTATGTAACATTATCTATTTTGTTTGCTTTCTCTATTATTTTAACACCAGACTTAGACTCCATTTGACTGTTTTTCTATTTATTGTTTTGAAATATATATATAGGAGAATGAAAGTTTTATAAAAACTTTAAATAGGATGAATATTGTGAGTCTTAGATTTGTATAGTGCTCTCATTTTAAGTAAAAAATTTAATTTATTCCAAATACATATTCCTCAGAGAAGAATATAATGATAAATAATTGTTTTGAAATTTGAAATAGCGGATTTTTCTTTTGTTTTATTTCTTATCAAAAATTAAAAAATAATCACTTGTGATTGATTAAATTATTTCTGACAATCATTGCGTGTGTTTCTTCAAATCAAAACTTTTGAGCCATTGCCGTTGTTTAAGCTCAAATTTAAAAGCTTAAAATGTGCGATTGTATCTTAATATAGTTGTTGCATCTTAGCATACATCTTAGACTTAGAGGATTGTATCTTAGACCTAGAGGTTAGACAGCTTGCATCTTAATATATAACAAAACAAAACACCTTACTTTAGTCTAAAGTAAAATTTTTTGCAACCCAATGTCATTGAATATAATACTGAATTTAAAATATTTTATTTTATTTTTCGTATTTAATAACTTTTAATAATTTTTAATTTTATAAATAACTCAAATAAAATAATTTATATTATACATAACGTTAAAGTATTTAAATCAGAACAGATTTTCAGTTGTCAACCGGCAACTTTATTTTTGTATATTAATTATTTTGATGATAGAAAACAAATTTGTTTCAACAAATATATGTTCAGAGTTACTACTTTTGAGAAATTTAGTATAGTTTTTACTTTTTTAATAATTGTCATTTTGTAATAATTCTAGCAATATGACGTTTACAAAAACCATAGAGAGAACTAATTTATGAAATACATTGCAACTTCAAATCAAATTCCAGGTTTAGCATCATCATATACATACATCATATATATAATTTAATTAAATATAAGCTTATCCACCCAATGAATATAATTCTTTGAGGGTGTTTTTTGAACTGAACTACTGCATTTAAAAATAATGAAATCACTTTCACAACAATGTTTCACGGTTCAAAAGTAGGAACAGAAATTATTCGTAAAAATTGAATAAAAAAAGGAAAATACAATTATATACGTTGAGGAAATAGTTCACTGAATTAAAATAAAAGTATACTAAAGGCAAACAGAAAGTTTGAACAAACTTTTAGCCCGGGTATGGTTAAATGACTGAATGTGTTTGATTTAAGATTCAACTCTTTTTTTAAAAAAAATTACCTCTAAAGTTAGGAGCACTTTTGGAGCCGCTTCCTGCCTCTGGTTCCATCTCATTTTAATCATAAAATGGCGGCCAAAAATTCCAGGGACTTTCCCCGGTGTAGCATTTATAACCAGATTCAAGCAAACAAGTTATCTTCTCCTACATACTATAGATATGTCACATTATCCCTTAAAAATGATCCAAAATAGTTATCAAGGTAAATATAGATGAATAATGTGAACATTTTCTCATCCTAAAAAGGCTTATTTTCTAAGTAAATGACAACAGTATTGCTTCCTTCTTAAAGAAAAACAAATATTTTATATTTGTGAACAAGTAAGAGGCTCATATCAATGCTCTAAAATCATTTCTTAAATTTTGTTTTTTACCAAATGAAAACAATAAAAGAAGCAGAAAAAAATTTTAAACTATTTTTTTTAAATGAGCAGTTCGTGATTTTATTAAAAATTGATACTTACAATTGGGTTCTTGAACCCCTAAACCTTACCTACTTCCCTGCATGGATATCTAAAGTTTGTCACCTCCCTCTAATCTTAAAAAAAAAAAGATCGAAGAGAGGGAAGAAACACTTTAAAAAATGGATACTCAAAATTAACAGAACTTTCTTCATTTTTGACGAAACCGTTTCTTCGTATGAGCTCCGAGCGAACATTTCATTTAAGTGACAAAATAACTATCGTAATTTTTTTAAGGAAATAAATTTCATCTATAGTAAAGAAATATTTTGTCATCTTAATTTTTTTTTTTTTTGAAAAAAAAAATATCCTAGTAGTTTTCTAATTATCACTTTAATAGCTGTATCAATGCCATCTTATCAATACGAGAAAGATAGATAGATAAATGACAACTCCTTAACCACCTTAACAGACCGGTCGGTTCATCCAGTCTTCATCCTAGTTAACGATCTGCACACTACGATTAAGTTTCTAGAAACATTTCGGTCATAAATTTGAGCACATGATTTCCAGACGAAATGATTCTCAAAACTGCCAAAATACAGGACAGCTGAACCAAGAGTTTCGTTTCTAAAAGTGAAGACGAGCGATTATTAGAAAGTGCTTCGTGGAAACCTTGAGTTCGGTGAGTTAGAACTATTTCATGAAACCAGTAATGATTTTTGAAGCCGGTAATTACATTTATATTCATTCTTTATTTAATTATTATTTCGATCATTTTCATGAAATTTTTCAAGCGAAATTGCATCGGACAAGATATTATTATTTGAAAATCAGTAATAATATTAATTATTATTTCCCTTCCAACTTTTCAGTCGAAAAAAATAGAAAATGAAGGTCTTTCTTAATATCTATTAAACATTTCGGAGTATCTTGAATAACAGAACATATGAAATAATAGCTTCTTAATCTTCATTTGAAAATTCTTTTTCTCCAATTTAGTGCTTGGGATAAAATATATTTATTTTGACTTTTTTGTTTTGTAAACATGAAGATAATCTTGGCAAAAAAAATTAATAATTTGATTTCGGTTCATAAACATTCGCACCTAAATTTCAAATTATTAACTCAACATTCTATTGTTAATTTATTTACTATTAATCTGAACAAGATGTGAGGCCCTTTCAAGACAAGAGGTCCTTGATGCTACTTCCAAATGTTCAGACCTCTTTAGAATCAACATTAAAGCGGAAAAAACGTTTTCTCCTGGTCACATTTAATTTCTGAAACCCTTTCTTCAGATAAGCACTTGAATCTCACCTACCCTCAAAAACAAACGTTTAATGAACTCAATTCTGACATTACCAAAACAGATTAATGATCAACAAATTGGATTACTATAATCATGTCTCTGGACCTTACATAAGACCATTCTCATGCAATTCAGAATAAAATGTTCTTGTCCTCTTCAGGACTATACCATGTCATTCCTTCTATTTCAAATTGTGCTCGTTACCATGCCCCAACATTATTCAGCTTGTTCCACGAATTTTGTATAGCAACTAGCACATTTTTCCTCCTCTTACAAAACTGTGATCTCTCTTTATATGGTTTCTCTTTCTATCAATGTCCCCCTATTGATTATTTGAAACTACGGTTGCGGTAATTTGTTTATTGAAATAGATGATATTATCTCTCTCGTCAATTCCTATATTCGGCAAACTGCTTTTCAAAAACCAATGGTAATTTCTAGAAACAAACTTAATATTTAGTCAAGTGCTCTTCCATTCATTTGTGCATTATTTTGTAAGAAAAAGTTTTTAAATTGTTCACAAATTCTCTTGGGGGGGGGGGAGAAATACATTGACGATACGTTTGTCTTAGTAGACAGGAGTGACTTTCAGTTGTCAACTCTGTTGACGCCAATATTCAATTTTCCTTAGAAGCGAAAATTAATTTTACTTTCCCTTTTTTAGACGTAATTAAATAAAAAAATTTTTTTACTTCTGTTTATCCTCTTTGCCGCCTTACGTTAATTCTAATCAACCTAATTGTCAGAAAATTTCTACATTTCATATTTTTGTTTTCTTAACCTTTTCTCTTCTTTAAACTCCAAACTTAATTTCCTCTGCTAACCGTTTATTTTACCCTTCTATAATTGATTCAGCGAATCAATTATAGAAGGCAAGCATCCTCTTCTACTCTTTACAGAGAAGTTGTTAGTTTACCGTTATGAAATTGCTAATGTCCTCTACCGTTAAAGTCATTTTTAGGCCTGTTTACGAAATCTCTTAAAGATGCTATTCACTTTGAAAATCGTTAGGGCATTTACCACATTCTTTGTCAGGGCGACATTAACTACATTAATATGAACGCAATAATTATGTCCATTATCAAGAATGCGAGAAAGCATCAATTGCTACACGATGTTGGGATCTTTGGCATAAATTCAATTTCGATAATGCCAAAATTATGTCCACCCCAATCACATCAGCCCATCTTGTTTTATTCATATGAATACTAATCACTTTGTTAACGGCATTAATTCGTCACCAACTTTCCTGACACGTGGAATTGCATTTTACCCTGGTTTACCCCCTTAGACCACTATATATTTTTTTTCTCTATTTTTCATCTTTTTTCCTCTCTTTGCTGCTGTGTACTTTTCCATTTTTCGTTGTCAACTTTTCGTTTTAAATCAAAAATGGGCGCCTATTTTTGAGAGCTTGAAACATGTAGACATTTATTTACTCTTTATATGTTAATGTTTTTGAAACGAATGAAGTTTCTCATCAAGAAATATCTTATCGCTTCAATTGTTTGGAATTATTTACTTAAAATTTTGAATTAGACTAGAGTGCTCCAGACCAATGAATACTACTGTCTGACATAGGACATAATTGTAAGAGTTTTATTGATAAACGATGAAAAAATATTATTTAATTTCTAACACTTTTCAAAATGATTAGTAGCCGACCGGCCTGTGTAGGGGTTAGGGAGCATCCCTTGCATCAGAGAGGTTCTGAGTTCAATCCCGGGCAAAACCTGGATGTTCTTTTCTTCTCTGTACTATCTGTCTTTACTGTGGGAGCAACGTTGTTCCACCTAATATGGCGCCCCTGAAAGAGTGGCCAACAAATCTGCCCTTCAGGTGCCTGTATGACCTAGGTCATTATCCAGGTGGGCATTGAAAAAAAAATGATTAGTAGTGTTTTTTGTTAATATGTTCACAATAGCCAATGAACTTTATTTATTAATCCGTGGTTCCACAAAACGGATCATTTAAGATTCCGTACCCGGAAAAATTGAAAACTCCTGATATAAATAATATTTGAGGTCTTGTTTCCACAGTGAATCCAATGTAAGTGTGTTTAATTCGAAAGCTATTCTAATTTTGATTACATGTAGTTTTCATCCTTGCTTTGACACCCCTTTGCAATCGCTGAAAGGGAGTGGCTGGGTAGGGCATAGGGGTTAGTGTATGTTTGTAGTCATTGTCATGCCAAGGATTAGATACAAATTTCACCAATGTGGGGAATCGCAACTTGGCAGCACAGAACGTAAAAATATACCCCTTTTCTCCTAAAAGAGTTGACTGCGCGTGCTCGGGAAATTGAGACTGCGAAATAATAGGAAATCACACTCCTAGCTAGTAATATCGATATCATAAGTAGAAATCGATGTTTATAAATACTCATTCCACAAACGTACGAGTTCCCAGCAGATTATTTTGCAGAAATATTAACGTAAAGAAAGATGCAGATCCCTTTCTTTCTCACATAATCGCAAATCTTATCCTCTATAGTCATTTATTTTTCTTGGCTAAATATATTATGGCATTATATTTCTTGCCAACATCAAGAGGGGGTAAAAACCTCATATTAGATTATGAATTCTATTATCTAAAAAATGGAAAATACCAATTAAGCTGTTGGAGATTCCAGCCTGGCGTGTGTAACGCTAGAAAATGATGATTTAAAAACGCGTGTCGGGCAACACGAGTCCGAAGTTTTAAATTGCCTTAAAATTGCTAAGAAGGCAATTGAAGAAAACTTAAAAAAGATAGTTGTGGCAGAAGGGACAACGCCTATCCCAAATATTTACAAGTGAGTATCAACTTTATTTATATATATATATATATAAATAAATATGAATTTTTTTAATTTCGGCTCGAATTAAAAATAATAATAGGTCACCTATGATCGCATTTCTAATATACTGTAGAGATTAGTATATTTGGTATAATCCCCACTTGAACTCTGAAGAAGAAATCTGACTCAACTCCAGTACAACTTTCAACGTGAAACCGTTCATGAGAAAGAACCATAGATTTGCTTCGTGTTACTTTACAAACAACTCATCAAGTCCAAACAAACAACTATCTTTATTAACATTTAAGAACTTGGTAAATTTAACTGAACATTTTAACATAAATAAAATATACAACTTTGAAATTCAAGCAGCGTAGAAAAAAGCTGCAAATGAGTAACCGGCAAGAACATGCCGTACTGCTAGCTAGTTACTCCCGAACCGACGGAGAGAGAACTGTCTTCTTCTTCTTTATTTAAAAAAGCTGGGCACCTGGGCCGCGCAGCGGCCCCTATCCCATTCATCATGAAAATAAAAATTTACAATGAAAAGGTACATTTTGAATTTAAGCGTCAATATGGTAGCTTTACAAAATTATCAAAATACAACCATGATTGGAGAAATATATACAGACTTGATCAGAGATAGAATATGCATTGGTACAAATTTATAGACATAATTGGAGATGGATACATAAATCATTATTTGCAATCGTGAACAATGAAAAAAGCAACATTTTAATAAAACGTAATTAGTGAAATGTGCAATAGTACTAATATACAGCTAGATTTGAAAATTATGCATCGAATTACGAATGGTGAAATGAATATTAAGCAATTGAAAGTTATTGAACAAGTTGAAACATAAACATAAGTCGAGCTGTATAAATCTTAGATTTTCAAGCTTTAGTGGCGCCATCTGATGTAAACAACTTGAAAATGATTGAACGGAAAATATTTGAAATTTGTAAAATATAACAGTATGAAAATTAGAATTAGAGTTCAATGTTATAAATGAGTTCAAGTTTAGGCAGAAAATGTCATTATTCCGGAGTGGGCTCTCTCATGATTGTTTGTAGTAGTTGAAATATTTCTCTATTTTTTAACAGTTCTTGGAGTTCTTTGAGAATCGATACCAGTCTGTGAGCCTGACCTGTAGTTGTGGATGGAGTTGTAGATGTAGTGGCACGAGGGCCCTTCCTTAGGGGACGGACTTTGCATCCAATGAAGTTGGCTGTGTGATTTTCACCACAGTTGCAGCATTTAGGTGGAGTGTTGATGTCCTTGTGGCAGTCAAACGATCGATGTTCAGCGGCACATTTAACACATCTTGGTTGTGAGTTGCATATACGTTGAGTGTGGCCAAAATTTTGGCAGTTGTAGCACTGAATTGCGCCTCTCCCGCCACGGAATCTTTCAATTTTGACCGGGACATCACATATGTTGATAACGGAGAATATTTGACGGTTTTGATCTGATTCGATTAGAATTGTGAGAAACAGTGGGAGGAGCCTATAGGCCTCGCCCACTTTTCTCTTAAACTGGACAACTTTTTTTGTTGGGAAACCTGCTTTCCCCAGTTCTTGGGAGATATCTGTTGTGCTGAAATCAGCTGTCAATCCACGGATTAAAACTTTAATATGCTTGATTGGGTGTATTTTCACTGGAGTTGTGGGTGGGTCTATTACTTCGTTTGAAACTTCCATGGGTGGAGCTGAGTCAGGATCTGCATTGGTTTTAGATAGTGGTAAGGAAGTGGCGGTATCTGGTGGCGAAGAAGAACAGTTATTTGTAGTCGGGATTTGATTATCATCAGTTGATTTGGCTTTAGTTTGCTTTTTCTTCTTCTTTTTCATTCTTTTGGCAGGAGGTTCTGAGATATTTTTGGTATTGCTTTCCGAATTAGAGGTCGACGACTCCCCAGTCTGCTCCAAATGTTGGCCATCATTATTGGTTACCATATCGGTGTCAGCAAATGATGTAGTCGGGATTTCTGGCTTATCTGGCACAGGCGTGAGAGGCAGCATACCTACTTTCTTAAACAAGTCATTTCTTATCCTTTCGTCTTCTTCCATTTTCCTTTTCATGTCTGCAAACAATTTTTCGGCTTCAGCAATCTTGATTTCAAAATCCGACGTTGAATCACGTACAGGCCTATTGGTCAGTCGCTTTCCGCCACGTGCATGATGGTGATATGTAGCCATTGTAGCGAAGTTGAATTTTCTACTTGTTCGATGGGGAAGCGTAAATTGAAGACTACAAATTGCAGGCAGAAACTTTTACATAACTTGTAACCACTCAAACTCTCAAAATAATTCAGAATTAGTAAAATCAGACATAATTGCAAGAGAATGAAATAGGTAAGACTCACTCAAAAGAAAAATGGTCAAATGCAGTCAGCAAAATCAAGACATCAAATGGTCAAAATCGATATTTTAGTATATTCAGCATCCATCATGATCAGAGCTCTGGCCGCACCCTCAAGAAAATTCTCCTCTTGAGAGAGAACTGTGGAGAGGCGGTCAAGCTTATATCAAAATGCACCCTGTGCGCGTTTCGCCGATTTCGTACTTCACGCATATACTCCGAGTAAATCTCCATCCAGATGTGAAGTCTACGTCATACAACAATTATCGGCTGCAAGCGACGTAATCCAACGTCAGAGAGTCGTAGATTCGGACTTTGCAATTCAGACCGCAACGCCACAATACGATCAATCATCTTAACTAATTAACCCATAAGGCGTCAAAACTCCCGCTGTGGGAACAAATATTTTATTTCCCCCGTGGCTTATTTCACAGATTTATTTAATTTCTTGAATTGTAACACTAAATATGAACTATAATGACTTCAAATTAATTTTTATGAGAATGAACCCCCGAAATTCAATTATTTGTATTCGATTTTATAATAAAAATTGGTAAAATATGAAAATAGTGGGGTTTTTTTTCCATCGCTTTTTTTAACACAATGCTTTAAAACATTAATTGCAGAAAATTCTTAGTAGTAAGTTTTACTTAATACCAGCTAATTCAAAAGATTTATTATGATAATGACTCCCAGTTTGTCTCTCCCGAAATGGGAGATTTGGCAATCTATAAAAGTAAAGAAATTTGTTTCTTTTTTTCTGCTTTACGTGTTCATTATTAAATGCAATAATTCTAAGAAATTGAGAAAAAAAGAAATATCGACATAGCACTGGGTTTAGTCTTAAAATTAAATTATATCATACTTTCTCATGGATGGCTTATCACTTATTGCATTAAATTTAGTATATGTTTGAGCTACTCGATACTAATAATTTGGAAAATTTATTTTCTCTTAATAGCTTTTAAGAGGAACATCGTATATAAAAAATTCTAAAACTGAAGAATCTTATTTGTAAAAAGAGTTTTCTAGAAATTATAAGAAAACTTCATTTCGGAAAAAAATTATGGTACAACATTTTTAGGACATCAGTTTCTCCCGAAGAATGTTATTTTATGTAACTAAACCATAATATAAAAACTATTTTTTTTTTAATGAAGGTTTAGATTCATCTTGAAGTTGGAGAAATTTATTTAATTCTTTATTTTTTATTTAATTCTTTATTTTTTATTTAATTGTCATTGATTGAAATCATTTTAAGCATTCAATCAATTAAAATTACTTTTTACATAAGTTATTTAATAGATAGTTAACTTCGCTTTTCTGATATATTTTACAGAGATATGGAAATTATTTTAAATATTTAAGCAGATATTAAAACTGTTTAAAAGAATTTAAATAGTTATTAAATTTTCTTTTGAATAGTCAAGATCTCTTTAATATCGTATTATAATTTTTAACAAAGGGTTCAGTGGTATATTGATTGAATTCTATATATTAGCAATCAACCTTGTATTACAGACTAAGTTCTTCTTTTTTTACAGTCATATGGGAATTATTTTAAATATTTCAGCAAATATTGAAACAATTTAAAAAAAATTTAAGTAGTTATTACATTATTATTATTATTTTTTTTGAATAGTTAAGATTTCTACCTTTTCACGTGGACGCAAGAATAAGAAATCTAGGTCCTGTGGTGGGCTCTTTCTGAGACTGGGGGATGAATTCAAAAAAGGGAACCGCTAATCCCTAAAACAAATCAAGTGATGGGTGTTAAACATCCCCCAGAGTTTTATTCTTTCTCTGTTATTCTAAACACCATTTGCTGTCTTTTACACCACCCCGGTTAGGGATAATAGAAATACCACTGGTGGAGAATTCCCTTTTTTTCTTTTTTTTTTTTTTTTTTTTCTTTTTTTTTTTGTCAACTAAAAAGGCGCAGGAAAACTTCTTTGGTAGTTTTATACAATTCTGTGTAAAAAACTACATTCCAAATGTCACATGTTGACTATTTATAGTATTTTCCAAACAGTCAGAATTAGCGTGGTGTGTCACAATTTTCTCATTTTACTGTTTTAAATTCTATAAACAACAAATAAACCGAATCACAGTTTTAGAAAACTATTCATTACGCTAGCCATAAAAAAATTATGCACACACACACACACACACAATATATATATATATATATATATATATATATATATATATATATATATATATATATATATATATAATTAAAATCTCCATCATCTGAGTAATTTTATTGAATTCTTTAATTTCTATTAAAAGTTATTTAAAAAAAAAATTTTCTTTCCATCAAACATTTTTCAGCATATATTTAACTTAAAATTATTGTAATTGTGGTATGTCATTGCTCACTGTTTTACTTTAATACTTTCAACGTATAATTATGAAACATTTCATTGTTTAATATGTAATAATATTATTACACATTTGAATAATAGCTAAAAAAAACTTTGTTTTTTGAGATACTGTTTCAACAGGTAATTCAGATTTTTTAAAATTTAAGTTTGGTTTCGCTGGAGATATTTATATCAGTTATTAAAGTTATATCTATTTTTTATAAGCTCTTTGATGCCATATTAAAACGATTGGTTTATTTATATGTTTACTCAAAAAATAAAAAGCTAATGAGGTGTACATTGTTCATAAACACTCTTTTATTGAGGTAAAAATCATCAGAAATCTTGAGGACCAAAGAAGAAAGCTCAGTTTATATCCATTTTTCTCATAAATAACGGATAGATCGTCCTCTCTTGCAATTTGAGGATTACTATGTTTTAAGTGTGAAATCTGTTCTTCCTGAGAGTTACTACGCACTGAAATTGGTTCAAAATGAGGAAAAACCATTTTTGTTTGCGAGTAAAATCGATTTTTCTTTGAATGAATTTTTATATGCATAAAGAGTTCTTTTTCGTGGTCTTAATTTAGTTAATTTAATTTTATTTTATAACCGTCGTTGAACAGCCGACCCAATTTTTGGGTTTACGACTACTAATGTTCAACTCCGTAGCCTTGTAGTTTGGAGCCCAATCCAGAAGACAAGGGAACTCCTGGATCAAATATTGGGAGAAATTTGCCTTTGTGGAGGACTTTCTGATGAAACTAACCCGCATTTGCGTTACTTGGAGAGAAGGACCACGAGAACCTCCCACGGTTAGCTTGACGACAGGGAGATTCTACCCATGATCCGGGTACCACTGAGGATATTTCATTTTAGCACTGTGGTCTGTGCAAGCCGGATGCGGAATTCGTATCGGCCAGCCATCGCCGGGATCGAACCCCGATCACCTAATTGGAAGGCGAACGCTCTATCCCCTGAGCCGTCGCGACTCTAATTTAGTTAATTTTTATTTTATTTCATAACCGTCGTTGAACAGCCGACCCAACTTAATGGGTTTACGGCTACTAATGTTCAACTCCGTAGCCTTGTAATTTTGAACCCAATCCAGAAGACAAGGGAATTCCTGGATCGAGTATTGGGAGAAATTTGCCTTCGTGGAGGACTTTTTGATGGAGCTAACCCGCATTTGCGTTACATGGAGAGGAAGACCACGAGAACCTCCCACGGTTATCCTGACGGCAAGGGGACTCTAACCCATGATCCGTCTACCACTGAGGATATTTCACGTCAGCACTGTGGTCAGGGCAAGCCGGATGCGGAATTCGTATCGACTGGGATTCGAACCCGGTTCGCCTCATTGGAAGGCGAACGCTCTATCCCCTGAGCCATCGCGGCTCTAATTTAGTTAATTATAAATATCAATATTATTCATTATAAATATCAATATTTTACCTGTAAAATATATTTTCTATGTTTTCGAAATTGAAATCATAAACGCTGTTTTTAACTTTTTTTACAAAATCATTTTACTTTTGTGGCAACTTTCGTGTTTCTTTCCTTCATTCTACTCACAGTTCACCTTTTAGTTATAGTTTCTATAAATTCTTTTGATATCTCAGACTTGTATCTTTTTATAAGTGTGAAGCTGAAGTTTTGAACATTAAAATTCTATAAATCTATTATATGAGTAAGTTGAAGTCAATTGTGAATAATATTTTTAAATATTTATTATATACGTTACGCAGTTTAAATAAAGTTCTTGCTTTTCATGAAATCTGCAACAAAATAAAAGAAATGAACCCTATTGTTATATGCTAATCATTTGCAACTGAAGCATATTAACTTAAATATTTATGAGTTTTCGCGTTTTAGGAACTATTTTAAAAAGACATAAGGGAAGTTGAAGAAAAATATTGTAAGAATTTTAGAGCGCATATTAGATTCTAAGCAAGAGTTCACGGGATGAAGGTGCTAAGAAACGTGTTATAAATTTAGAGTTCGGTTAAAAAAATTTTTATTTTTTTAAAGGAACGATTTAAACTATTATATACTATTTAGAAAATGAATTTAAAAATACTATAACATTATTTTGAAATAATTAACAAATTTATTATAGTTAATAATTTGTTAAGAAATCTTAAAAATTTATAAAATAAAAAGAATTCATTTGATAACATAATTTTCATTCGAAATGACCTTGCTTTTTGCAAAAGAGGATCTTTCAAATTAGCCGGGAGATAGAGCAGATTTATCTTCATTTACCTCGCTTTTTTATTATTGTTATCAATAATAATGACAATAATAAATAAATGATTCTGATGAATAAAGAGAAAAATTATTTATCATTTATTGAAGTGACCGATATTTTTCATAAGTTGATAGATGAAAAAGTTGAAAATCAAATAATTAAGTCAAAGAGTTAATATCAAATTAAATTTCCTAAATTGTCTTGCATCAGATATGACTTAAATCGCCTCACTAATAACAGCCTTATGAAGACAGTGACTCAGTCTAAACAATGACTAGTTGCATTTTAAATAGTTTAAAAATTAATATGTGGTTGAAAGACTACTTGTAAAAAACTTTTGATTGAAATTAAACGTAGAATGTTTATCAAAGTAATTAAAATTGCAAATATTAATTTGAGTATATTATATATTAGATAGCAACAATTATAGAGACAATTAATTTTAAAAATTTAAATTATTAATTTTAATTATTTAAAACTTTGTATTAAATTATAATTTTCGATTTAATAATTCAAATTTTGTTTTGGGGAAAATGTTGTAAATGAAGAATTGCTATAATAGCAGAAAGGAAAACAAATTGTTTTTATCATTTTCATTTAATTAACTTATTGATTTTAAGTATAAATATTTTTATAGATATTTAAAAATTGCTTTTAATTGGGACTGTGTGTTGATAAACTTGAAAACAACAAAACAATAAAAAGTGTCATATGGTGCGAATGGATGAATGTGTGTAAATCAGTACAGTACAAGCAGGCCCGTCGTCAACGGGGGGGTGAGAGGGGTGTCTCACCCCCCCCCCCCCCCCCCCCCAGAGATATCATCCAGTCGGCAAATTCAGGTTGAGTCGGCATTTTTTTTTTTTTTTTTAAAGCCAAAATCCCGACTTTGCCGAAATTCTCTCATTGTCGGATTTTTCATTGGCGATGAGATTTAAACGGATTTCAATGTTATATGAGTTTCATCCATTTCGGGATCCCATCAGACCCGACTCGGCAAATCTTGTCGTGAAATGTGTTATTAAATTTAGTTTTTTTTTTCTCCTCCAAGAGTAACCATTTATGATAATTCAAAGCAAGATGACCGATAATACAAGGCAAAATCCCGACTTTGCCGAAATTCTTTCATTGTCGGATATTTCATTAGTGATGAGATTTAAACGGATTTCAATGTTATCTGAGTTTCATCCATTTCGGGATCCCATCAGACCCGACTCGGCAAATCTTGTCGTAAAATGTGTTATTAAATTAAATTTTTTTTTTCTCCTCCAAGAGTAACCATTTATGATAATTCAAAGCAAGATGACCGATAATACAAGACAAAATCCCGACTTGGCCGAAATTCTTTCATTGTCGAATATTTCATTGGTGATGAGATTTAAACAGATTTCAATGTTATCTGAGTTTAATCCATTTCGGGATCCCATCAGACCCGACTCGGCAAAGTTTGTCGTGAAATGTGTTATTAAATTTAGTTTTTTTTTTTCACCTCCAAGAGTAACCAATTATGATAATTCAAAGCAAGATAACCGATAATACAAGCCAAAATCCTGATTTTGCCGAAATTCTTTCATTGTCGAATATTTCATTGGTGATGAGATTTAAACGGATTTCAATGTTATCTGAGTTTCATCCATTTCGGGATCCCATCAGACCCGACTCGGCAAAGTTTGTCGTGAAATGTGTTATTAAATTTAGTTTTTTTTTCTCCTCCAAGAGTAACCATTTATGATAATTCAAAGCAAGATAACCGATAATACAAGCCAAAATCCTGACTTTGCCGAAATTCTTTCATTGTCGGATATTTCATTGGTGATGAGATTTAAACGGATTTTTATGTTATCTGAATTTCGTCCGTTTCGTGATCCCAGACCCGACTCGTCAAATCTCTTCGTGAAATGTGTTTTTAAATTTAGTTTTTTTCAACTTCCAAGAGTAACCATTTAAGACAATTCAAAGCAAGATGATAGATATTACAAGCCAAACTCTCGAAAACCATTTCTCTTGTATTATCCAACTCCAACTACACATTCATAAATGTAAAAAAAAAAAAAATTACTGACCTTAATTGTTACTTAGCTAATAATGTATCATAAAATTCAGATATTAATTCTCTGAATTATATTAACTCTTTATTAGAGGTTTCAGTAATTTTTTTAAAGGAAGTTAGGAACTTACATAATTTTTTTTAAAGAATTAATAAATTTTAAATGAAATAATCGTGCCTGTGGTGCAAACTATTTTTTTCTTTCAAAATATTGGGGTAAAATTACAAATAAGAGTACCTTTATTATTTAGAATATCTTATTTAACTTGTTAAATTCTGTTTAAATAACACAAATTATTAAATAATTTATACTTTTAATTAGTAAAAGCTATTTTTCTACTATGAAGAATTTTACTAACTCCAAAGGACTTTAAACATTAAAAAAAAAAAAAAAAAAAAACATTTAATTTGTTAACTATAGAAACCTGTAAGAATTTGTTAACTAACCCAACAAAAACATAAGTTCTGGCCATCGGCAAAATAACTGCTGGTACTGATTGAAAAGTGACGGTGCATATTACTGTCCGCTGGGTTGATTGCTGGGCAACCCCCTGAACTTTTGCCAACATTATAGGAAGAGCTGGGGCCGTACTTCACAAAACGCATTATCCCGTCAGTCTGAACCTACACTGGGTCAGCGAATTAAAGCTGTCTGCAGCCACCAGTGAAGCTTTCGAGCGAGTAACTGTAACTGTGAATTCTATGTTTACGTAGTGAAGCACGATGATGATAGATAGTGACATTGATATTGTGTTGTTAAAAGATTCTTTTAATTTTCAAAAAAGGTAAGGTTTTATTTTTTTTGATTATATTGAAGTTATTATTTTAATCATTTTTGATTTACTATTGTTCAATATGTTTACGACGTGCAGAACGAAAAGGATCGTTTACAAGGAACCGGGTTTGAAGTGCTGTTTTAGCATTATGTTTTAGATAGGTAATCATCTTTATTCAATCATAATTAACACCTTTCTAAGATAGAATATAAACAATTTTTAAAGTTAATTCAATGAAAAGTTACAGACAAATGTTTTATTAACACCAAGTTCGCCGCCAAATATTTGGCAACAACCGAGCAGTAGCACGCCAAAAGCAAATATAAGTTCTGTTGTACGATGACGCTTTAAGTGTAATTCATAATCTGTTGTAACATATGATATAAATCAGGTTTAGCTAAGTATATTATGAAAATATGTTTATATCATAATTAAGAATTTTCATTAAAACTTATTTTTTTAAGTTAAATAATATTTAGAATTTAGTTAACTAATTGCTGTTAGTACAGTAATGTTAAAAATGCTTTCTGTATTTAATTTTAAGGAAATCTTTAAGCTAACTTAAAGTGTAAAAATAGGTAAAGGTCTAATAATTTATATTAAATAGTTAAAATTAAGATGAAATTCATTTTTTTTACATGTTAATACAAAAAATAACTATGCAGAATCATGCTGTGAATTGTTAAACAACTTAAAAATTTTTTAAAAAGATATAGATTATGGAAGGTTTTTTAGCATACAGGTGCTCAGTCTTAATTGTATATTGTCTAACCCCACTTACACAAAAATAAATATTACGAAATTCTTTTATTATTTGAAATCAATGTTAAGTTACTTCACAATTTTTGTTAAAAGTTAAGTGAATAATGTTTTTATTGTGAATAACAAATTAATATTCATATTAAAAAAAAAGCACAATTTTTATAGGGATTACAAAAATATATAAAAGTTCAATACAATATGAAAACTAAATTAATAATCAATAAAAATAACAAACAACTCTTTTTCTATTAGCTTTGAGTTCCATGGTGAACTGATCGTTAAGACGGTTCCCAGCAGATCATCGAAGTCGAGCATCACTGGCTGTGGTCAGTGTGCGGGTGGGTGATCACTTGGATCAGTCTGCGTAGGGACCGAGGGTGTGCGGTATTGGTCTTCGTTAAACTGTTCTACTGTAAAGTGCTCGACTTCGTGTGCAAGTTGTCGGGCTACCAAAGCGGGGGTGCCATCCTCTCTTCAGAGGATCAAAATTGTGATGGCATGTCTTCGGATCATCCTGGGATATTTCCCAGACCGTTGCCAATAGCCTGTTGTCCAGCTCTATTGCGACGTAAATGAACTACAGCAACTATTAGCTTTGAAAATGTTGGAAAACCTGTGACAGTTCTCCGTGAATTTCTATGAGTTTTCTTATTACCTACTGTGTTTATTATTAGTAATTTAATGAATTTGCTCTCATATTGGTAGATTGCGATCAAAATAACTACTTCCAAATCACTGAAAACTAAATTTATAATAATTTTTTGCTGAGAATCTTTTAGTGGAAATTTAAAAATTTCAATTAACTCCTTGAAAGATTTTTAATGCTAACCTCATATTTTGTGATCCTATAGACAAACAAGTTACGATTGTTTTCAAACAAATCACTGAAAGCTGATTTTAGTCATTTTATCACTAAAAGGCATTTTTTTTTTTTTGTTTAACTAAATATCAAATCCTTATATTGAGTTTTGTATAAAAGTGCTAGACTGATATAATTATTAGTTTATTAGACACAATATGCTTTAATATTAAATTGCATTGAACACTAATTTAATAGTGAATTTACAAGTTAGTCTGAAACGAAGAAACGAACGAAGAAATCTAGCAGCTTTTTTTACTAAAAATTTTCTTATTTTATTTACATAATCTGTTTTGGCTTGAGCAAAATAGTTGTTGTTTACCTGTCAATCTGACCGCAGCACAGTCAGGGTTTAAATGCAAGTATTTTAAATGATTATAAGAGGGCAAACCATATAGAAAAGACAAAAATTTGATTATAATAAATTGGAAGAGTTTTCTTCAAAATAAATTAAATTAAAAAAACCACTTTTATGTGAAACTGTTCTATTTTAAATCAATTAAATTAAGAAAAGCAACTGTTACCAACCAATTCCACTGATATAGACAAATTTTTAATAGTTGAAATGATTTACCAATTAACTTATTTTTTTATCATCTGCAGAATATTTGATGTGCATAAATAATTTAATATTATTTTGAGAAGTAGTATTTTAATTATGATTTTAAAGAAGGATTAGGATTTAGGGACATTTTAATGTATTAAGCAAATTCATTTATAAAGTACAGTGAATTCTCACTTATGCACCAGTCTTTGGGACCAAGAGAAAAATTGTATAAGATTTTAAAAACAGTAAGTTCATGCAAATAAGAAAAGCTTCAGATTCACCGAAAGCTAAATTTACAATAATGTTTTGCAGAGAATCTTTTAGTGGAAATAAAAAATTTCAATTTACTCTGAAAGATTTTCAAGGCTAACCTTATATTGTGAATTGTGTGATCCTAGAGCCGAACTTAAAGCTTTTGTTATTTTATTGTTGACAATTCTGTTAATAAAAGTTCCTGGCCTACAAGTTATTTTTTTTTCATTTTAATTTCTATAAAATATTATTCTAATTTTTATTTAATCTTTCTGGATGTCCATTGTGTAATGCTTTTTAAATTTTTGCTTAAAGTTAACCAAAAAATATTTTGACAGTATATCTCAAGTTAAGACCTTTTTTTTTTTCCTTTTAGCGTAAACCTGTGCCAGTCCTCCACGAATTTCTGTAAGTTTTATAACTTAATGTGTTTATTATTATTAATTGAATTAACTTGCTTTCATGTTTGTAACAATGGTAACTTGCAATTGAAATTTCTACTATTTTCCAACTAGTTGAAGTACTAAAATTTTTACTGTAGCTCAGTGCTTATCAACTTAACTTTACGAGTAGCGGACGTGCTCCAAATTCAACTGGTTTTCTATTGACAAACAAGTTACGATTGCTTCCAAACAAATCACTGAAATGCTTGTAGTATGCAGTGTAACTCATCGAGAAGGGCCAACCGTCCTCACTTCCCATTGATGACACTATCTGATAATATTCCTTTTAAAAAATTAAATGTGTAAATGATAATTACACACTTCGTTAAATAGGTTCGTGTTAATAGGTTAATAGGTTTGATTCTGATACCATTACAAATATTTACTTTGTTAGGATTTTTCTCAACTGGTTAAATTTTTAAAAGTTTTTTTGGTATAAATAAGTTTATTAATAGATTTTAAAAAATTTTTGAAATGCATATATTTTTTTTAAAAATGTACTTTTAAATATTTATTTTTTTTCATAATATTTAGTTTAAATTATAGAAAAAGCCCTCAAGTTTAACATTTTTTTTTAAAGTTTGCACTATGATTTTCTATTAGCATTTTTTTTTTTTTTTTTTTCGTAAGCTACAAATTTTTCTCATTTTGATAATGGGGGAGAACTACTTTTTGAAATATACATGTAAAATAGTAGGTATAGGATGGTAATTTTACAGTTGTTAAGAATCGAATTCAGCTATTAGATAATAGTACATATTTTGTTAAATATTTACGGTGTTAATTAAGATATCTTTAAAAACTCGGTGTACCCTTGTCTGTGAGGAAGCACCTTGCCCTTTTTTAGGCCTAGGCGTAGGAATGGAGTATTTAACAAATATTTTTAGCTTAAAGAAAAGAACTAAATAAATGAAAAAAATTGAAGAGAAATTTCATCAGAGATGTAAACAATGTTATTAATATTTATGTAAATTTTTAATTTTTGGTCTTACATCTGTACCAGTTATATAAAGACATTACGGAATTCGTGACATTGGTCAAATCTGTCATGTCGTTATTCTTATCTAGTTCTTGTGTTTTTTATGTAAGGAAAATATATTAATTTCACAAAGCATCACCATTAAAGTAATTTAAAAATTTATTGAATTATTAGTAGTTATTCTTATGTTTCATGACTACTTTTAAGAGTGATATTTTACAATAGATTTTCCCACTTTTTAGGTTTAGTTCTGAACTTATTATCTCGAAAACTAGATTTTTTTTTAAATACCTTCCAATTTGAGATATACAGAGTATACTGTATTTTGTTTTCCTTTTCTTAACTTGCTAAGCAGTATAATATTCTCATGTATTTTATGTGCTTTTGAATTTCATAGTTATATACTGGTATTTTTAGGTTAAAAATTGGAGAAATTTTGGCGGCAGGGACTGCGATGAGGTGACAAGGAGGATTCTAGCTGCCCTCCTATCCCATGAGGCTGCCTGTGGTTTCAACTGGATTGGTGGCTACGACAAATTAGGAATGAAGACTTTTCCAAGGGTTCTCCAAATGATATCAGGTAACATATGTATTCCTTGGAGTGTACATTCAGTCTAATCATTTTTTACTATTTAATGTAACAATCTTATATGTTGAAGATATGTATCAGAAATAGAACTTCTAGGTTGAGTCAATATCAATTTTTTATCTTCATTGTTTACTTTAACCCCTTAATGCACGGATTTTTTTGGGGAGAAAAAACCAACCAAAAAAATCCCTTTTTTTTCTTTACGTAAAAAAAGTACACTTTAGAACTTTAAGCATATTATTTTCTATACGTGTCTTAATTTAAAATTAATGTTGTACTAAAACGTTTAAAAAAAAACTGGTAAATTGTTAAGATAACATTTTAAATAAAATACTTAATAATATTGGCACTTTTCTTGTACCCATCATACACTTCATGTGAAAAAATCATGCTGATCTGAAAATTTATTAAGATTTTTACCTGGAAAAATCTGAAACCTGATTCGAGTGACCACCCGGATTATTCAGAACAATAATTGTTTCAAGGCCTGTGAAGGCATATTAACTGCCATTAATTTTTTAAAAATTTGAATTCACTTCAGGAAGTTTGTTAGTAAATCTCTTTTAGTATATTTAAATATCTCATAATTTAAAAACTCATCTGTTTAGAACAGTGTCCCCCAACCTTTTTATCACCGCTGACCTGTCAACGCTTGATAATTTTACCGCGGCCCACTGGGGGGGGGGGGCTTTGATTGTTTATATTTTCTATTATTTCGATTTATTACTAATTTAAATTTAATTGTATTTAAGCATGCCTAAATAAAATACAGTTACACCAAAAAATAAATATAAAGTGATTTAACATTTTAACTTACTAGAACGTTAAATTAATAAGAACCCTGAGCTTGTTTCTTTGCAATGAGGCGGTTCCATCTGGGGGTAATCGGAGACAATGATACATTGCAAACATTAAAATATTTATGTCACTACCTTCGGGAACCCCCTTTTTTAAAAATAAATAAAATTTTAAAGCAACAGATATTTTTAATTTGGGGTATAAAGCTAGGAATTTAAATTCAGTTTCAATGAAATGGGCGGCCCGGTACCATTTGATCCATGGACCGGGGGTTGGGGAACACTGGTTTAGAGTATTCAAGTCAAGTAATTCTTCTTTCTTTCAGCAAAAACTTATCAATGTCTTGTTAAAAATAAAGTTTTGATTTTGCTCATACTGAATGAATCAAATGTTTATTTTAGTGGCTGTCCAGCAGAACTCAGCAACGAAAATTGCAAAACAAGCAGAACTTATTGTGAAAAGATGGCTGAGGACTGCTAACTGATAGAAATGGAGGAAGGAATAAAAGAAGAAATGTAGTAGAATAGTTATTTTTGTGACTGCTGTAATTTTGTGTAGTGGTAGTAGTTGTGTTGATGAATAAAATTATGTAAAGTATACATGTGTTGATGAATAAAATTATGTATAACAAGTATTTTGACTGCTTTTTTCAAATAAAAATTTACATATCAGCTGAATATATTGTGTTTTATATATGTTGTAAAATTAGATCAAATAGTTGTATAGATTAAATTTTTAAATTTCATTTTTGTACACATGTATGCTGAGAACAATTTGCAGAGTTTAGATTTGTTTTGTGTGTCAGTTACTTTATGGCTTATTTATAAGTTATCAATTTTATATTTGCATTTCATAAACTTTTTTTATGTATATTAGAATAATCTTAGGATAACTTTTTTAATGAGGAATATATTAATGCTAAGGTAACAAAGTATTAATAGTGAGCAATCACATATTTTGACTACCTAAAAAATTTGAATATATAGGGCAGCGAGGTTCATTAGGTAAGAATGCTTCAATTAAGCATTTCTTACGATTTCTATCTTAATTAAATGACTGAGAGCATGTGCTTGAAATATATTGTACAAACAAGTACTCTAAATTCAGTTCAGAGTTTTTTTTTTATATTAAGGTCCCAAGATAAAAATCAAATATAAAAAAAATTTCTAATCCCCCTCATCTAAATATAGACTGGTCAATGACCTCTGCATCCAGATTACAGAATGCTGGTATGCTGCTGGGTTTAATCCGATTTCTGGCCGTCAACCGTAGGTTAAGCATTGAATAGGTACTGGTTGCCGTCAAAAAGTGGTGGGTAAGATCTGTGCATGTGATGGCTACTTTACAGTTGCTGGCTGTGATAAAGGTGGCCGTTTGCTGGCCTACACTGCTGTGTCGACAGAAGGCCAGCCATTCACTTTAGTACAGTTAGAAGTGACGGCATCCGTGTGCCTGCCCGGCAATTTAGCTGCTGGCTACAGGAACTTTTCCGGTGCTTTGCCTGCTGATTTGTTTTTGCTGGGAACCCTTCAGTTTATAACTTTTAAAATTCTATGATGATTGGATTATTATTTGAGTGAAATATTTTTTAACCTAAAATAAATTGTTCAGGAACCAATTCATATCTTTAAAACAATTAATCATCACAACAAAATTTGATATTCTCTATGGAAAATAGTAAACATATATGTGATCCTCAATTCACCTTTATAAAAGTTTCTGTTTTGAAAATAAAATGTTATATTTTGCTTTTATTATTTTTTTTCAAGAATTCCAAGAATTCTGAAACATTAAATTGAGTTACACTCAATCGAATCGACACTTCAATCATTTCACACAATTTGTGGATGGTTGTGGAGTTCAGAGTAATTGTATTCAGGGAATAGTGGCAATTCTGACTGATCAAGCCGCTACGGGCACTATGAAAAGGCGCAAAAAAAGGATGGTGCTGGGACTCCCATCTTTTGAAGCAGCAGACAAAAGCCCCGGATATTTCTGTCAACTTGAAAAATCGAGGGTGTTTTAAAAGTGGTTGGCTAGAAATGCCCTGAGCTATATTTTCTCATGTTTTCTCTTACTTTTTCCAAGAATAAAGACAATGTCTTTGTCCATGTGGTTAAGAAGGGAAAGAAAGGAGCTCAATGCACATTCAGCTGTGGTACCAATTACTTCACTGACCTGTCTTTAACTGTCTAGAACGGGTACTTAGGTAGTTACTCAAAGCGTATTTTATAAATTCATATTATTATTGAATAAAATAGAAAATCCGTTCACAAGCCAACGATCATCCAATCTGTTGCAGCTTAAGTTTTGAATGCGAGTATAATTTTTTTATGAATACATATTTATCATTTGCAGTCTTATTGTTTAATTATTAAATTTAATTAAATTGCATTAAATGTGTTATTATTTTCCAATTAAATTATTTCCTCAATTATTCCTTAAAAATTTAGGTATGAGACTTTCTCAGAAAAAGATTTCTTTTTAAATATATATATATATATATGGGTAAAAGTTGATTTTTATGAAGCAGATAAAATTATTTTTTTAATCTCTTTTGTACAGTAAAATAATTAAAAGAAAGAAAAAAAAGCAATTAAAAATTTTATGTTATTTGTATTCATTAGTAGGAGCTAGGGATAGAAAAAGATAAATCACATTTGAATTTTGAAAATTGGAATTCCTTTTCCGTTTTTTACTTTTTACTAAGCTTTTTATTTTGTGTTTGAAATAGTATTTTTAAAATTTTTTTTTTTGGATTTTTTCAGTTGAAATTATTTTTTATAGATCTTATTTAATTGAAATTTCAAATATCAAATCAAATTCTATATTTGTTCGTAGGCTTTGTTTTTATAAATCCAAACTGCAATCCTTTATGAACAAAAGTGTACTAATGTTAATTTTATTGAAAATGTAACGTAAATGTAATTTTTCTATTTTTAAAAAGTAGAAAATTTTCAGTTTTTATCATAAATAATTCTTTTTAGCTATTTTGTTGTATTTCTTATGTATTTAATGTTTTTATATTATCTTTTTGACTAAAGTTAACAGTTTTTCATTTGTTTAAGTTAATTATTAATAAAAAAAACTTAATAATTTTGTAATTATGTAAAAATTCAATTCACAGTTTTGTATTAAAAATGCGGAATAATCATTTTAGCATATATGCTTTCATAAATTTTTATTATTAAATCTATTAGCGTTAACTGCACCAATTACAGTTTCGATAAATGAAAAGAATTTTCAGCAAGATGAAATTGATCTTCGAACAACAATGACCACTGAACACCTACCTAAATTCACTGCTTTTACTCAAAGCAGAAAAAGATATTGTTGACAATATTAAGCCTGACAAGTTGGCAGAATATTTTTCACTTTTAAAACAACGTCGAAGTAAATTTACATAGCTAATATAATTAATATAACGTAACTTTGATAACATCTTAACTTTTTATCATTTTTATGTGAATTTCTTCGTTTATAGTTTAAATGGCAAATATTTTCAATGTTTTTCTACATTCTTCTTCTTATTTCTTTAAAAATGAAAGTCTTATTTACTTTTGAATGAATTTTATTTTGAATCAATATCTTATAGAAGACTGTATTTGCTGATTATGACTTACTTTCTTATCTTCAAACAGTTGCTGTAATTAGCTTATGGTAACAACGTTTACATGAAACGAAAGATACATTTTAATTACTAAGTGATTTTTCAAAAAATATTTAAATATAAAGTAAAAAGTATTTCAAAGTTGTATTGAAAAACATTTAAGTTTACAACTTCATTTTTTAAAATTATTTCCACAAATAATTATTGCTTACTATTACTGAAAACTTATTTTAATTGAATAAGTTTCAGTCTATTCAAAAATAGTTTTTTACTTTAATATTTCGTTACCATTTTAATAATTAAAAGTAATAGAAATGTAAAAACTATATTTTATTTGTATTATTTTGAATAATTACTGCTACTATTTAGTTATCAATAATACCACATTTTTCACCTATGGCGGTTGCATTTTTAAGTGCTGTAAAAATTATTTCGATGAATAGCATTATGTTTATAACTAGTCGAGATGATTTCAAAATAAGTTTTGGAAGCTCAAGTTTTGTGCCGCATTTGAACTCTTTTATTTGTTTTGTTTTACCTTTGATCATCAAGCTTTAGCCATATACAAATTGAGCAAATTAGCCATATATATATATATATATATATATATATATATATATATATTTATGACAGTCGGCAAAATAAACTTCGACACCCCCCCTCTCGAATCGGTTAGCGACGGGCCTGAGTACAAGAGAGACAGACTTTTTATAAGAAGTAGGTATGTGAAATGTCTCTTTACCCCCACATTTTTACGCTGAAACCAATGAAACCACCGAAGATTTCCCGCGCTTTTGCATAATTCGAAGAGCACCAGAAACCTATGATCCCTTACCAAGTGGTAGAAACATTTACGCTTCATTTCAACTTTTAGTTCGGATTGTTCGATATACTCCTTTTTTTAAGTGCGTGCATTTTCGCCTATATATATCTCTATATTTATTTTTTCTTTGTGTATTCATGTAAAGTTTAAAAATTATGTTTTTCATAGTAAAATATTACTTCATAGTAAAATATTACTTAAGGGTCGTATTTTTATGTTATGTTACTAAATAGGAATTTATTTAAAAACTTATATTAAAATTCTTGTTTTGAATAACGAAGATATTGATATTTTGGAAATTATTGTTGTAGGAAAAAGTATTGTTTATTCTATTAAATATTTACAAAAAATGTATTCTTCATAGTAAAATATTACTTAAGGGTCGTATTATATGTTATGTTACTAAATAGGAATTTTTTTTAAAACTTTTATTTCAACATTTAAAAAAAAAAAAAAAAACTGCAGCAATTATAATCAAAATTTTAAAATTCCAATAACTATTTTTATAACACGAAATTGAAACAGAACGTAAAAAAGCTTTATTTATTTGATTTTACGTAAAATATATTTCTTTGATATTTTATTTCAATTTGATTTAATTCGCTTAAAAGAGCGCTTTTCGATTCTGGATTTTCCATATTTTTTTATGTACAATTGAAAATATTCGTTAAATTAAATTTGTAATAAAGAAATTAATTTTTTCAAAAAATAACCTACAACTTGAACAAAAAATATTTATACAAAACAGAAAATAGCAGTATTGAAACTGACTAAAAAAGAATTAAGAAAACGGCATACAAACAAGCAAGTACCCGAACTTGGAATAGATGTTTGAAGGTAGGTGGGAAAAGTAAAGAAACTTTTCTCCCCTTAACTTACAAAGGTGAGACCTCCCGTATGACTAAAACAATAAAACACATCCCTCTGTAACTTGATCCTCTGTCTTAACTGTGAAGGAGATTTCCACCCCTATTCCTACGCTGAAAGTGTCACATGCCCACCAGTGGAACCCAAAATCAGATGTGACAATTGCTGTCACAGCCCCCTGGAAAAGGTTAACCTTTTCACGTGGGCGCAAAAATAAGAAATCTAGGTCCTCTGGTGGGCTCTTTCTGAGACTGGGGGATGAATTCAAGAAAGGGAACCGCTAATCCCTAAACCAAGTCAAGTGATGGGTGTTAAACATCCCCGAGATATATATATATATATATGTTAGAGTTAATTAATACTATATGTGGTTGTTTGGTGCGAATAAAGTGAGGTAATTTAATGTATTAATATTGCTAAATTGAAATCATTTGTATATAGTACTTGTATTTGAGATTGTATTTGGATATAGTCATGAAAAAGATAGTTAAATGAATGAAATGTCATAAAAAACAACTTAAGGCCGAAAATTATAAAAGGGTATTACATTAACGGGAATGTAATCGTTAAGGAAAGTGGTAGTACAATGCTAATGTGGTATAACAATAACCCAATAGGTCCAAAGGGTCACAAAGTGTGAGGTTTGAACAAATTGGATAAATTGGTATCACCAAATTTAGAATAAGGGTGAAAACTAAGAATTAATCAAAATTAGAAGATAATTAAAATAATGACATGCTATATCCAGATATGTATAAATATATGTTAAAGCAGTAAGCTGACGTTTCCAAATTCACATTTATGCATGCCCATAACAATAATTAAAAAATTTACTCACCACATACAGGAGGAAACAGGTAATAACTATTGGCTATGAAGGTATTACTAAAAAAACACACAAATCTTTCTCTTCAGCTGAACATTTATTTTCGTAAAACATTTTTTAAAACATTTAGTTTTGTAACACTACTTATTTTATTTATTTCAAAAACGATGTATATCTTTCAACACATTTTTTTTTGTAGCACAAGAAATATCTTTTAAAAAAGAAATGGGTGACAAGAGAATTTACGTCAAGCATAAAAGTAAAAATTAAAGGAACGAGATATTTAACTTTTAAAATAAAAATGGAAAGAAAGATTAAGTTCGAGAGGATTTTAATGTTAACGAAACATAAAGGATTAAATGTTGATTTTTAATTTTTAGAAATTAATTACTGTTATGGATTTAATAAAAAAATGAAGGTTAAAAAAAACATGTAAAAAGAAATCCCTCGATACGGACCCGAAGTCCGCATCTCGGAAATAAAAAAAGAAACAAGCCAGAAGGAAGCACAAAAGAGAAAAATCATAAAAAGTGATTTTAAAATTTGTTAACTTGGTGTTGGACCAGAAAAATTACAGCCAATTAAACTTAAAGAGGAGGAGAGTTTGAAAATTAAAGGAAAGAGATTGGTTCGTTAGCCCCCCTAAAAAATAAGTAAAACAGAAAGGCGTGGAAAAAAAAGAGGGGTAAACTTTCCCCACAGGAAGTTCAAAGACCACGTTGACCAAGGTCAACCAGAAAGGTTAAAAGTAAAAATAAAAGCTATATTGAAGAAAAAAGGAAATAAGTTTTAGAGAAAAATTAAAGGCTAAGTAAAAGTAAAGATTAATTTGTCACTTTACATTAAATGTACATGTGACAATATATATATATATATATATATATATATATTTAAAGAGGTCGGTCTAAGATGGCTTTACCTAAGCTAATTCTTACTTTTACCTTAATCTTAACTTCATTTTTATCAGCTTTAACTCATTATCCAAATACTTATTATACATCCTTATTTATACAATATATTAATATTACATATTAATTAAGGTTTGCATGCTTGTCATGATTTCTTGATCTAAGAATATTTTATTTCGAATTTCAATTGGGAACAAATTTTTTGGGTTGGAATTTTTAAGATTTGAAAATTTTAGCAAAACACTTGTATATTTAAGAGTGCGTGATAAAAGCGCATGATGTGCATGGGTCGAATATTAATTTTACTTTATGCTGATTTAATATTAATTCTTATTCACTGCCTTATATTTTGATTGTGAGAATCAAGATATGTCGTATTATGTTAATAAATTCTTCATAAAAATCGTGATTTCTTAATAAAGATAGTAGTAGGTGCAACTATCATAATTTCACTTCATGAGTTGTACAATTTTCTTAGTTTAGAAAAAGAAAGATTGGCGAAATAAATATGTAAATAGATTTTTTTTTTTTTTTTTTTTGGAACAGTTTTTTAAATAGTTTTTTTAGAGTATATTAATTAATAGTATTTTCTTAGATGTCAAAATTGACGAATTAGGGGATTAGTTATGAAAAAAACTTGTCAAAATGAAGAAATAATATTTATTTTTATTTATTACTGAAAATCGATTCGCTAATAGTTAAGAGAAAATGATTTAGTGATTATAAAATAAGATTAAAAATTTAGAATATGATATAAAATTGTTCGATATTTTTTTTAACTTGAATTTTATCCGAAATAACTTCAATATTTTCATACTTCAAATTATCTGTAAAATACACTTTACAAAAATTATGAAGTAGTATTATTACTTAATTGAGATTTCAGTTTTTTCTTATTTTCCTTTTCTATGTGATCTTTAACGTATTTAACTTATAATATAAATTTTATTTTCAGTAGAGCACTTTTCATAATTATACTTCATATTATTAAGTGAAAGTTTTATTTAAGTATTTCAACGAAAAAAAAAAGTTCTTCAAATTTATGAAAAATTGCTAACTGTCAACCATCAACTTCGAGATAAACTTTGTAAAAATAATGAAATATTAATATTAACTGTTATATTTCGATCAATGCATTTCACTTATACAATTTTAATGCAAATAGCTTTAGATAATTTCAACCAAATAAGAATAAATTTTATAATGCCATCCAATTTTATAATGTCAGAGGCAGTTGCATTTAAAAATCTTTCATTCTTAGGTATTTCAGTTTTAAATTTTTCATATGTTTAGTCCCAATTAAACTCCGTATCCTTGTTATTTTGAACCCAATCCAGAAGACAAGGGAACTCCTGAACCAAGTGTTGGGAGAAATGCGTCTCGGTCGAGAACTTTTTGATGGAACTAATCCGTATTTGTGTTACATGGAGAGGAAAACCCCGAAAACATCTCATGATTAGCCTGACGGCAAGGGGACGCTAACCCTTGATCCGTCTACAGTTAAGGATTTTTTATTTCTCTGAGGATATTGCACAGTGGTCGGTGTAAACCGGATGCGGAATCCGTATCAACCAGCCATCGCTGGGATTTGAAACCTGTTCATCTTCTTTGAAGGCGAACGCTCTTTTCCCGAGGAATCAAGGCTCTTATCATAAGATTGAAATATTCAGTTTAGTTAAGTTCAATTTAGTTTTCATTAGTTGGCAGTTCAGTTAAGTTTGCACCCCCCGTCATGTTAGTAAGAAAGTTTTTATTGTGGTTTCTAAGTAGTTATGCAGACGACTTCTTTCTCCTATTTCTTTGTGAGAAAGTAGTAAAAGAGTTTTTAACTCTTTTTTGGGGTAAATTTTACTAGTTTTTCTTTTTAAACTTTTTTTACAGACTATTGTATCAAAGTACTTAAAGAGCCTAATTTTAGGCATTAAAACAAAGTTCGAAAAGTTTACTTTGCTAGAAACTTACTAAAACAAGTCACGCAATCATAACTATTATACGACTTAATTTGAAAAATATTTTCAATTTTAACCATGTTTCCATAACCCTTAGAACACAGTTTTTGGCTATAGAAAAGTCTAATTTGAATAAATGCACAATTTCTTTTAAATTTATTAACAGCTATGTTTCGATATATTTAAAGATAATAGTTTTTAATTGAAAATATTAATTAATATTAGAAGAGGTTAATCATCTATAATAAATGTTTGAATAAAATTTATCATAAAAATACCTAACAAGAAGAGTAAAATAAGATTTAAAAAATAAAAATTTTTACTTATAAATGTACCATGTAATTAAAATCTCCAAACAAGTAATAGTTTTAAAAATCAATTATATTTTAAAATAAAGAATTTCTTTTAAGAAAAGAATTTCTTTTAAGAAAAATTTAAATATAGATAATAATGTTTTTAAATAGAAATAACGTTTTTAAAAAACAATTAAATATTTTTAAAAGAATGAATGTTTTTTAAAAATGAGTAATATTCCACAAAATACGAATTTTTTTTATAAATAATAATAAAAATTTGATCTGTTTTAAATAAAAAAGCAATATTTAAAAAAAATAATAATAATAATTCCATTCAACCAGTAATGAAAATAAATAATGGTTTTAAAAAATCAATTTCGATTTTTGAAAATAAGAATTTCCTTAAACTTATAAATAATGTTTTTAAAAATAAAAACTCCTTCAATAAGAATACTTATGTTTTTAAAAACAAGAAATTCCTATTAAATGTCTTTTAAAAAAAGAACTTTTATTTTTAAAAAATGGAATTTAACGAAGCATGTCTCTAACTTCTTGATTGTTGAAAACATAATACGGTTAGTTTCCCTTTCAGTTTCAAACAAAGTAAGTTCAATTTCTTGTAATCTTTTTTTTTCCCAAATATGGAAATTTTAAAAAGGAGTTATCTTTCCTCTAAATGGCCATCTAACCTAGACTTACCCTAGCTATTTAAACGAGAAAAATTATGGTTCCGACGTATTTTTATAACCAGACGCGAAAATAGTTCCTGAAAAATAATTAAATAAATTACTTTTTCGAAATTTTGTTACTCTAAAATTATTCGACCGATTTCGTTCTTATTTTGTCCCTTAAAATTACACAGTTTAAAAAGGCAAAAGTTGACACAATTTTACGACCATTATAAAATAAAATAATAAAAGTTTATAAATAATAATGAAAAATAAAAAATTAAAATGTAACAAATAATTATTGCAAACAAAATTATTAAGTATAATAAATAATATTACAGCTAAAATAATAAAAAATATTATTTAAAACCAAAAATATTCAGTATTTAGCCGTCACAGGTAGTTTAAAACATAAATATATGCTTATTTTTATTCGTTCAAACGGCAGCTCAATTTTGAGACATTTTTTGAACTGTAAAGGTAAAACCTTTTGTTACAAACCTATAATGATAATTAATATTTTTTAAATGCAAATTCTTAATTTTTTAACTTTATATCCTGATGCTTTAAATAAAAATTTCAAACTCCAAATAAAAAAGGTACTTTTCAAGGTGACAATAGCTGCTAGATGCACTAATCATTAAGTGCACAAAATTGTAGATTGAATACCGTGAATAACTTTTGATCTAATGATCGTATTTTTACGTTTCCATCTTAATGATTCGAATTTATATAGATGCTGATTCATTAGTGCAGATTATATATTCAGTTATGAAATCAATCAATATGATGCACTTTTTCGGAACAATCAATCAATTTTTCGGATCTTTTTCAATTTTTGATCCTTATAGTAAGGGAACTGAGTAGGGCTTATAAAGAATAAGTCCAAGTTCCTTCTAAATAAAAAGTTGATAACTTTAATTTAAAAAAATTATATCATTATTAAAAATAAAATAAAATATATATCATATTATTTACGTTATCTTCGATATTTATTCATTGTTTAACCATATTTTTGGTAGATTTTACAAATAATAAAGCCCTTTTTAGGATGATATGCGGAGAACAAAATATTCAGAGAGAGCAAAGCAATCTAAAAAAATAATAGAAATAATAAACTATCGTAGGCGAGCGATATGGGGTTGTAGTCCTTTGCTGTGTTAAAATAAATATCACGATTTTTGAAAGCTGTTGGTGATATCTAAAATTATTCATTTTTTTCTGTGAAGTGATAGGTAGTAATAATTGGTATTTTTATTAGAAGTTTTATAGCTGATTGTATGTAGTGTATGTTTTAGTAGATTTGAATGAATTTCAATTATTTAAAAAATGCTGTTAATGGTTTAAATGCGTAAAAGAGTTTAACAATCATACTTTTTTTTTAAATGAATTGTTTCTTTCTTTTTAATTTTAGGAATTAAAGTATCTGTACAATGTCGTAAAAGAAGGGAGGTTATGTTCATTGAATTCGATGACTGACAAATACTCCAGTGTATGTATGTGCTTTTAATCTATAAATTGAATTTAACCTTATCGCAACACCCATCAATCGGAAACACTTTTTTTCCCCTACATTTCAGTAAGAAGTGGGAATATACTGAAAAAAGAGATTTGCGGATAACGTGAGGGGAAAATGTGCTAATTTATGTTGAATTGCTAATGTTGTTCGTTTTTTTTTTTCTTTTTTCACTACTATTTCCAACAAATAAAAAAAATTTTGTTTTAGAATATTCTTCAAGATAAAATTTTTTTTCTTCATTGATTTAGAAAATCTTAGTTTCTTAATAGTAATTCTATTAAATTTATGGATATATTTATTGTGGTATTGATCTCAAATCAAGTCATTAGATGTTTCGGGTGTATAAAAAAGAAAACAATTAAGTGATCAATAGAACAATATTTAAAATATTTTTTGATTTTTTTTCTTTTTTTTTTTGTAAATAATATTAACATTAGATTTTCAGACATTTTGCACAATGTTCGAAGCAATTTAGAGTGCTTGTTTGTTTCATGTCTACAATAATTCGAGTATAATTAAGACTGCAGGAATATTATAAGTTTGTTATAAAATAAAGTATTATTTGTTGTTAAAATATTTTGAACGGGTCCAAGTTATATTACAAAAAATATTTTAAGAATTCTTTCTTTTAAATTAAATATATCATAATCTATTTTTAATGCCCTTAAGGAAAAACAAAGACTACAAATCAAAAATGGAAAGGATTTAATGTCCCCCTTCCAACTAATATTGATGCCTCAAACAGGTCCAAAGATTATAATATAAAGCTCAAAAAATGATAAAAACTTTCAAAATTTAAATTTAAATGAAGTTCAAAGTAGAAAATTAATTGATCAAATAAATGTCTGACATTGATGTTCAGTTCACAGCCTGGCTCAAATATTTTCAGAAGAAAAATGGGGATTCTAAATTAAATGACGAGTGGAAATATGAAAATTTTCAAAAATTAATTCGGGGGTTGGCGCTGAAATTATTTATTATCAATTTTGTTTGAAATGTAATTATTTCGTGGAATAGTAGAAATTTTTCAGGAACATTATTTTATCCAACCAATTGTCTTCAGTGAATTTTAAACGAAGAATTTGTTCTCATATTTTACTTAAAAGATAGAGTTAGGACAAAAAATAAATTTAAGCAACAGACATATAATTGTCTTTAGGACTACCCTCACAGATTAAGAAACTCTGCTGGGAGTTGAGTTGGACAATGCTAACCATCATCTATAAAAGGTACTCCAAGATTGAAACAACATGTCTTTTATACTAGTCAATTGATGTTTAATAATTTTAGTGATAGTTACGATACAATACTCTCCACCCAACTTTTATCTGGAATAGAATTTGTTCGAATACTATAAGTTTGTTGTGAGAGTTGTATTAAGTTCACGATTGTGTGTGCTTACTCTTCTATGCTGCTACTGGCAGTCCAGTCGAGTGTATGCAGAATCCCGTTGTATGTCAATGAGACTGAGATGCTGCAGCGCGACGAGGTTATCACCAATTGCAAATCAACTGCTCTACGTAAAACAGCAATCGAAGTAGCGGTGATCTAATCACGAGCGCAAATTACAAATGTGGGGAAAGAATCTTCCCACTATGTCAACCTTTATCTTTCTAAAGGTACCCAAGATGAAATTGAGTTAGCATGTTTAATATACTAGTAAATTGAAGTTTAATAATCGTAGTGGTAGTTTTGCCACAACACTTTTTGTTCTGAAAGAGCCCGAAACTCCCATTGTCATTGCTTCTAAAATAAAATTCTTACCTCAAAATAAAAATAAACATAAAGAACCAAAATGCAATGGGTATAGACAAAAAAAATCATCACTATCAAAATTGTGCACCATTTATAAGCAACTCAATTAATCAAAGTTATGATAATTATCCACGATAAAATCAAAAAAAAATTTCCGACCAAGTCAAAATTTAATCAAAATTTCATCCAACAAGCCGAAAATAGACATAAATTTGATAAGGAAACGTGACAGATTTAATGTAAGTAAACAACAAACAAGTCATTTTGCTTCATTAGTAATCTCCGAGGTGTTGTAAATATTGTGATTAGCTAGGAATTACCAATGCTTATCATTGGGGCTAAAATTGTAGAAACAAACCAAATTTCTTTTTTGCTGAGAATCAATCTAAACGAAAAACAAGAAAGTGACCCACCACAAAATTGACAATTAATAGTGTGATGCCATAAGAGACATTCCATATTTCGTACCTTTTAAAATTTCTTTAATTTTTTTTTAATTATTGTTAATTGAATTTTAATTAAATTAAACCAATTATTTAAATTTTATTACATTTTATATAAAAAAACTAATAAATATTTTATTCTTTTCTTAACAATCAATGTAACGGCTAACTTTTTATTTCAATACAAAGTAAAACTCATTATTTCACTGCCGTAACTAAATCAATCATCAGAATCTATTTATAACTCTTTATTCCTTATTTCTTACCACAAAAATGTTTCAGTTACAGGGTTATACTAATTCTCACAGTATTATGGCGATTTGCCATAATCAAATTATTATTAAATTTAATATTGATTAAAGGGGTTTTTCTTTATTTTTGGCTATGGTATCCTTTGCCAACCATGGATCGCTTCCCATGATCCTTACTGTCCATTGGGAACAATTCACTTTCAGTTTAATTTCGAATACTTGGTGATAGACCTGGGGCTTCGAGAAATTTACATTCGAGGAGAACTTTTTGATGGAACTAACAAGCATTTGTGTTACATGGACAAGAAAACCACGTAAACCTTACACGAATAGCCTAACGGCAAGAGGACTCTAACCCATGATCCGTCTACCATTCAGGATACTTTACGGTAGCACTGTGGTTGGTTCTAGCCGGGTGTGGAATTCGTATCGACCCACCATTGCTGGGATTTGAACCCGGTTCACCTTATTGGGAAGCGAGCGACCATCGCAGCTCACATTTTACTTTTTGTGTTTTTAATAAAATTGAATTTTAAGCATAGTATTGTATAACAGACTGTTAAAACTGATATTCGCACGATAGTATAAATCCTATTGTAAAAATGTAAAATTTATCTATAAAAATATTTTAAAAGATTCAAAAACTAACAATATTATAGAATCATGTACCAAAGTATATATCCCAGTTTTGCTTTCATCAAAATAATGTCAGGCCAAAATAATGTCAGATGTATGAAAAAGAGAAATATTGTGGATTTAGTTTTTATTTTTTATTTATTTTTTTTTTTTTATTTATCTTTTCAGACTATATACAGAATTCTGTGGTCATTCTATCTGAGCAAGTATGTCGATCTCCTTGATACTGTAAGTATGACTCTTTAATAGCGTAGATTATTGGCCACATGTATGTTTAAATTATTCATCCGTGTCATACGGTTTGTTTTAAAGTGCAATATTTCGGAACGTACCTACACAGTCTTTAAACAGTTTGATGTTCCTTGAAAAAGTGAATAATTCTGCTGCTCCTTTAAATTAAAATTGCGATCTTTCAAACATTACGTCATTGAAATTTCACAAAACACTCCATGATTCTATCATTTATTGAGTAATAGTATCAAAAGAAATAATTTCTTAATGAATTAGCTAACAGTAGTTGTAATGGAAGGGACGCTGTAATGGCGTATTTAGCTAGTGCAGTGTTTCCCAAAGTGGATACTTTGGGAAACACTGCATGTGGAAACACTCAGGCTATTTTTTGCATCAACAGCCAGCCAGTTGTGATCTTTAACTTTTATGCAATTTTTTATAGTAAAAAATAGTGGTACACAGTGTTAGGAAAAATTTAGAAAGAGTATACAAAAGTCATAAGTTTGGGATACACTGAGCTACGCTTTACCACGTAAAAAGAATAGAATCTAACATTTCAAAAAATAAAAAATGAAATTATTATGTCAGCAAAATGATCGTGTTGGCGATTTGGCTTCGGTTTGCGAAGTGAATGTCGGTGATATGAAAAACGGGTAATCCTTTTTCTGTAGAATTCCAACCTACAATGAAATAATGGAGGCTCCTTTTGAACTCCTCCCTCTCACCGTAAAAGAAAAACAAAAAGGTGTCGAATAATGTCTCGTAGGTGAAGCCATTTACTTCTCCTTGTCCCAGTATGGCAACTCGGGCCACGAATATTGTTTAATCCAGGGATGGGAAAAATTTTTAGGTCGAGGGCCAAAAATCGAAAAAGAAAAGTTTGGTGGGCCAAATAAAAATTTCTCAAATAAAGAAACAATATACAAGTCTTAATTTAAATATTTAATGAGATGAATGAAATCGCGATATCATTTTTAAAAGTTCCTTATTTTGAGGTTCGAAGTGAGATGTACATATTTTAAGGATCGAGGCTATATACTTATCTGTTAGTCTACTTCTGAAATTATTTTTTCTAAGGTTCAAAGTTGAAAACAGTCGTACATATATAAGATGAATCAAACATAGCAATGACTTTCTGTGCTTGAGTTATTAAATTTGGGAAACAAGCTTTTGGTAATGATTTTAAAAACTCAAACTTTGGCACAGTTAGAAACAACTGCTTCAGATGACTGTAGATGATGATTCAGATTCAATCTGCTCACAGTTTCACAACACAATTTACGTTGAAATGCATGGTAAAAATATCTAATTCAGTTTGAATGGCACTGAAATATTGATACTTGAAACTAAAAATGAAGTTTTTTCAAGCCATCCTCATAATTCTTAAGCTTTTCCTTATTTACTGAGGGTATTGAATTTAACCTCGAAAAATGAGACAAGTCTTTCTTAGCCCGCCAAATAAATTAAGCTTCGGTTTAAAAGCTTTGAGATGGGCCCAGATATCATCAATGAATTGATTTTTCCCTTGCATCTTAACATTCAAGTTGTTCACATGACAAAGAAGATCTGTGAGAAATGCCATTCTGTATTTTCTAATGTAAAATGGTTGTATAATGTATATTGTGTATATTCGCAACGCATCGGCAATTTAAAATTCTATCCGTGGGCCGGATAAAACCTTCCGGCGGGCCGCATTTGACCCGCGGGCAGTAGTTTGCCCATCCCTGGTTTATTCCCTACAAAAAGGAAGGCAGCTTCCTTAACCTGCGAATAATTCTAAGAAAAAAAAAATTGGAAATAACCTTGGCAGGATAAACAGCATCCCTTTAAATCATGTTATCTAATTTATTTTTATTATATTATTGGAAAATCTGATTCCGCGAGATATTGTTTATTCCTCCACGCTTATATCAGACCAAATTTATTCAATCAGATTTCTTTAAAAAGATGGATGCTATTAAATAGAAATCAAAGGCAGCCGTAAAATTAATTTCAATAAAATCAATAATACATGGAATATCCAAGTGTCTTTAAGAATATATTTGAATATGAGGTTTAAATAATTAGTAAGATAATACCCAGTTTAGGCCGGATGGCCGGATTGGTAGGACGTTGGACTCATGTTCATGAGAACGGTTCTTTCGAAAGTTCGAAAGTTCCTCCCGAGGAATATCCGTGAATTAAATAGTGACTGGTGCACGTTAAATCTTTTTTTTTTTTTTTTTTTTTACGGCTTTGTATTTTTAACCCCAAAAATTTAGAGGGTAGCCATAATCTCGGAAATATGGTCCCAACGTTTGATCAAGAGAGTGCTCCAAACTTTTGACCCCTTTAATGTTAATTTTATTTCTTACATATATCACTATATTTCGAAAACTTTTTAAGCGAATTGAAATATTTTTGCACACAATTATAAAATTCGTTTATCCCAAGACAATTCCATGAAAAAAATAAATGTTAGTAAATATTTATTATTTTTTATTATTTTATTTAATAAAGAACTAAAAAATTTTGAAATGTAAGGTATAAAATGTTTTGCATCATTTTAAAGAACATAATTTTACATGGCGATAATACAAAATTTGAGCGAAATCTGTAGAGCAGTTTCTGAGAAATCAAATTTTAAATATACAAATTTTTTAGAATTCAACTTCTCAGGAACTTTTCCATGGATTCGCTCAAATTTTGTATTTTGCTATAAAAAATTACATTCTTTAAAATGATGTTAAAATTTTTTTCCTTATAATTAAACAGTTAGTTCAACTATTATTTATAATAAAATAATTATTATTTACTAAAAGTTATTTTTTGTACGGAATTATCTTGGGATAAACGAATTTTATAATTGTGTCCAAAATTTTTTAATTCGCTTAAAAAATTGACCAGATATAATGTACGAAATATATAAGTAAGATTAACATTAAGGGATCCAAACTTAGAACCGCTCTTTCGACCAAACTATTGCGATCATAATTCCCAGACCCTGGGCAGGGACTGATTTACAGGAGGGCATTCGGGACACGTGCCCGGGGCACCCAGCATTTGAGGGGCCCCCTTTCCCAATAAATGATCTTTTAGATTACATGGCCAATACAAAACCTTGCGTAGAAGATCCCTTTGAAAGAATGTTTAGAACAGGGACTACTATCAAATTTCATGAATGGGGTACTTGCATTATATCATTACTATTTACTCCACACTCGCACTATAGCACTATGTCAATAGCAAAATAATTTGCTATTGACATTATTTATTACAGTATTATAACAACTTTTAATGCTCTAGTGCAAGGCCATTCTTTTTACAAGACTAAGCTATAAGCTTCTGTTAGTAATTTCTCTGAAGCTTGTTGCATTAGTTAATCATTGTTGTTTATGGTATCTTAAAAATTTTCGAATGTTGAATCAAAGTAATTATCAACATTGTTGATGATTACTTTTATCAGATTTCAAACAAAAGGTTTTTTTAAAACCATTCTTAAGTTTTTTTTTTATTGTTGTTAAATTTAATATTTTGTTTTGTTACATTATCTGTTTTGCTTTTATTATATTTTTTAAAAATTTTCTTTGCTATTCGCTTACACGTTGAATTCATCATGAAGCGATCTTATCCGTCTGGTTGTGCTAAAAAAAAATTAAAGGCGAAAAAAAATGCTGAATTAAAACGCATTAAAGGATCAATGGATTTCTATACTGTTAAAACTCAAACTGCTGAAGCAAATGCTGAAAAACTGAATGACTGTTCTGACTCAGCACCAATTTTGTTAGCTGATGCTGAGATTGTATCACACAATAACCTTATTTCAGAAAATTTAGAGACCAACTCTAATGATTTAGCTACAAATTTACAAAATGCCCCCCTTTCTAATGATGTTGAAATACTAAATGAGTGCTGCGAATCCAAAAACGATTGTGCCTTGTCTTCAACTATGCCAAAAACTGATGATTGTAACATTTCTGTTTTCACTCCTAAAAATTTCGGGATGATTTCCGTATCGTGATCTAAGCCAAAATTGGCGCCAAAATCTGGCGAGATCCCTACGAGTGCCTGCGGGGAGTTTTTTGAGGAGGCGTGGCCAAAAACGTCAAAAATGACGTTTTCGCAAATCGTCGGGAGTGGGATGGGCTTCATGATGTAGGAGCTGTTTGAATTACGAAACTGGAAATTACTGGAAGTGGAAATTATACAAATATAAAAACAAAGAGACTTAGTTTAAATTTAGGAAAAGAACAATCTTTTAAATGAATATATAAGTTGCTAATTATTGATTATCAAAATACGTTTAAAACAAAACATTTATTCTAACTCATGCAACACTGTTCTGACAAAAAATTATTGTAATTAAACATTAAAGAAGAAGTAATTATTATTTTTAAAATAAATTCTTGTTAAATATTATTCTAAATTGGAGAAATTTTTTCTAAAATAGGAAATAGACTGAAAAAAACAAATCACGAGTTAATTGAACTAAAAAATACTTAATGTCATTATTAATTACTTATTGTAAAATTACTTACCAGCTCTTTCAATGAAATTATCCTTAGATATATAAATAAATCACGGAAACTGGAGGAAATACAAATAAAAATATCCCGGGGGAAGTAGGCATTCTTGATTTTCGATTATCGGATCACAAATTAAGTTGATTATAAATAATTTATAAAATATTTGAAGAATCCAGTTTTTAAAAAAACTGTTAATCCTTTGCTCGGCATTGATTTCATTTAAAAAAATAATAATTATGCTTTTATTTAAGCAGTAGGGTTATTTCTAAAACATGAAATTAAAATTATTAGCACAGTCGAAATTAAAATTCGAAAATTGAAATAATAAAACGTATTTAAAAATGCCAAACGTTATGAAATGGGGAAAAGTGAACATGCCTTGTCAACATTAAAGCAAAACTGAATTGCCCGCTCTAAATTGCCCGCCAAATTGTTGAACAAGATGACGGTCGTTCACGTGTCTCCATATGCGTAGCGTGAGGGAGGGGGGCATGCTTTTTTTTCATAGAAAACTGTTTTTTTATTTTAATTTTTTGTAGATATGCATATTAATTATTTATATGAATGTATATCTATTAATAAATGCATATATATATATATATCTTAAAATAAAGGAACAGTTTTCAAAAAACAAAGAGCGTGCTCCCCCCTCACGCTACACCTTTGTTTTTCATATATCATATTATATACGAAAAAAGAAGGTACCGTATGCAAAAAAATGCCGCGAAATTGAATTTAAACATGGCTGATGTTTTGATAATTTTTTTTTTTTAGATTTTCATTTCAAATTCTATTCTTACTATACTATTAACACTAATACAGGAATTGATAATTTTTATTCATGCATAATTATTCACGTCTAGTTTAAAAAGTTAAAATAAATTTAGTTAATATTTTTTAGCATTTTAGTAATGCTAATGGTATCTATAAATTAATTCCAAATATTTTCGTGTTAATTAATTAAGTTAATTTTTAATATTTTTTATTATATATATATATATATATATATATATATATATATATATATATATATATATATAAATATATATATAATATATATATATATATATATATATATATATATTTATACATATATTATATATATATATATATATATATTTATACATATATTATATATATATATATATATATATATATATATATATATATATATATATATATATATATGTTAATGTACGGTGGTAAATAATTACACTATTTAACTAAACAAAATTTAATATAACATAGGTAAAGTTTTAGAACAACAAAAAAAAAACACTTAATAATAGCAGAGAGAAGAACGTCTCTTCTCATCGTTACATATACATCGTAATCAATCTCGTTACCAGATCATTGTCTATCGTTTACTATTGTCTGTATCAGTTATCATCGCCATCTGGCGGCGTTTATAGTTACATTCAATTCCATGGCCTTTACATTTGGCCATCCTCAATTGGAGCCGTCCTCGGCTATATCAGCATTCTGAAAAATTATTAAGACTCTTTCATCATTAGGCATCGTTGATTCGTCAGACGTCCTGAGAACCTGAAAAATAGAAAAAACAAATGGAAAGAAAGGTGCATAGAAAAATTGTTTGCAAGGACCTCAAAATTCGTCGTTGGTCATCTCACATTCGTCGTTGCTTTTTGCTTCGTATTTAATAAAAAAAATTAAGAAAAAAAAAAAAAATCACTTTCGGGATTGGTTCAGTCATAATCAGTTGAAAGTTTAGTCACGATTAGTTCAAATCACAATTATGAAGAGAAAAAAAATCACTCTTCATCTGTGGGCCACTTTTTCATGAAGTCTGCTGCTGTTGAAGTGAAGTGTGGACCATCATGTTGTCCAATTTTTTCCACCTCGTATCTATCATGTAGTTTGACACTCTTGATTCGGTAAGGTCCGAAGAACTTTGGTCGTAGTTTAAGACCTGTGCCAAATTGTGTTCTTTGTATTGCTACAAGATCTCCTTCATTGTATGTGTTAGGCTTTTTGCGCTTTTTGTCATACTGAGTTTTGCTCAGTTTTTGAATTTTTTGGATGTTTTGCTTCGCAACTTGCCGGATTCGGTCACGTTCATTCATAAGGTTTTCCACATGTTCGTCATTTAAAATTTGGAGAATTTTGGCATCGTCTTTGGATTTCATCTTAGTACCAGTAAGTAATTCAAATGGAGAATAGTTAGTGGAGGTACTTACTGTACTATTTAAAATTCGTTGAAGATTTGCAACATGTTTGTACCATTTTTCTGGTTCTGCTATTGAAAGTTTACTCAGAACTGGAATGAGAGTAGCGTGTATTCGTTCTATTTGGCCGTTGCTACAAGGTATTCCTGTTGTAATTTTTATGTGCTCAATTAATTCATTTTTGCAATAATCTTCGAAATTATTTGCTGTAAAAGCAGTACCTCGATCTGTTATTATTCGCGATGGGTTGCCAAATGTACTTTTCTGTAATTCTAAATTTTTTAAAGCATCAGTTGTTGAAGTTGATTTAACAGGGTATATCCACGTGAATTTCGAAAAAGCATCAATTACTGTGAATAAATATTTATAGTTTTTATTGGTAGATGGAAGAGGACCTAAAAAATCAGCATGATATGTGTGAAGAGGCGTATCACCTTTCGGAATTGGATTCGAAAAGCCTTCACCTTTACCACGTTTTTTATTTACTAGTATACATTGTACGCAGTTTTCTATCACACTTTGCACTTTATTTGTGAGTTTAGGAAAGTAATAATCAAGTTGGAGAATTTGCACAGTTTTAGCAGTGGCAAAATGACCTTTTTCATGTGCTTGCTTTATAATTTCTGTTTGCATTGCTGCTGGGATCACTAACAATTCCTTACCATCTATGACTTTAAACAAAACATCGTTACGCATTTTAAAATCATTAGCTTTATCGTTTAATAAAAGTTGTTTTATTGTTGAGATATATTCGTCATTAGCCTGAGCGTTCTTAATTTTAAGGGTAAGTTCATTGTGTGTAATGATCATTACTGGTTGCCGACTCAACGCATCAACGTGTTTCATTTGATTAGCGGGCCTATGAACAATTTCGTAATTAAATTGAGATAAGAAAATAGCCCATCTAGCAAACTTAGGTGTTACGTCTTTTTTGTTCATCGTTTGTTGAAATGCGGAACAGTCTGTAAATATCTTAAATTGGGTTCCGTGCAAAAAATGACGAAATTTTTTAAGAGATTCAATTACGGCTAATACCTCTAGTTCATAGCTTGAATACTTTTCTTCGTGGGGGAGTGTTTTCTTGCTCATATAATAAATGGGATGGTATTGACCCTTATCTGATTCCTGAAGCAATATGGCACCGTAACCGTACTTACTAGCATCTGTATGTAGTTGTAATTTTGCATTTGGATTAAAAATATGTAAAACGGGATCAGATGACAAAGCCTCTTTTAATTGATTAAAAGCAACTCTGTGTTCGTTTTTAAACGAAAAATTATTTTCTTTACGTAGTAAATCACTAAGTGGTTTAGCTATTAATGAATAAGACTTAATGAACTTACGAAAATATCCGGTAAGACCTAAAAATTGTTGGATATTTTTTACTGATTTTGGTTCTGGAAAGTTTTTTACGGCTTTAATTTTATCTGGGGATGGTTTAATTGTTCCATTCTCAATCAAATATCCAAGAAATTCTATTTTAGTTTGCAAAAATTGGCACTTACCAAAATTAATTTCGAGACCGTATTTTGAAGCAACTTCTAAAACGCGTTGTAATTTAGCAATACCTTCCTGATAATTATTTAAGGGATAATTATATCATCCATATAAATACAAATAGTACCATCGTTTATTAATTCTCTGAAAACATAATAAACATAACGTTGAAAAACAGCGGGGGACAAACAGAGCCCAAAAGGTGTAACATTAAACTCAAAAAGACCTTGATCAGTTATAAAAGCTGTAAATTTCTTACTATTTTCATCAATCGGAACATGGAAGAACCCATTTCGGAGGTCAAGTGTGGAGAACATGCTGGCTGAATGAAGTCTATCAACAACATCCTCAACAAGGGGTAAAGGAAAGCGGTCTTTAATTATTTTTTTATTTAGGTTACGATAATCCACACACAAGCGAGTAGAGCCATTTTTCTTTTTAACTAATATAATAGGTGATGCATAATCAGAACAACTGGGTCTAATAATCTTGTCGTCTAACCATTTCTTAATTTGATCCTTAATTTCTGTTTACTCAGCAAGTGAAAAACGACGCGATTTATTTACTACTGGTATATCATCATTTAATACTATCTTTAGCTTAATATCAGTATTTTCGGTTTTTTGGGGTTTATAATTTTGTAAAAGTTCAAGTATTTGTGCTCGAATTTCTTTTGAAATATGTTGCAAAAGAAAAGAGTTATCTGACTCAGCAACATCAATTAAATTAATGAAGTTTGCTTCCTGTTTAGGTAATAATTCAATACCATTAGCACTTATTTTAAATTCACCCTGCCTCAAAACATCAGTTCCTACAATAACATCCAAATTCATATTTGAATTACTTACCACCCATACATCTGTTTGGAATTTAGTATCGTCTATCTCAAGGGTAGATTTAAAGGAGCCAAGAGGTTGAATTTGACCCTTGCCAAAAGCAGTTAGTGTTATTTTCGTTGAGTTTAATTTAGGTTGCCCAATAATTTTGTAAACACTTTCACGGATTAAAGTTACAGAACAGCCTGTATCAAAAAGAGAATCAAAACAATGACCATTAATTTTTACAATTTTATGCATATCCCTTTTTAATTGGGGGGTATTAAGTTCATTAATCATTTCATTTTTAGTTTCGAACTTAGGAGTGGAGCATTGTGAACTTTTATGTCCAAACTCATTACAATTAAAACATTTTATACCTTTATTTTTATGAAAACAATCACTGGATTTATGATTAAACAAACCACAATTATAGCAACGTATACGTGATACAGTGTTATCACCAACAGTATAATGTTCATCTTTGTTTTTAAATTTGTTATCATGATTGGGAACATACTTTGGATTTGGCGGCCTATTATTTATTTGTGTATGAGTACGTCTGTCGTCAATATTATGCGAATTCGATGAGGACTTATTTTTAGAATTAAATATTTTTTCATAAACTTTAAGCCTATCTTTAAATTCCGAGATTGTTTTACATTGATACAAAATAATTTTGTTTTGATTAGAATCCGGTATACCATTAATAGTATGTTCAATAATTGATTGTTCGTCTATTGTAAAATTACTTTTAGAGGCGATTTCCCGCATCGCTAAAAAATATTCAAACAAAGTTTCCCTATTCCGCAATTTTCGATTCTGCATTTCTTTATGCACTTCAAAAGAAGTCAATTGATCCGAAAATTCCTTGAATAAAGCGTTTTTTAATTCAGAATATGAGAAAATATTTTTTAAAGTATGGAGGAACGTTAACGCCGATCCACGCAGCAAACGCTTAACACAGATTATTTTTTGAGCATCAGTAATGTTTCTGACAAAAGTAAAATTTTCTTCACAACTGGCAAAAAAAGATTGGATTGAATAGTTGTCTGTTCCATTAAATTGCCTCATCGTCGAAATAAGTTCGCGCAAAATTGAATAATTATCATCTTTCTGTGGGAACACGGAAGTGGAATCAATCGAAGAAGCTAATTTATTATTCTCAAGGTTAGTAGTTGCATGTTCAATTTCGGTTTCACTTTCATAGTCACTTAAAGAATCAGAGATGGAATTTTTAAGTGTTTCTAAATCGTTTAAATTAGCAAATATTTTTTCACATAATTCAGGGGCAGTTCCTTCACAATCTATTCCTAAACTATTGCACACAATTATTAATTGCGATGAATTAAGTTCTTGCAATACTCTATCTTTTCTTTTAACAATGTCAGTTTGGGCGAAAAGCCCGAAAAAACACGTAACTTTTTGCGTGAATTTCGATCATATTCTTCATCAAATATAACTTTAAATAGTAATTTTACAGTAGATGAAGGTGCAGTTTTAAGAAAGTTTTTAATATTAGGAATCTCATTCAAAGTTATCATGTTGACAATGCACAAGTTCAAAATAGAAGAAATCAGAACAAACTCACCGGTTTGTTGTCGTCTTTTCTTTTTCACTTGAAATAGTCAGCTCACTTTTGCTGACATTTAATACAGTTATTATTATTTTTTGAAGATTTTTTCGTCATCAAATAAATATCCAATTCGAAACATCTCTTTCGGTTGTCAGTCTAGGGGAGAGTTCTGGGAGGCCGGGGCCCCCATTTGTTAATGTACGGTGGTAAATAATTACACTATTTAACTAAACAAAATTTAATATAACATAGGTAAAGTTTTAGAACAACAAAAAAAACACTTAATAATAGCAGAGAGAAGAACGCCTCTTCTCATCGTTACATATACATCGTAATCAATCTCGTTACCAGATCATTGTCTATCGTTTACTATTGTCTGTATCAGTTATCATCGCCATCTGGCGGCGTTTATAGTTACATTCAATTCCATGGCCTTTACATATATATATATATATATATATATATATATATATATATATATATATATATATATATATATATATATATATATATATATATATATATATATATATATACATATATATATAAATATAATACATGTAAATATACCGCTAGGCTAACAGTGGAGGTTTTCGTGGTCTTCCTCTCCATGTAACGTAAATTTCATAAAATATTCAAACTCTCTCTTTATTTCACCAATATGTATATATATATATATATATATATATATATATATATATATATTATGTATATACATATATTATATATATACATACATTATGTATATACATATATTATATATATACATTATATATATACATATATTATATACATATATGATATATATACATATTGGTGAAATAAACAGAGCATTTGAATATTTCTTGAAATTTGCGTTACACGGAGAGGAAGACCACTAAAACCTCCACTGTTAGCCTAGCGGTATATTTACATGTATTATATATAAATATATATATATATATATATTGGTGAAATAAAGAGAGGATTTGAATATTTTATGAAATTTGCATTACATGAAGAGGAAGACCATGAAAACATCCACTGTTAGCCTAGCGGTATATTTACATATATTATATATATACATATATTATATATATGCATACATTATGTATATACATATATTATATATATATACATATATGATATATATACATATTGGTGAAATAAAGAGAGCATTTGAATATTTTATGAAATTTGTGTTACATGGAGAGGAAAACCACTAAAACCTCCACTGTTAGCCTAGCGGTGTATTTACATGTATTATATATATATATATATATATATATATATATATATATATATATATATATATATATATATATATATATATATATATATATATATATATATATTGGTGAAATAAAGAGAGCATTTGAATATTTTATGAAATTTGTGTTACATGGAGAGGAAGACCGCCACTGTTAGCCTAGCGGTGCATATATATATATTTAGATTATATATTTATGCATATATTATATATATACTTACATTATATATATATGCATATATTATATATATACATACATTATATATATACATACATTATGTATATACATACATTATATATGTACATATATTATATATATACATATATGATATATATTGATACATATTGGTGAAATAAAGAAAGAATTTGAATATTTTATGAAATTTGTGTTACATGGAGAGGAAGACCACGAAAACCTCCACTGTTAGCCTAGCGGTATATTTAGATATATAATATATATATATATATATATATATATATATATATATATATTGGTGAAATAAAGAAAGAATTTGACTATTTTTTGAAATTTGCGTTACATGGAGAGGAAGACCGCGAAAACCTCCACTGTTAGCCTAGCGGTGCATATATATATATTTAGATTATATATATATGCATATATTATATATATACTTACATTATATATATACATATATTATATATATACATACATTATATATATACATACATTATGTATATACATACATTATATATGTACATGTATTATATATATACATATATGATATATATTGATACATATTGGTGAAATAAAGAAAGAATTTGAATATTTTATGAAATTTGCGTTACATGGAGAGGAAGACCGCGAAAACCATCACTGTTAGCCTAGCGGTGTATATATATATTTAGATTATATATATATGCTTAGATTATATATATATATACATATATTATATATATACATACATTATATTATATATATATATATAAATAGTTTTATTATTTTTTCGTTATTAAGAAATTGAAAAATTTAATGGAACATCATTAAGCTATTTATAATTAATTTAATTATGAATTTAAATATTTTTTGTAAGTAATTTAAAAATTTATTTGTTATAATTATTAAATGTATTCTTTATAAGAGCGATTTAAAAAGAAAATATTATTAAGAAAAATAAATAAATAAGTAATGAAATAAGTTTAATCCATTGTAAATGTAAAGTGTTATGTTAAGAGTCACGTGATATATGACGCTTGAGCAACGCCGTCAGAATTTAAAGTAGAATCACGTGACACGAGACTCGCGATCTGCCTCCTTTGTGAAGCTCCGCCTTATCCCTGTAGACAAATTTGTTTTTCTATGTGCTTCCCGCATCACCTGGGTTCAATCGCGCCTTGGCGAATCTTGTTGGCGTCGCAGATCACGATACGGAAATATCCCCAAAATTTCAACCCTGATCCAGCAACATGGGACATGGTTAATGATGCTATGAGGGTTTATTTCATTAAGCATCCCCCTCAACAAAATATTGAACTTATCGGTAAGACAGAAAGACTCTTTGGTGATAAAAAACGATCCTTGACAGAAAATCACTTTTTCAGAATTATTAAATGCCAGCAACAAAAAATTAGAAGAGACTGGCTAACACTGTCTCCATCAACTTTAAATGTATTCTGTTGGCAATGTAAATTGTTTTCACCTAACATAGCGTCTCAGCTCCCTCATGCTGGATTCTCGGATTGGAAGCACGTAGGTGAAAGACTTTCAGAGCATGAAAATTCGTTTTCCCACCGAGAAGCTGCCTGCAATATGATAGAGCGGAAAAAAACTTGCAACCGTATAGATGCCAATACAGTGCAAAACAATATATGTGAAAGCAATTATTGGTACGAAGTGTTGCGTAGAGTTGTGGCTGTCACTAAGCTTTTAGCTTCAAGAGGCCTACCTTTTTTTGGAAGAAATGAAACCATAGGCTCTTTACAAAATGGACTTTATTTAGGATGCATGGAATTGCTGAGTGAGTTTGACCCTTTCCTCGCAAGACATTTAGAAAAATATGGAAATCCTGAAAGTGGTCACACATCATACTTATCTTCTACTATTGTAAATGAGTTTGTCGAATTGATGGCTGATAGAGTGTTGAAGAAAATTGTCTCTGATGTAAAAAGTGCCAAATTTTTTTCAATTATTGTCGATTCAACGCCAGACCTGTCTCATACAGATCAATTAACTTTTGTAGTTAGGTATGTTCAAGATGATTTTGAGCCAATCGAAAGATTTTTGTCTTTTTTGCCCATTGATAGCCACTCTGCTCAACATTTAGAAGAGACAATTTTAGCATTTCTGGAAAAGACAGGATTAGACATAATTGTAGAGGACAAAGTTATGATAACGCCAGTAATATGGCAGGTAAATATAATGGCTTGCAAGCTCGTATAAAGAACTTGAATCCCTTGGCAGAGTTTGTACCTTGTGCAGCCCATTCTTTAAATTTGGTTGTTGTGAAAGCTGCAGAGGCAAATGGTACTATATGGGACTTTTTTACTTTTCTTCAAGAATTATTCAATTTCTTTTCTGGCTCAACACACCGTTGGTCAGTTTTAAATGATGCGATGAAAGCAAAAAATAATTCCCTTACAATAAAGTCCTTGGCCAACACAAGATGGTGTGCCAATGCTGCTGCCACCAAAGCATTGGTACTTAGTTATAAAGAAATTTCAACGACACTACAGAAATTATCATATAATAATGATGAGTCTGTGGCAACAAAACGAGAAGCCAGTGGACTTTTTAAAAAAATTCAAAAATTTGAAACGTCTATTTGTGCAGCTATGTGGAACTGTTTTTTACAACAAGTTGATTGCACTAATAAGCAGTTACAAGCTCCTAATCTGAATTTATCTGCAGTTCCCAAATATTTCTCTTCTCTCATAACATTTTTGAACTTTCAGCGAAATAATTATGAGATGTTTGAGCAAACAGCTACTGACCTTGTTGGGCACAATAAGTATTGTGAAGAACGCCAATCTAAGACTCCCAAGTATTTCGGTGATGAAAATACTGCAAAAGAAACTATTTTTGAGAACAGAGATTTTTTCAAAGTGTCTTGCTTCTATGTAGTGTGTGACAATTTAGTTGCGCATTTAAGAAGTAGAATGTCAATTTATGACAATGTGTTGAGAAAGTTTAAGTGCTTTTTTGAAACGGATCTAGATGCAATTTACTCTGATGCAAAGGTTCTTCAAAATTGTTACCCAAGTGATCTTGAAGAATCCTTTGCTGATGAGTATATTCATCTTTATCCTCTAATCCAAGATGAGCTGTCGATAGCTGAAAAGCTCAGAAAAATTAATGAGATGGGTGTAAGTGACACATTCCCAAATGTTAAGGCTGCACTGAAGCTGTTTTTGTCAATTCCTGTCTCACATTGCTCTGGAGAAAGATCTTTTTCATTATTGAAGAGGCTAAAATCTCCATTAAGAAATTTATTAGCTGATGATAAGCTATCGGCTTTAGCTTTAATGGCAATTGAAGCTGATGTAACTACAGCTTTATCGTATGATGATATTATTTCTGAATTTTCGGCAAAGAAATCTAGAAAAAAGCTTATTAAAGTAGTTTCACAAAATTGATCAAAGCCTCTTTAACAACAAAAAAGACCTTTCTCCAAAGCAATTTGTGTGAGAAAAAACATCATGCGAATCACTTTTTTTCATGTGTTTTGCTTTTGTATAATATTCTGGTAAAGTTTTTTAATTTATTTTTTGTAATTCTGATATATTTTTGCATCCATGTATTTTTACATAGATTTTTCTAATGCTTTTGTATATTTTTAATATAAAATTTTAAATTGATATTTGTATTAAATTTTTATAGCCAATTACATTTTTTGATTTATTGCTTCTATTCATCAAATATTGGGGTTGTTATGCATTTGAATACAGTAAAAGTGTGTTACATGCATATATAGGTCTATTAAACAATAAAATTGTGAAATCTTATGTTATATTCTAATTTTTTGATAAAACAATTTTTTTAATGTTTAGCCAAATATTGATTATATTGAGTATTTAGGTCAACTTTCTTAATATGTCAAATAAATTTTAAACTCAATAATAAATCTAAAATGATTTTTTTTAGAATTCTACGTTATGTTTTTCTAGGTAATCGGTACAAATATCTTGTTTCCTTCATAATTTTTAACATTCTAATCAAAACCTCTAGATATGTTAATTAAATTTTTGTATTTTTTTTTACAATTTCACTAAATTAAATTCTTAACATCTGGGGGACGTACTTCTAAATAAGGTTTCATGTTACTTGCAATTTTTATGGTCTGAAAAAAACTTTTTCAATATTAAGTTTAAGACCTTGCATGTTAACTAAAATTTATCGGCTCTTTAACTGGGGCCCCCAAATTCACCTGTGCCCGGGGCCCCCAAATCTGTAAGTCGGTCCCTGCCATGTTTGTTTATTCAGAGTACGTTTTTGTGTGTGTTTTTCGTAATTTAATCGTAATTTAAAATCTCGTATAAGCTTATTAATTAGCACACTTGAGGTCAATTCCTCAAGCCATTAAGATTGAGTGTTAGAACGTGGGAAGATTCCGAACATCAGTCATTAGATAAAAAGTCATTCAGGATTGAGGTATATATATATATATATATATATATATATATATATATATATATATATATATATATATATATATACAGAGATTATTCTGTCTTTGAGATAAATGTAATCCAATTCTTGTAAATAGAAATAAAATTTTGAAAATCTTTAAAAAACATAAACTTAAAAAAAATAATAGTTATTTAAATTAACAACAGATGGCAGCATCACAATTTTATATTGTTAATTTTTTTATGTAATAAGAATAAATCAATCATTTCCAAAGCTTTTGAAATTAATTTTTTTTAATAAAAATTATTTTAATTGTCCTAAGCTATTGGAACAAGACTTATGAATTATTTTATATATTAAAATTTTTAAATGCAATTGCTTTTGTTAATCGTTTATTTTTTCTATCTTTCAGTTTTTCTTTGTTCTGAGGAAAAAACAACGACAGGTGTCATTTCTTCATGTCTTTCACCATTCATGCGTTATTGTTATCGTTTGGGGTCATATCAGGACCATGAGTGCAGGTACACCTTTCAATTGGAAACTGTTATTAAAATCTATTCAACAGTTACAGTAAAAGACAGAATGAATTCAAATTTAAAAAAGAAAAGAATGAAAAGAAATAAGTAATAAAATAGTAAAAACTAATAACGATTAAAATTTATAACTGAACTTATCCTATTTTTCTTTAAATGCAGGCAAAATTATAGTAAGAACCTCTTTCAACTCTGAATTTCAACTTTCTTTTCAACTCTGGTTCACAATATTCAAATTATAAGAATTTATTGACCTCTACAATTATTCACTCGATGGTTCAGTTTCTTTTACTTCCTCTAGTGAATCATTCACAACTAATCCACTTTTTTTAAGTGTTTCAACAGCTTTAAGTTCTACTAACTCGATGACCGTTAAGAAATATTCCAGAAAATTCACTAATACAGCAACTCTATTTTTAATGATAGTATCCATAGTCCATGAAGAACGAATCCAAACAATAAGTACTCTTTAAAGTAATATCTTATTCTAATGAAGAACAAACAGCCATCGCCTCGTTTTGAATTTATTACTATAATTACAATGGCTACGATAGTAATTGTGAGCTTCGGAAAATTTTTTATATCGCTCACTTCATTCAAAGCAGAGTTGGCCAAAAATGTAATCTATTATATTTTTCGATTACAGTAATCAATTACTTGTAATCGTGATTACAATAATTGATCACAGTAATCAATTACTTGTAATCGTGATTACAATAATTGATCACAGTAATCAATTACTTGTAATCTTGATTACAATTCACCAAAATTTTTATTACGACTGTAATCATGATTCCAAGTAATTCTAACAAAAACTATTACGAGTAATTATGAGTACTAGTAATCAAAATATATGATTACATGTAATCGTGATTACAAATAATTGTGATTACTTGTAATCAAACTATACGATTACAAGTTATTACGATTGTATACTATATGCAAATACATTATGTAAGTATGTATGGGGTTACATATTTTTATGTACATAGAATGTATACATTCATAAACGTACAATTTGTGATTCATTTATATCCATATAAAATGTAAGCACAAACGTTGTTTGTACGTACAATATACATTATTATATAGTAATATACTTAATGCAATACGTATACGCATAGTACATATAATTATGCATTTATGATGCATGTGCGCATGTATGTTAGTTTGTACGCAAATGTAATGTTTTGTATCCTCGAATACATAGATAATGTATGTATAAATGTATATGAAAAAAATGTTTGTACGTGTTTCATGATTTTATGTACATTTACATTATGTACATTTATTATGTACGTTGCATTATGTAAATTTCCAGGAATGGATTTGGATACATACATTGCATAAATTTACGATAATAACACGTATATACAATGTATGCATGTATATAAATTTGTACTTATTTTCGTACAATATGTAAAAATGTGGTTTAAAGGTACAATAATGTACATAGTTGCATAAATAAAATGCATTCATGTAAGCATGTACATTTATATGAGCATAGATATATGGTTCGTCCACGCAACGTACGTACTAGTAGTATACCTACATACTTTGTTAATACTTATGCGCATGTAATGTATGGATGTACAAAAAATGGTTATATGCACAATGTACGTCTGTGCATACAACGTATACATGTACATAATTACAAGTAATGTATATATACTTGCGTACATTTAAATATATGTAATTACAATATACACATACATTGTGCATACATTAAAAAAAATATATAAGTAAAGTTATTAAAGTTTGTTTTAAAATTTATTCTAAGACATACAAAACTTAACCTCATATTTTTTAGAAAGAAAACGATTATCTTATTTTAAATTTCTAGATATTATTTCCACATATAAAATTTATCGTTTTTTTTTGCCATTTAAAATATATTTCTATGAACCATGCATGATGTTATGAAAAAAATAAATCTGCAGGGTTAAACATTTCACGAAAATACCTGAAAATTATTTTTTATTCAAAAAATCTTAAAATGATATAGAACAATTAAAGCTGAAAACTAAATTTAATTACCGTTTGATTTAGTCATTTAACTTCCTTGAGTTATACATACATTCATGCATTGTACATGCATATATAGTACATATATATATGCATACATGGAACATACGAGCATTGTACATGTGTGTATACATTCATTGGCCATACATATTGCTTAGATTGGGATAACACGTATGAAAACATGTAAAATTTGTACGAAAGAATTATGTCCAATATATTTATGCACATATGTACTGTATATGCACATTATATGAAATGAAAATTATATGCATGTCAAATGTGTGTATGTGCATACCTTATCCATGTCGGATGTATGTATGTACATCTGTCCAATATATGCATGTCGAATGTATGTATGAATACATGTAAAATATAAATACGTACAATGTATGCACACAAAAGTAATTATGCATATTTGGATACATACATTGAGCATGAGCATATTGTGTACATGTATACATACATATATTGTACATACTACATATATACCTATATTGCACATTGTATACATATATTATACTGTTCATAAATAAATCGTACATGCATCAATTGGGACATACATTGTACAATATATGTATGTTTGTACAAACGACAAGTACTTGTATATACATGCGTACATGAACATGGAGATATATTTTACATACACAAATATTTGCATAAAATGCATGGATTAATTGTGTATAAATGTACACATGTCTACATTGTTTGCACATACATTCGTAATTATTAGCTATATACATGCGTACATTTATTTTGTACAATATTTCATGCATACAATACAAGTGTATGTGTATGTAACTAAAATGTCTGAACATATGCATTAGATAAATAAATATGTATATACATTATAGTTACATTCATTCTTCCTTGCGCTGTATATAAATACGTACAAAATGTATCATTATACGATACATTATACTATCAACTGTGAAATATAATCATATATAAGTATACAATAGTCTTGTAATCGTATATTTAGATTACATGTAATCAAGATTACATGTAATCATGATTACAAGTAATTGATTACAGCAATTGGTTATGTAATCACGATTAAAGTTGTAATCAAATTTATGAATGCTTGTAATCATTATTACAAGTAATTAATTACTGTAATTGAATATTGCAGTCACGATTACAGTTGTAATCAAAATTTATAATCATGATTACAAGTAATTAATTACTGTGATTGAAATATGTAATCAATTAAATTTTTGTTCTACTCTGAAGTAATCAAAAATTATGATTACTTGTAAGACTAATGACTAATAGTAGTAACCGACCGACCCCCAAAGGAGTTTTCGGATAAGCGTTTCAGCCGTTGTCACGTGAACTAAACACTGCAAAATTACAGTAAGGTAAAATGAAAACAAAAAAGATGGATACGCATAAGAAAAATCACAATATCGTAAAGACCAAACAGATAAAAATGAAACAAAATTTTCAAAAAAAGTTAAGAGGGCCTAAAACACCTAAATAAGTAAAGTTAAAAAAAAAAAAATAAATAAATAAAAGTGGCAAAAATACAGGTGAAAACGTATAAAAAGTAAGGTCAGGTAAAACATCAAATGGTAAAAATACGAAAATTCACTCTAAAATCATATAAAACTAAAATAAGATTAATAGAATAATTAAAATAGTCGACTAAAAGTTCATTTGTCCCCCTTTCAAGACTAAGTGCCTCTAGAATTAAAATAGTTTCAAGGTAAACCAAAGTTTCTCTAAAAAGGATAAATATTCAAGATGACGCCAGGTGAGACTGAGGGTGCTGAAGTTAACTAAGATCCAAAACTTCATTTCGAATGTCCTATGTATTATGAGGATGTTAGTACAAGAGGAGGACAAAGTCAGCAGAACACGGTAAGTGCCGCGGTAAATACTAAGAAGTAAATATTAAAACCGGGAAATCTAAAAGCCAAGGTTTAAAAAAAAAAAAAAAAAAACATAAAAATTAGTCAAGTGTACAATCAGGGGCAAGCAGATCTTCTAATCGCGATTACAAGCAATTGGTTACATAGCAGTAATTATCTGTAATCAATTACAGTTGTAATCGATTGATGTAATGGACACCCAACTCTGATTCAAAGGTACAGTTAAAAACCATTTGGCATCAAAGTTGGCGAGAGATTGAGACTTGCGGTCGCGAATACGCCAACCGGAGTAGAAACGATGTTTTTAATTCAATTTAAGTATTCAGTTAGTTTAACATTAGCGTTATATTATTCCATTTGATGTACAGATTGTTCTTTATTATATATGTCAAAAAAAAAAAAAAAAAAAAAAGCCCGAAGTCTGGTAAATCCAGAGTTTCACAGGTTTATGACTCTATTTAGACCTTTTACTAAACTTTTACCGGTAAAACCTGGACTCCACAGACTTGGGCCTTTACAGTAATATTCTCATATCCAATTTTGATGTTTAGGTCACTATACTTGCGTGGCTGTTGCCTTCAATTCCTTCGTTCATGTGTGCACCTATTCCTATTATGCCATCTCAGCATACGGTGGCAAGATGCAAGAAATAATCAATTCGAAAAAGATTTATCTCACTTTTCTCCAGGTTGTAAGTATTTATCCAAGAATATATAGATATAAAGCGACCTTTAAAAGATTACCAGACATTCCAAACCACTTCTAAACAAAATCAAGTGGAGTGTTTTTAGATTTTACTCCCCCACACACAAATATATATATATATATATATATATAATAACAGAGCAAAACCCCGTTATTAATATGGGAATAATTAGTCCCAATATCAGATGAATAATGAGTCCAGATTCTGCACAAGCTGTTTATTAATTAAAGAGGGTGAAGCAACAGTTTCCTCCCCTCTCCGACTGGAGGGGGAGAGACACTTTTCTCGTCAGATCTGACGGAGGTTAGTTAGCACAAGTAAAACAGAAAAAGCCACGCAAAAATCAGCGCTCCTGGTTTTATACATGGGTAAGAAGGTAGTCATATTGCATTTCTTGTATTCCTACGCCTCATCACAAATAATTTAATACTCATCGAAAATCGTTTAATCCTTCCTTATATGGAAGTGAAAGTTCTTAAAATAACCCTTCTTTTGAAACATTAATCTAATTATAATTTATTGGCATGTTTACAGTCTTGAAGTCCTAAAATAGAATATCTGTACTCTAATTTTTAACTAAGACATTTTATGAATATGAATAAGTTTCAATGCTTTTATTAATACAAAAGTAATTTTATAACTTTTGTATTACATCCCCCTCAAAAAACAAATTTTTGGTTAGCCAAAAAAAATATTAAATTTAGAATAATATGACTTTATAAGCTTTATGCTGGTATGGCTGTCCTCTTTCCTACTATAAACAACATTTTTTCAGTTATGTGAAAAAAATATTATTTACAGTAACAACAATAAAAAACATAATAATGCAATTTATCTGTTTAGGCAACTAAACAGAAAGAAAAATGAAACATTTATATCTATTTTACTAACATTTTAAAAACATTTTTCACACTAAAATATACAAAACGAACTGAACACTATTCATGATTTAATTTTAACATTTGTGGGCTGTGATATTTCCTAAGTTTTGATACATGTACTATTTCAAAGTTTTGTTTACTCAAATTATTATTTTTATTCATTTATTTTTTTTATTAGCTTCTTGGTCATTCTTTCTTTTTCCTATTTTTCCTTTTATTTTTGTTACCCTTTACGTTATTTTTTTCAGTGTTTATTTTTACTGAAACATCTTCAACTTTTATTTTTTCGATGTTTACTTTTACTGAAACATCTTCAACTTTTCTTTTTTCGATGTTTACTTTTTCTGAAACATCTTCAACTTTTCTTTTTTCGATGTTTACTTTTTCTGAAACATCAAACTTTTATATTTTTTTCGATGTTTACTTTTACTGAAACATCAAACCTTTATTTTTTTCACAATTTTTGACCTTAACATTTTGAGAATTTTGCTGTCTAATGTGCAAAGATAAGTTGTCACTGTTAGAATTAGCAGAGGTGATCAATCTCATACCAAATTGAGTAACAACTGGCCCGACACAAATCATAAACAAACAAAAAACTCTGCAAGTTTGCGACCCTACTAAAGCATATAGTAAATCAGTATCAAGCATAAAAAACTTAGCTGAGTTAACAATTTCGCCTATCGTAATAAGGGGAAACTCACAAATTCTGTTAAGTGTTAATCGTCCTTTCGTTAGGGTAACATTTAAGTTTTCAAATTTTTTAATAGGAATTTTTAATTTTGACACAACGTAATTTTTTTTTTTGTTAGGAAATTCTAATATTTTCATTTCTATTTTTAACGTATTTTTAAGTTTATTTGGTTACCATTACTTTTCAATTTGTGTTGATCATTTTCCCATCTTTATGTTGGGATTCACTCTCAGCAATAAGAAACTTTCTTTGTTAATGGAAATTACTGAGCTCGAACTGAGTTATGAACTATTTACCAACATTGGACTCAAGCATTAATATCTATTCACTTTTCAATTTAAATTCTAAAAACAAGTATTAATTTCATTTTTCAAAACTATTTGTATTAGTTTAAAAATTTCTCGGTTTAATTTATAATTTCTACCACACCGCAATAACATTCATAATAAAAATAAGTTAATGGCATTTTTATTTTAACCCTAAACACCAGTAAAACAAAATTATAATTTCTACTAATATATAAATCATAGAAACTGTAACACATAAAATAATAAATATGAAAATAATTTCTCGAAATATTTTTATACCAATCGAAACAATCAATTCACTGAAAATAAACATTTCTCAAAAAAAAAAAAATTTCAACAGTAAATACGATCATTGTATAAAAAATCATTGTTTCATTTGAAACATCAAGTATAAAATTTTTTTTTAAAAATCATAATCATTATGTCTGTTTATTTACACGAGTGCATTTTTTTTTTATTAATCAATAAAGATGAAATAAATAAATTTTTTACTAGTAAAACATAAAAATATCAAAGGATACGTGAAAAAGTTAGAATTAATCCACAATATTTCTTGAAAGCCACAACATCAGATGAAAGTTGATAGGAAAAAAAAAAAAAAAATTCTTTTTTTTTCTTTTCGTTAAAATGATTCATAAATTAACACCGAGATGAAGGAGCAATTGAAGCATATATTTCTTTGATTTCTGAGTAGGAGGGAGGGAGGGAATGTCGAAAATCTAAGTAGACCATCGTAAACCATTCCGGGATGGGAAAACACTTCATCGACGATTCAATCCAGAGCAGCACTGGCATAACTAAAATTCTCATAGGTCAAGTAGGTTGTAAAGTAAAGGGATGGGATTTTCAAATAACAGAGCACTAGGAACCGAATCATTTTCTTTATCAGCTTTAGACACTAATTTTCCGTGATATTTCTCAGCTCCAGCCTCCATGTAGCAATAAGGTACGGGTATTTTACGAAGGGATGAGGAATCCTTCGTCTTCGGGGTGAGGTTTTATCAACGTTGCAGCCAGCCGGAAAATAGATAACAATGATTTCCTCGACAAGTAACTATCCTGCCGGCTTATAAGACTTAAGATTCAACTTTATATGGAATGTTTTTTCTGCCAAATGGTTTCTCCGCTGCGAATTTTATTTCCTGCCTGGCTTCTAATAATAGAGCAAAACCCCGTTATTAATATGGGAATAATTAGTCCCAATATCAGATGAATAATGAGTCCAGATTCTGCACAAGCTGTTTATTAATTAAAGAGGGTGAAGCAACAGTTTCCTCCCCTCTCCGACTGGAGGGGGAGAGACACTTTTCTCGTCAGATCTGACGGAGTTTAGTTAGCACAAGTAAAACACAAAAAGCCACGCAAAAATCAGCGCTCCTGGTTTTATACATGGGCAAGAATGTAGTCATATTGCATTTCTTGTATTCCTACGCCTCATCACAAATAATTTAATACTCATCGAAAATCATTTAATCCTTCCTTATATGGAAGTGAAAGTTCTTAAAATAACCCTTCTTTTGAAACATTAATCTAATTATAATTTATTGGCATGTTTACAGTCTTGAAGTCCTAATATAGAATATCTGTACTCTAATTTTTAACTAAGACATTTTATGAAAATGAATAAGTGTCAATGCTTTTATTAATACAAAAGTAGTTTTAAAACTTTTGAATTACATATATATATATATATATATATATGGGTGATTCTCACGAAATATGACAATTCGGACAAAAAATTTTCTTCAAATTTAAAGTCGTCAAAATAATCTAAAAAGTTTTTTGTACATTTCTTTAGTTACACTTATAAATATCTAACAGACAGCAGTGTAGTTTATTGACATTTGCTCGGGGGAAAAAAATAAAATAGAAATTCACCAAATCTTGAATGCTAGGAAAATGACATATTAGCTTAGAAGTTTAAAAAACATTCATTTTAAGTTAATAGTAAGTAACTCAACTTAAGCTTTTATGCTAGATGGACCATAAATTGCTTAAATTAATTCATTTTATCCACTGTAGAAAGAATCAAAAAGTTTTTGGTGCTCATATGTACAGAATAAAATTGTGTTTAATATTCAATCAATAAATAAATAAATAACTTTGATTACATCCAGGCATATTACAATCATACATAAACTTGGTATTGGGTTAATATTTGCTTTCCCTTCTTACAGTATTTGCAGTTAAAAATAATTTCTGATAACACTTTAATGTCCTGGCATTCATAAGCAAGGAAAATGACAGCCAGGATAATGACAAATTCGCCATTTTATAGCATATAACTTTACTTTAATTAAATATTTTGGCCTAATACGTTTATATTCTGTAGAAAACAACAGGATTTCTTAAAATAACTCAGATAAATCAAGGTAGTTAATGTTATTAATGGTTTCAAGAAGTCAGGAAAATGACAACACAAAAACCTACTCACCTTGAAAAAATTTTTGAAATAGATTTTGAACTAGAAAATTGCTCTTTATTCATGCAACAAGACATGTTCATATAGGAGTGTATTTAATCAATCTATTAATATAAGATTTTGATTGCTGGCTCTATCTATTTTGGTTTTAAACCACTAAATAAAAGTAGCCAGGAAAATGACAGATTTTCATGGGACAAACAAATTGTTGACAGATAAAATTAATTTGAACGAAGATTTTGTAAATAATACCCTCTGCGTATATTTTAAAAATGCTTACACCGGTTGAGATAAAGAAAATTAGATATAGAAAAATTTATAGGAAGTTTTGAAGCTAGTTGTTATTGGAAACATTGTTTGGGACTTGCCAGGAAAATGACATTTTGAAGTTCAATTACGTTTTTAAACCATACAAAACAGTCAATGCTAGTGCAAAGTTATTTTAAAATGCTAACAGCAATGCTATTTATTAATTTTTTTTAAAAAAATGTTCTTTTAGTATTATAGTATTAGATCTTGGAGCAAGGGACATGAATTGTCATATTTCGTGAGAATCACCCATATATATATATATATATATATATATATATATATATATATATATATATATATATATATATAATAATATATATATATATATATATATATATATATATATATATATATATATATATATATATATATATATATATATATATATATATATATATATATATATATATATATATATATATATATATATATATATATATATATATATCACTACAACAACTCAGCAAACGAATAAAAAATAGTATGAAGAAGTTTTCGTTTAAACCGGTTAGTGATCAGGGAAGAAGAATTTCTCCAGAATTCCCTAAACAGTCTTGGTGTAAGCCAGAGTTTGATTTAAAAATAGGGGCTGTATGCACAAAATTATCGAGGACCATTCTATCAGTATTTTTGGAAAATACTTTTTGTTATCTGCAAAATGTTTTTTAATTATTGAGATTATAATGCAGTAAATTTGAACTTTACATTCATTTCAGTTCTTGTCAACTAGTAATTCTATCTGAAAGCATCTACGAAATTTGTTTGTAGTAGTATTTAGGGGGCCTGCCTTTTGAGGCCTTAAGATAAATCAAGCACGCGAGCAAGTTCTATTGTTCTTCCGTTTAATTTCCCGAATGAAATGAAACCAAGTTAGAGAAGTAATAAACTGCTGAAGAACTATTGATAATTTTGAACTAGCCAGAACGATGAAGAGAAAGTACCAAGGCGCGCTGTCGATTTCGGATCTGTTATACTTCCTAAATAATTATTTACATAACGATCTGGAGATCAAGAATTTAGTGACATGTGTCATATTTTTATTACCTTGACGGCCTTCCAACACGAACTTTATCGCTGGACAGAATATGTCGGAAAAGTTTCACACAAAACTTTATGTCCCGTAGTCTAAAATCATGGTAGCTCAAGAGATAGAGCGCTTGCCTCGCAATCAAGGGACTCAGATTCGAATACCAGCCACGGCCGAAGGATACGAATTCTGCTCGTGACACACACTGTCCAAAACGCTGACGCAGTAATAGACAGATCCTGGTTTAGTATAGGTTTCGGGTAAATCGTGGGAGAATTTCGTCGTTATTCCTGTCCAAACAATACAAATACGGGTTAGTATTAATAAAAAGTCCTGCACATGAATCGCAGTAACAAAAAAATAGAAAAAAAGTGGCGATCATGTAGCAAAATTTTATCGTCATTTGATATGTTTAGTCGGCCAGTAGTGACCCCTAATTTTGCTCTGTTCTCCTCTTTTCCCCCAAAATAAGCCAAATAACCAATTTTTCGACCAAAATAAGTTAATTGCAATACTCTCTTCCCACTCTTACAGAAGAAAGACCCCTCGTCTTTGTTTTTTAACTTAAGACTTTTACCGTAGCAATCTTATTTTATTATTGAATTCTAACAAAGCATGTAATGCAAAACAAAATATGCGCCTTCATTCCTTTTGAGTTTTTTATTCCTTGTTCTGTCATTTAGACTCTCGACTTCTTGAAGAGCTGCTTTCTTTCCTTCCCAGAACTTTATTCCAATTTTTTTTTTTTTTTAATTTTCCACGTGGAATTTCAGGTTACATTTCTTTTTGCAATTAAAGAAAAAAAAATTGAAAATAAGAAGATTCTTATGTAAGCATTGCTTCTTTTCACCCCCCCCCCGTCAGCAAAAATAAGTCAATCACAATTCATTCGAATTCAATTCTTCCCGGTTCATTTCGAAAATTAAGAAAAAATGATTAACAAGGGAGGAAACAACAAAGTTATTTACAGATTATAATAATTCCATATTTATATAGAAAAAATAATTATAATATAGAAATTTTGACTTTTAAAATTTAGTAGGCTAATTTTTTTATTATTGTCAAAAAAAGACTATAAACCAACATAAAAAAAACGACTAAACACATTAAAATGTGCAACATAAAACGACATTACGACAAAACATAAAAAATTAAATTAATTCTGGTGTTTAGAGAAGTTGTAGTAATAATTACATGTGTACGGTCGGCATAAAAACCTGAATGATTCGCTTTTTGTTTAGATGGATAAAGCGTAAATTTATGTTTGAGAATCACCTACGTTACAACCACTATCCATAGCATAGCCAATAAAAATTCATTACAAAAAGCGTATAAATATGATTCAATTGTTATCAGATCTGAAAAGTACCAAGAATTTAAAAAACAAATGCTTATAAAAATGTTTTACACCATAAAAATGAAAAGTTGATAATCACTTAAACACTGTTCAATGTACAGTCTGCAAAATATATATATATATATCACCCTGAATAACTTTTGTTCTAATGATCGGATTTTCACGTACTAAGCGTCAATCTTAATGGTTCCTAGGAGTGACCTCAAATTTACAAATTATTTAGTGCTAACTATTGGGTAAGATACGAAATCGGACACAAAAACGTATTTTTTCTGAATAAGCATATATTGTTTTAAGCCTATTTGGATTCTTAACCTTCAAAATAGGGGGAGGGGTAACAGCAATCTGCGATCCAAAGTTCGGACCCCTTAATGTTAATTTTACTTTTGGCGTTTCTAGTCGTATTTTTAAAACTAAATAAACATTTCAAAACAAATGTGACTCACTTATAAGACCCATTTACCCAAAGATAATTTCATGCAAAAAATAATTTTTAATAGTTATTTATTATTATTTTATTTAATTGTGGATGGAAAAATTTCGAATTATGAGGTTTAAATTTTTTTATACCGTATTAATCTTACTTAATCTAAAAATTAATATTAATTATTTTTAAAAAATGATTTAGTGTTAATGAAGAAATATCTAAAGGGTAAACTTACGCACGAATAGAGTAAAATTTCATTCATATTTGTTTAGCTAATAACCGGTTGCTAATCTCTTTTTAAATTATTAAATACGATGTTTCTTTTTTAGTCTTCTAAAAATTTGTTCGTAATTTAATTAAAAGATTTTAATAAAACATTTTTTTGAATAGGAGCATTATATTAATGAATGTCGAGTTCTTTAACAGCATGTTTTTGATAGAATGAGATTATACATCAGCTTTTTTTATTTTATTTGTTAGTATGCTTTTTCGATAATAAATACAATTTCAATATTATACAAACGTATGCATAGATTTAGAATAATATGTTTATCAATTTCTTCAGTGTACATTTTATAATTAATTATACTTGTGCGTAGTTAACATTTTTAAGCATCTTAAAATTTCTCACCATCTTATATATCTTCTTAATCATAAAATAAATTTGTTAATTACCTGTCTGTTTTGCAGAATTATTTTTCCAACTATTTTATTAAATTTTAACAAAAATATTATTAATTAGGCTACCACATAGATTATTTTTCCATTAAAATACTATTAAATTTTTTTAGTACTTTAATTTATGTTTTCCTTTAAAATAAACTTTCTTTTTAAATTATTGTTAAGTTTTTATTGAAAGAAAACTAAGAATTATTATTGCCAGCTAGCTGAGAATTAAATCTTGTTAAGAAATTAAAAATGTTCTACTGATAAAAATTATTCGAAGCAGAACAGCTGACTTTTTACTTCGAAAAATTATTGATATTGTTTCTTATTTATTTGAGTAAACAAAGCAAATATGTGCACAAAAAAACACAGCAGTTTGCTTTGTTTTTTAAATGAACTATGGACATACAATTTTATTTTGACGTTCTAAGTTATTCTTGCCCTTTAAGAAAGTTGCTCTTTTCTTTTAAAATGTTGAAAATATTTTCTTAAAACGTTTTTAATATTATTTCTCAATTTTAGAACAATTCAAAAAAATATCTCAGAAAAATGCTAGATATGCCTTGTTTTGTTAAACAGCTACTAAAATAAAAAATTGTAAATATATTCCAAAACCGTACGATTTTTAGAATGTCAAAATTTTTTATTTTTTCTAACATCAGGATTTTTTATACTTAAATTACCTATATTAGTTTTAAAACGTTTTGAAGAAATTATGAATACAAATTTGGATCTAATATTTCGTAATAAAGAAAAAAAAAATTTAATGATTAATTGATAATTTTTTCATTAAACCAAAGTAGTTAATTGTTTTTCGAAACAATCGGTTTTTCAACTACTTACTGCGACCATCTTCTAATAATTTCAGAAAATAAAAAAGTACCAATGAAAGGAGTTTTTTACATAAATGCTGGAAACAGTTAAGGTTAATGGGGGTCACATTATTTTCTCTAATTCAAAAATTAAAACTCTAATTGAAATGAGTAAATCTCTAAATGATCTACAACTGCAAAATACAATGAAAAACTCTAAGTAAAATAAACTTTGCAATTTACTAGAGACCTCAGGGCGTTGACGCCAACTTTTGACGAATCTTAATTTTTTCCAAGATTTAAACTTTATTTTAATGCTCCTAGTGGAAAACATCTGTATTTTAATATTGTATTTTAATATCTGTATTTTATGTGGTATCAGTATCGTAATTATAAAGTTATCATTAAATTTGAAATTAAAATTTTGAAATCCAACATTTCGTGACCACAAATTTACGAGTTTTTGAAATTAACTATTAAATGTTGTAGTGAATATAAACGTAATAAAATACATCATCTTAGTTTTGAAAACACATTTTTAATTTCTTAAGGACATTACGAATTCTACTTTAAATTAGGTTATCGTATCAGATTTCGATAGTGAGAATCGTAAAACAAGTTTTTATATAAAGGAATTAAACAAAGAAACTTTAGTAGCCATATTTGGTGATAGATAAATAACATATCACAATCGAAGAGCTTAGTGAAAGAACATGTTTGCTAAAGTCAGTTTCGGAATGTATAGAAACATAGGGATGCTATTTTCAAATCATGCTTATTAAAGAAAACCATGTAACCTAAATATTTGTCAGAATGAAATGACCTTTAAATATAATAATACAAGTAAAATGTAAATACAAGTAAATGCACTAATGAATTAGCATATAGCACATCCAGGAACTAATAAGATTCATGAAAATCCGGTCATTAGAACAAAAGTTATTCAGAATGATGTTTTATTTTTTTTTTTTTTTTTTTTTTGCCGACTGTACATTACTCAATAGTATGAATTATTGATTATTTTTTTTAAATTACAGTTGCAGTTTTGGATTGTGTTAGCATACATGATGTGGACTAAGCTGACAGGATGTGAAGTGATAAACTTCTGGAATATCGCCTTCGTCGCATTTTTGTTTGCATTAATGCTTTTATTTGCTGACTTTTATGCTAAGAATTACAGGAAAAAGAAGGAATAAAATATGTTTCTCACTATTTCAATGATTTTTCTCTCACCATTTCTAGTGAATTACCTTGAATGTTTATTTTTTAAATTAACTTTCTGTATATTAAAAAATTGTAAACGCCGCCGCCCCTGTTTTGAGTGTTTAACATAACGTCACATTTTTTTTTGCGGAGCAAAAACTATAAGTTTAAAAAACTTGAAATTACAAAAACGTGCAGAAAAATGTACTGCAAGTTTCGATCATTAGAGTATGACTGTTAAACTTGGAGTCTGGTTTAAAAAGGAAAGAGGTCCGCTTGATTTTAACGTCCTGGAAGAAAGAGTGAAGATGTGTTTTCAATTGAAAGCAATGATACTATTTCATTTTACATTATTAAAAATGTTCACTTTTTTTTTACCATTGATGAGGCACTTGTCAAAAGCAACAACAATAAAAGTTGACGTATAAAAGCAAACACGTTTTCATCATTGAAATATATTTTAAAAAATTACTGGCTTGCACTTGATGATAAACAAAACTTCAGATTTTGTTCTTCCTGAGCATTGGGTAGAGGGGGGGGGGGGGTAATCAAACCACTTCGAAGGATAACACGCCAGATTTTCTGTCAACATATTCTCGACAATCTTGAATCAGTTGATAAAAATTATAAAGGCTATTTTTCATAGGCTAATTTTTTATTTCAATAAGCTATTTTTCATAGGTTCATAGGCTAATTCTTCCAACGAAGGCATGCTTTTAAGGCACGCTTTTTTAGCCATAATAGTGAGGGCTGTAGGTGGAAATTTCTTGTCAACTTGATCTTACATTTGAAGATTCCTTCGTATCAAGGGTAGGTCTTATATCGGGATCTTTCAATTGGGCTTTTGTTTTCCCTTCACCACTCCATGGATATGGTTTTGATGTCATTGAAGCCATAACCCAAGATTTGTTGGCTGCTATTTCTTCTCTTTCCTGGAACAATATCGATAGCTTTCGTGACAGGGCCTCCGTAACAATGCGTCGACATTTCCATGCGAAGTTTCCTTGCGATGATAAATTTCGAAGTTGCATTCTCGGAGTTGCACACTCTTTGATCCTACGGATTTCTTGTCCTAAACACGGCGGTTTCGGTTGAAATTGAGAACAATTTCTTTATCTTAAGGACCGGGTTGACATTATTTTCTTGTAAGAAGTCAAATCCAAGGAATGTGTAGGAACTAGAAATAACGTTCTCACATTTTCGGGAACCAAAGTCAACATGAATACATCAGATGATAAAAATAAAATATTTATTTTCCGGAAAAAGATACAGTCACGAAACTGAGTGACTAACTTAAAATAAATTAAAATACAAAAAAGTGTATAACACACTGAGTAGTAGTAGTAGATACTTCAGTAGTTTGTTTTACAGAGTAGTAGTTTTACAGAGTTTTTATATGCTGGGAAAAGAGCGCGATAACAAAAATGACATCTGTATCTTGCAGTCGGTTACAGCTAATTTCCGAGAGCAGAAAGAAAATCAGGTTGTGCTCGATGACAGGTTGCAGGTTCGGTATTCCCTTCGATCTAGCGAACTCTACAAATGAAACGTCATTAATATCGGACACATATTTCATAGGATGGTAGCTGGCATCTCCAACTATAATCTTCAGATGTACTTTTCCATGAAAATTGATTTTGTCTCCAGTCATAGTCTGCATTACAACGTGGGGAGGATTAATTTTTCACCTAATTTCTGATCGATATCTGTTCTGGTGATGGTGACTTTGGGTCATGTATCAACTATCATACAGCATTAACATGCCCTGTAACGAAGAGTCTCCGCTGCCTGCTCTTTAAATAACGTTAGAAATATGGAACTTTCGCTCGAATTTTCTAATTAATTTTCTGTTTATTTAGGGTCCGTCTGAGATATGTAGCCTCATAACAAAAGAATATTCAAAAAATTATACACGCATTTACAATTTGGTAACAGTATATTCTTTCAGTTTCTGAATTCTTAGTCTAATTAACTTAATCAGATTCACCAAATTCGAAAAAATGAATAGGACAATAGCTAAGGTTTTCAAGAAAATTGATGTAACGTCCGCTTTGTTTTTGGTTCCCCATTTAATTTGACGCTTAGAGATACATAGGTGTAAGTTTTTAATTTTACGATAAGTTTCGCACACTCTAAAAATAAGTATGAGCCATAACTATTTGAATTAAGACTATATCCAAAACATTGTCCAAATATGTTGTTTCTCTCCCCTTTTTCCCACAAAATTCATATTGTTAAAAAGATATCAGCATCAATTGTTTCTTTAATTTTAAACTTTCATTAGTTTTTCTGAAAAATAAATCCAACTAATGAAAAATAAAATGAAAAAAGTTACTTTTTTTTTCCTGATTAAAGTAAGACACGCGTTGTTAATATTAGTAGCATACGGGAAAATAAAACGTTGCTTCTTCTTTTGTTTTCGAAGGCGATACACTAATGAAAGTGATAAAGGAAGAAGAAGAAAATATATATAAGTGCCCAGGAAAAGAAAGTGTGTCCGCATTTAACTATTCGAATTTAAAACTATATCTGAAACATAGTCCAAATATGTTGTTTCTCTCCCTTTTCTTCCCACAAAAATCGTACTGTTAAAAAGATATCAGCTTCCATTGTTTTTAAATTTATTCACTTTCATTAGATTTTCAGAAAAATCAATCCAACATAAATAATATGAAATAGAAAAAATTGAATATTTTTCTTTCCTGGTTAATACTAAACACACATGGCTAATATTAGTAGCACATAAGTGTTAAAAAAATAAAATAATTTTTTCCTCTTTCCTTTCAAAGACGATACACTAATGATAATGATAAAGGAAGAAGAAAAAAAAATATATAAGAAACTAAGAAAAAGAAAGGGTGTTCTCTTTCAAAGCTATTTAGAGAGGGAATTAGTAGAGAGGGAGTACTTAGGAAATTAGTAAGATTATTGTTGTTTATAGTATTCATGTATGTAATGTATTTTACTTCATATTTTAGTAGTAGTATTCATTTTTATAATTTCTGATAATTACTCGAATTTATTTTCAGAGTTTGCGAAACTTATCACGAAATTAAAAACTTGTTATTTAAAAAAAATGTATCTCTATCTGTAAAACTAAATGAAAACCAAACAATGACGCTATATCATTGTGTATCAACAGCAAGTACGTGAAATAATAAATTGAATTTGCTAAGTATCGCATAAAATAAAAACCTTCTTTCTTACTTATTAATTAAAGAATAATAAGGATTCTACATTAATGTGTGATTTTATCCTTCAGTGTAAAAGTTTTTTTTCCTTATGTGTAAAACAGGACAATTTTGAAGCATTTCCTTTTTTTAGCATTTTAACATAAAATTTTATTCTTTATCATAATAATTTCTGTTTTATATAAAGCTTTCAATTCGAAAAATTTTTGATAGTAAATCCATTAGCTTAAAACCCAAATAGCAATCTTAAAATAACAATCTTACTTAACAATCTAACCCACAGAAAAAATACTTATTGAACTATCTTCATATTTATGATTGAAATCATAATTCAATGGAAAATGAGAATATACCTGCACAAACTCTAGAAAAGAACATCCTCATCTTTATGCAAAATCAATTAAGGTTTCATTGCCTTTTTTCCTATTTACTTACTTGAAAATACATTCTCTATCTGTGCTATTAAAAACTAAACAACTAAATCGATTTATATTTTGCTCCTGATTTGCACGTTACTGTAAATGGTTTGACACCTAGAATTAATAACAAAGAACAAGTGCAATCACATTAAACTCAGTTATTTATTTTTTGAAATGTTTATTTTTTCCTTTTGTATTTATTTCGCTTTTACTTGTATTTATTTACAACCTACACACGATTACCTAATTTAGCTCCGCTATTTCGTTATTTAAATACCAAAATTAATCTTTGTCTCCGTATATATTTTATTTATATTAAAATAGGTTTAAGATCAACAAGTAAACATAACAAAAAACATTAATTTTGATTTTTGTTTAGTTCAGGTAACAAATTTCAAAGGAATTGAAAGCTTGCTTTATAATTTTGACACACTAAAGCCACTCCAAAAGAAGAGTCATTAAAAGCCATTGGATAGTAAATTAGCATCCCTAGCATCAGAAATCTCCCAGCAGAGTAGCAGATTATTATTAGGAGAATTACGAAAACCTCTAACGTTTAGCTAGACTGCAAACGAATTCCAACCCATGATTCGTGACCGAGTACATTTTATATCAGCATTGTGGTGGGTGTGAGTTGGGGGCAAAATTCGTATCGCTCAGCGATCACAATGATTCGATCCTAAGCCAATTAATGGTCTTAATGTTAATCTCACTTTTTCGCCAAATCTTGGGAATTATTTAAACGAATTAAAATAATTTTTGAACACAATTAAAAAAATCAATTTATCCAAATATAATTCCATGGATAATTTAATGGATAATAATTTTTTTAAATCATTCTTTTAATGTTATTTTGCTTAATCGAAACAATTTTACATTGTGACGTATAATTTTTGTACATTGTTTTAAACTATGCATTTTTAAATGCTAAAATAAAAAAAATAGAATGCAACCACTCAATTAGGTCTTGAGATATAAAATATCGAAAAAGTAGTAAATTTAATATCTGGTGTCCTGTAATCTATTCGACCGATTTTCGTACAAATATCTGATTTTGACATTACATAGTTTACAATGATTTTGTATACTAAACAAGTGAAACTTTTTCCGACTTATTATTTAATAAAATAATCAATGAATATTAAAAATTGTTTTTTTACATTAAATTATCATTGAACAAACAAGTTTTATCATTGTGTACAAAATTTTTTGAATCGTTAACCCAAAAAAAGAAAATTATCTTTAAGGGGCCCGATACTTTGACCGCTTTCTGAACATATCTTTCAGGACTAGGGCTAACCGCAAAATTTAATGATTAAAAAAAAATCTTCCAAAATAAATCTTCAGAGAAAACACGTTTTTTGGTCCTGAATATAAATAATTGTGAGTACTAATTATAATTAGCATATTTAGAATCAACTCTTATGAAAATTCGTTCATTAGAAAATAATTAATCATAATTATATATTTTTATCAACTTATTTTGAAAGAAAACATTTCAAACTGAGAGAAATAAACTACTTTTGTTTAATCTAAAATCATTTGCTCAAAGTTTAAAATAACTCAGTTTTATTATTAGTTCAAGTATTTTGAAATTATAAAAATGACAATTAATGATCACCTGGTTTTGGCGTAGATTGTAAAAGCCAATTTATAAATATTGTACAGAAGTATTCGTACCTTTATTACGTTGTTTTGGTATTTTTTCAAGCAAATTCATCAAAAATTGGGGAATAAACTGTGAATGAAATAATTTTAAACTTTTCTAAGGAGCTATAAACATGTTTATCTACTTAACTTTAGACAAAGACTGAAGGTAGAGGATTTTTGTATTAGAACAGCAATTTAATTATTAGCTAATTTAGCAACGTCACATGAAATATGATAATAGGGAGATTTAGCAAATTATCTACCATACTCTCCCGTTCATAAGTTTTCTAGTGAGCATGAGTCAGCTCTGGTTAGATGTGAAAAAATATCAAACTTACGTAAGTGACAATAAGAGATTTTTCAAAAATCAGTAAGTTAAACATGCTAGCTCTGTAGAATATCATTTTAACTTGCTTACAAAATCAATATAAACATTTACAATGGATGTAGACTACTTCTTTAAAGCGATTCAAAATGCCTTGCTCTACGTAAAACTGCGGATCTGTGATCCGAAAAATTTGGTAAATTATATATTTTGATGCCATAAAGAATGCGGCTTATTTATTATTATTAAAATTTAAAGCAAATATTATTGAACATTTATTGATTATCTAACTTCTTTTAACTAAATTGTATTGTTAAAATAAATATAATTTGCAATTTTGAAATAGCGAAAATATATCTAGTTTCTTTTGGAACTAGTGCAATTAGGCAACCATAATGTTAAATAAAATTATTTTTTTATGGAATGAACCAATGGTTGTTTGATCACTCGATTCATTTCTTAAAATTAGCATTCAGAGGCAGAAAACAATATTCTTTGTAGCGTGATTCACATTAACATAACCTAGCATTTAAAATACAGTACATGAGAGTACAGAAGCTAACGTAAATCTCCTTTTTATTATAATTGATGTTATCCTAAAATTCAGTGAAAAATTGAATTAAATTGTAACATTTCAACTATCGGCTCTACAGCTCCGATTAGAGCACTACGAAATAATACACTAAACTAAAATATTAACATCATAGGTGGCAATAAGCAATTATTTTATGGTTCCCTAATATGAATCTCTTCATTAACTTGTTCCATTTAAGCTTCTTTATTCTGCAGCAAAACGTTTTAAAAGCTTAACTATGAACAAAATAAGCTCGTAGTTTCAGATAACTTTAGAAACACTATTATATTACGTCACAGATTCACGTTGATCACTGAGTTTGTAAAAATGAATTCGTGAACTACTAAACAGTTAAATTTATAAGGAGGCCTAATTCTAAATTAATGCAAAGAAAGCATTGTTTAAAATCCTTCCAGAATGAACTATTTAAAATTGAACAATTTTTAAGGGGCTAAAATTTCTGCTTGCTATCTCCAACTTTCTAGACCCTAGAATAAATTGTTCTGGAGTTATAACAGATACGACATTGCTTTACAAAACCACGGACAAATAAAACTACCGAATAAGCACAAAAAGTTAAAATAAAATCAGAATTTTCTTGTTCATTGTTTCCAAAATCTCCCTCTATTAAAAGAAATCGTTAGCAACGGGTGTTCAACTTTGCTTCACATTTTTGTTTTTCTGCGAAAACATTATAAGACTTTGAAAATTGAAATGACAAAACAATGTAGAAAATTGTCCAAGTAGTACAACAGCATATAAAAAAAATTGTTATTTGGTTATTAGTTCAAGAATTATCAAATCTTGCAGTAAAAAATTCCAGGTTAGGTGAATCTACAGTCTGCAACAACATGGTTGAAATTTGACGCGTTGAAAGTCTATTTTATTCATGTGCTTAACGCCAGTTTTTTTTCTCAAGATTCTAATTATTGAGAATTTTAATAAATTTTTTCGCTACCTTTTTTTACTTTGTTTTGCTTTAACTAATGACGATTTTTCCATTGTTGTATAAAATTTTATTTCTCCTTTCTGATCTTCATTTTAAAATCTAGTACTTCATTTGATGTCAGAAGTAGAAAAAATGAATAGATAAAATTAAAAAATAATAAATAAATAAATAAAAAACGAGAAATAGATTAGATATTGCCTAAAAACCATAACATTTTACGTTTTTAAGAACTAAGAGAGATAAAATAAAAAAAATCGCTTGCAATTTCAACACGATATAAAGTTACATATTGTTAACAAGTTATATATTGCCTCGGATTCTATGTTGCTAAGTTTAATGTTGTTGTTTTTTCGTGTACATAAACATTTAAAGTATCTAAAAGTGATAAACACATGTGGAAAGAAGCTGTCCCCGCTCAGAAATCGATTTAGAAGAAGGGTGTGAAAAGTAGAATCATATTCGGTTATTTTATAAAAGAATCTCCTCGAATGAAGTCAGGATTCGACAGTGTAATCTGGAGTACCTATAGCTCCCTAAAAAGGCTTTTCCTTATTTCAAACAGACAATTTATGTTAGGTTTCATTTACCGTCGGATCCAATTCAGTAGGATCATGATTTTTTTTTTCAGATCTAAATATAGCCGGAATGTCAGAGAAACCTGCTATGGCGCACATGATTTCGAAAAAATACGACGCTGTTCAACACTTCCTGTTCAGCACAGGTAAGTCATTATTCTCTTAATGGTGTCACAAATTATTATTATTAGACAGGAGGCATTAGGTTTGATAATGCAATCTTTTGTTTTAAATTTTAGCTTGGCTCAATATTTTCTAAATGAACTCGAGTAAAGGATTAGTTTATTTTGTTTAATATTCATGAAATATATAGAATTTTTCTATTCTTTTGAAATACCTTTTTTTTAATAAGCGGTAATACAAAGTAGTATTCCGACTCTACATAATATTTCCAAAATATATTAATAGCAAAAGGGGAAATTTGACATTGTATACAATGTCTAAGCAATGCAAGAAGACAAAGAATGAAATATATTTACTTCATATTGCATGTTCAAAATACCTTTTTGGTTGCAATGCGTTGTAATGTTAATGCTCTGTTACTTCCCAAGAAAGGCAGCGTTTATCGGTTTAACCGGGTTAATACAGATGTATGGACCATTGCTCAGTAAGCACTTGCCCGGTGTTCCCTACACAGATGCTTTTTCTTGCCATTGATCGGTATTTTCCCATAGAGTTGTTTATCAGGTAAAGGGCTGTTGGCGGTATACATGACCGCCCGTTAAAACGTAACTAATGTTTTTTTCTCTAAGGATTAAGGTCAATAACTTAGTATTCCATACACTGTTGTTTTTCCTAGTTGAGTATTATTTACGTCCCAATAAGTCGTTGCATCACAATAATATGGGATGATGAAATGACGTTTGTTCAAATGAAGGTTGCGCCCATAATACATCATTCTTAATTACCCGTCATTTATCTAAAAAGATTATCCTGATTATTCAGAATTACAACTGAATTGGGTCACTCTTATGTAGAGGAATTTCAACTGCTTGAAGTTTACATACCAGCGGTTCTCAAAAGATGTTTCACAGAATCCTTAAGTTCCGTGGAAGGGTTCACCGAGAGTTGAAACTCTTTTTTTTTTTTTTACCAGCTCTGATTTTGAAACTTGTAATTATATGAATATTCAATCTAATATCCATTATTGTTTTAGTATTTCAGTTAGTTTTTTATGAATTATTTTAATACAATACAAGTAAATACAGAAATAACAATATTTAAATGTATGTTATCGTTAATGACCGAAATCAAGAGAATGTCGACTTTCACCGGTGAATATCAACAGTCGCTTCAGTGATTTTGTATTGTTTATTTCTTCTAAGAAATTAAGTACATCGAAAATACGAAAGTACATTTCTTTGAAATAACATGTGTGAATGAGGAGTGTGCATTCGCGTTTGAGAGAGTGGCAAAATAGATTCATTATTTGCTTCGTAATGGATAGTTTAAATAGTAGTTATACGTGATTTTAAATACGCAATTTCCATTAGATCTCAGTTGCAACCGCAGTGTCATTTTCATTGCATCCATTGACTGACCTGCGAAGATTTGTGCCTATCAAATTCGAAAAATTAGTTGTGTTAGAAATGTTTTTTTTTTCTAAACTAACGTTAAAAGTAGTAGCCAGGAACTACTGTTTTTCTGTATCGCACTATTCACTACACTACTTTTTTTAAAAAAAAAAAGTAGCTCACTGCACTACAAACTAAGAAAAAGAGTAGCAACTACAGTACTTAAACTATTTGTAGCGCTCTACTTGCGACCACTGTACTTTACTGTTTAGTACTTTTTGATCCATAAAATGCTATAGTTTATACTTCTTTCGTTTCGGCCAAAAACATATTCAAAGTTTCCCTTTCTTTTTAACTGTTAGCATTTAGTGGGAAAAATAATCAAAGAAAAACAAAGTACTTTGTTCTGCGTATGAATAAAGTGAAGAACAAAAAATAAGGGACATGTTCTATATTCAGTTCCAAAAAGCCTTCTTCAGTGTCAATGTTTTGACACTGAAGAAGGCTACTTTTAATTTATGCTTCATTCAATAAATGAATATGTTTTTTCAGAGGCTGACTACGCGGATCGTATAGGCAGTATACATTTTCCTCTCGCCCTTATCTTTGCCTATCTACTCATCGTGAAAATAATAGGTCCACTCATTATGAAACCCTTCAAGCCATTCAAATTAAATGGATTATTGATTATATTCAACATCGTCATTGTTTTTTGGAATGCACACACTACTTATTGCGTAAGTATCTTCCTTTTGTTAAATTTTGTCCTCGTGTATTTCTCAATTAAATAGAAAGAGTTAAAGCAGTTCCTGTGTCAAAAAAAAAGAATATCAAAATAATGTATGACACGTGTGATGGTTGGAACTTTTTAGCTGTTTCGTTCTCTCTTAATTAATATGGATATCCAAAAAAGAGGTGCTTTGTTTGTGAGGGAGAAAACACGCTTCAAAGTCGGTGTTTGATTGTCAGTAACCTCCGTCGACAGTTTTCTTCTCATAAAATGAATAAACGACGTCCACTAGAGGACTGATAGTAAACACACGGTTCCCAGTAGAACACCGAAGTCAAGCGCTGAGGGTGGATGATCAGCCTGCGTTGAGACCGAGGGTGCGCGGTCCTCATTAAACAGTTCTACCATTAAGTGCTCGACTGCTACAGCAGGGGATCCTCTTCAAGGATGTCGACAATAGACGTAAGTAAAATACCTACCTATCAATACAGCTTATTTTAAAAGTGTGCACGAAGCGTAAGTTGTTCAGAAATTTAAAATTAACAAAGTGAAGTGATTTCAAAACTGATTGTGTCTAATATTTATAGGTTTTTAAATGGAAATTAGTTAACGTTTTAACATCCAAAGCTTAGTAATGTATTAATACATTTAAAATTAAGCTTTACTGTAGTAGAAAATCTATTAAATTTGCAACTAAGAATGCGGCTTTCTTATACCATATCTATTTATAGTCCAGACTTTTTCTACCGAAAAAAATGAAACCCAAGATATTTGTTTCCATAGAAAGCATCCTTATGTTATTATAATTGATACAACTCTTCCCTGTATAACTATTCCCTTTTAGAGGGAAACTGATTTGAGGGTGATTTCCTCGAGGAATATTTTCCCACTGCAATCCCAAGACGATCAGTCTAATAGTTTAAAAGGATTTATGTATAAAAAATACAAATTTGTATTTTAACCTATTGATGCATCTGATATCTAAAACTTTGTTTCCAATGCACGAGTCACAAGACCAAAAGTTAAAAGAATTTAAACATGAACTGATCTATTCACTTTCTGAACATGTAATGTAAATTTTCACGCAATTATATGAGACGATAGTTTCGAAGCATTTTGTCTGCAAAAAGTACTATATTGAACCTGCTCTTAAATGCTTTACAGGCCTATGCATTTTTTCTCGTTAATTTGAATGAGACAAAACGCAAATCAAATGGGCTGCTATCTCAAAAGCTGAAATGATAGTACAGAGGAGTGTTGGGAAGCTATCATTTATATAATAGCATTTTTTAGAAAGAAGCACCTCTTGTTTTTTCTATAATGACTCGAATAATAAATCAGAACGAAGAAAATGTATTGAAAGGTTAATTCAGAAACAAAATTCTGAGAGAAAAGAAATAACGTGTGAAATCAGTGTTTAAAAGGACAATATCTTATTTAAAGTAAACCAGAACCATATGTAATGTAGAAAAGAGGCTATTTAACTTCAACAGATCTCCTTTCCCCCCATTTTTTTTGTAACAGCAGGTGAATTTTGCAGCACATTGTTAGAAATTAACTTTTCACTGGCGTGACAGCCCTGGGTGGGTCCTGGCCTTCTTTAGGAGTTTCCTCCAACAGTCTTTCTGTTTGGCGACTTTGGCGTTATCTGATTTTTGGAAATTAAAAAATCATCGACGAAATCCTCATGTTACACATGACAGGGAAAATTTAATATGACACCGTGAGGATAAAACGTTAGTTTTCTATTATTTCCCAGCAATAACAAAAAACTTGCATTTAGAAGTAACCTTAGCTTACAACATGATTTTTAAATTCTTTTATGACTAATAAAATAACAAGCCTTTTACTAGTTTTCTGTTTTAAATTGAACAGAAGCCAGTGTATGTTCTAATCACCCCCCTTGGATGCCTTACTAAAAAATTTCACTACCAAGTTTCTTACTATTGTAAATATTTTGACACGCAGTAAATTAAAACTTTATTTTAGTTATCATTCTTTTTTTTTTCTTTTTTTTTTGAAATCCAATTTACGTTTATTTTTTATTAATTTAGCAAAAGTTCTTTTTAAAGATAAATTCGCCACCTCCCTTTGGATAATATTGGAATCAATCCATTTCTAACAATCGTTTTCGTTTGAATTCCGAAAAAAGTTAGGTCTGAATCCCTAATTTACTTACAATTTCTTTATTTAAAAATATTTTCGATTTAATAAAAATGTTCTAACAAAGTTCTAGGCAAGATAACACGTTGATTTTTTTTAAGGGACAGTAAAATTTGATAGATATTTCTATGCGAAGAAATTAAATTAGGATTAGAATTTGAGATAAAACAATTGTTATCTTTATCTCCCATTCTCTCAAACTCATTCCACTTTAAGGTAACACTCATTGATTTTTAAAATATATGATTAATAATAAATGAGAAACTTTTAAAATGAGTATACAAGAGAATAAAAAACTTGTTTAACAGCTGATAACAGATTTAATGAAAATTTGTATGAGAGGTGATTTTTAATTTTGTTATTAGTTATTTAATTTCCTTTCTGTTTGGTATAAAAACATTTCAATACAACCAGATTATTGTTAAGAATAAACGTTAAACATTATAAAATATTATAGAAAGGACATTTTTATGATCTTATTTTTAAATTGGATTTTATCTTATTAAAATATTTTGTTATATATTGCATTTATTACGTCATACGGTTTATCTGTTTTTAAGTAGATACGTGTTTCACGATTCTTATGTATGTAACATTATCTATTTTGTTTGCTTTCTCTATTATTTTAACACCAGAATTAGACTCCATTTGACTGTTTTTCTATTTATTGTTTTGAAATATATATATATAAGAGAATGAAAGTTTTATAAAAACTGTTAAATAGGATGAATATTGTGAGTCTTAGATTTGTATAGTGCTCTTAGTTTAAGTAAAAAATTTAATTTATTCCAAATACATATTCCTCAGAGAAGAATATAATGATAAATAATTGTTTTGAAATTTGAAATACCGGATTTTTCTTTTGTTTCATTTCTTATCAAAAATTAAAAAATAATCACTTGTGATTGATTAAATTATTTCTGACAATCATTGCGTGTGTTTCTTCAAATCAAAACTTTTGAGCCATTACCGTTGTTTAAGCTCAAATTTAAAAGCTTAAAATGTGCGATTGCATCTTAATATAGTTGTTGCATCTTAGCATACATCTTAGACTTACAGGATTGTATCTTAGACTTAGAGGTTAGACAGCTTGCATCTTAATATATAACAAAACAAAACACCTTACTTTAGTCTAAAGTAAAATTTTTTGCAACCCAATGTCATTGAATATAATACTGAATTTAAAATATTTTATTTTATTTTTTGTATTTAATAACTTTTAATAATTTTTAATTTTATAAATAACTCAAATAAAATAATTTATATTATACATAACGTTAAAGTATTTAAATCAGAACAGATTTTCAGTTGTCAACCGGCAACTTTATTTTTGTATATTAATTATTTTGATGATAGAAAACAAATTTGTTTCAACAAATATATGTTCAGAGTTACTACTTTTGAGAAATTTAGTATAGTTTTTACTTTTTTAATAATTGTCATTTTGTAATAATTCTAGCAATATGAAGTTTACAAAAACCATAGAGAGAACTAATTTATGAAATACATTGCAACTTCAAATCAAATTCCAGGTTTAGCATCATCATATACATACATCATATATATAATTTAATTAAATATAAGCTTATCCACCCAATGAATATAATTCTTTGAGGGTGTTTTTTGAACTGAACTACTCCATTTAAAAATAATGAAATCACTTTCACAACAATGTTTCACGGTTCAAAAGTAAGAACAGAAATTATTCGTAAAAATTGAATAAAAAAAGGAAAATGCAATTAAATACGTTGAGGAAATAGTTCACTGAATTAAAATAAAAGTATACTAAAGGCAAACAGAAAGTTTGAACAAACTTTTAGCCCGGGTATGGTTAAATGACTGAATGTGTTTGATTTAAGATTCAACTCTTTTTTTAAAAAAATTACCTCTAACGTTAGGAGCAGTTTTGGAGCCGCTTCCTTCCTCTGGTTGCATTTCATTTTAATCATAAAAAGGCGGCCAAAAATTCCAGGGACTTTCCCCGGTGTAGCATTTATAACCAGATTCAAGCAAACAAGTTATCTTCTCCTACATACTATAGATATGTTACATTATCCCTTAAAAAATGATCCAAAATAGTTATCAAGGTAAATATAGAGGAAGCAGGATAATGTGAACATTTTCTCATCATAAAAAGGCTTATTTTCTAAGTAAATGACAACAGTATTGCTTCCTTCTTAAAGAAAAACAAATATTTTATATTTGTGAACAAGTAAGAGGCTTATATCAATGTTCTAAAAGCATTTCTTAAATTTTATTGTTTACCTAATGAAAACAATAAAAGAAGCAGAAAAAAATTTTAAACTATTTTTTTTTAAATGACCAGTTCGTGAGTTTATTAAAAATTGATACTTACAATTGGGATTTTGAGCCCCCTAAACCTTACCTACTTCCCTGCATGGATATTTCAAGTTTGTCACCTCCCTCTAATCATAAATTCTTCTGAAAAGGATCGAAGAGGGGGAAGAAACACTTTTAAAAATGGATACTCAAAATTAACAGAACTTTCTTCATTTTTGACGAAACCGTTTCTTCGTATGAGCTCCGAGCGAACATTTCATTTAAGTGACAAAATAACTATCGTAATTTTTTTAAGGAAATAAATTTCATCTATAGTAAAGAAATATTTTGTCATCTTAATTTTTTTTTTTTTTTGAAAAAAAAAATATCCTAGTAGTTTTCTAATTATCACTTTAATAGCTGTATCAATGCCATCTTATCAATACGAGAAAGATAGATAGATAAATGACAACTCCTTAACCACCTTAACAGACCGGTCGGTTCATCCAGTCTTCATCCTAGTTAACGATCTGCACACTACGATTAAGTTTCTAGAAACATTTCGGTCATAAATTTGAGCACATGATTTCCAGACGAAATGATTCTCAAAACTGCCAAAATACAGGACAACTGAACCAAGAGTTTCGTTTCTAAAAGTGAAGACGAGCGATTATTAGAAAGTGCTTCGTGGAAACCTTGAGTTCGGTGAGTTAGAACTATTTCATGAAACCAGTAATGACTTTTGAAGCCGGTAATTACATTTATATTCATTCTTTATTTAATTATTATTTCGATCATTTTCATGAAATTTTTCAAGCGAAATTGCATCGGACAAGATATTATTATTTGAAAATCAGTAATAATATTAATTATTATTTCCCTTCCAACTTTTCAGTCGAAAAAAATAGAAAATGAAGGTCTTTCTTAATATCTATTAAACATTTCGGAGTATCTTGAATAACAGAACATATGAAATAATAGCTTCTTAATCTTCATTTGAAAATTCTTTTTCTCCAATTTAGTGCTTGGGATAAAATATATTTATTTTGACTTTTTTGTTTTGTAAACATGAAGATAATCTTGGCAAAAAAAATTAATAATTTGATTTCGGTTCATAAACATTCGCACCTAAATTTCAAATTATTAACTTAACATTCTATTGTTAATTTATTTACTATTAATCTGAACAAGATGTGAGGCCCTTTCAAGACAAGAGGTCCTTGATGCTACTTCCAAATGTTCAGACCTCTTTAGAATCAACATTAAAGCGGAAAAAACGTTTTCTCCTGGTCACATTTAATTTCTGAAACCCTTTCTTCAGATAAGCACTTGAATCTCACCTACCCTCAAAAACAAACGTTTAATGAACTCTATTCTGACATTACCAAAACAGATTAATGATCAACAAATTGGATTACTATAATCATGTCTCTGGACCTTACATAAGACCATTCTCATGCAATTAAGAATAAAATGTTCTTGTCCTCTTCAGGACTACACCATGTCATTCCTTCTATTTCAAATTGTGCTCGTTACCATGCCCCAACAATATTCACGTTGTTCCACGAATTTTGTATAGCAACTAGCACATTTTTCCTCCTCTTACAAAACTGTGATCTCTCTTTATATGGTTTCTCTTTCTATCAATGTCCCCCTATTGATTATTTGGTATTCGGCAAACTGCTTGTCAAAAACCAATGGTAATTTCTAGAAACAAATTTAATATTTAGTCAAGGGCTCTTCCATTCATTTGTGTATTATTTTATTAGAAAAAGTTTTTAAATTGTTCACAAATTCTCCTGGGGGGGGGGATACATTGACGATACGTTTTTCTTAGTAGACAAGAATGACTTTCTGTTGTCAACTCCATTGACGCCAATATTCAATTTACTTTAGAAGCGAAAATTAATTTTACTTTACCTTTTTTAGATGTAATTAAATTTTAAAAAAATTTCACTTCTGTTTATCCTCTTTGCCGCCTTACGTTAATTCTAATCAACCTAATTGTCAGAAAATTTCTGTATTTCATATTTTTGTTTTCTTAACCTTTTCTCTTTTTTAAACTCAGAACTTAATTTCCTTCACTGCTAACCATTTATTTTACCCTTCTATAGTTGATTCAGCAAACTGACTGGACGCATCTTCTTCTACTTTTTACAGAGAAGTTGTTAGTTTACCGTTATAAAATTGCTAATGTCCTCTACCGTTTAAGTCATTTTTCGGTCTGTTTACGAAATCTCTTAAGGATCCTATTCGCTTTGATAATCGTTAGGGCATTTACCACATTCCTTGTCAGGGCGACAATAACTACATTAATATGAACTCAATAATTATGTCCATTATCAAGAATGCGAGAAAGCATCAATTGCTATACATTGTTGGGATCTTTGGCATAAATTCAATTTCGATAATGCCAAAATTATGTCCACCCCAATCACATCAGCCCATCTTGTTTTATTCATATGAATACTAATCACCTTGTTAACGGCATTAATTCCTCACCAACTTTCTTGACACGTGGAATTGCATTTTACCCTGGTTTACCCCTTTAGGCCACTATATTTTTTTTTCTCTATTTTTTCATCTTTTTTCCTCTCTTTGCTACTGTGTTCTTTTCCATTTTTCGTTGTCAACTTTTCGTTTCAAATCACTTTTATTTCTTTTCATTTTGAAAATGGGCCCCTATTTTTGAGAGCTTGAAACATGTAGACATTTATTTACTCTTTATATGTTTTTGAAACCAATGAAGTTTCTGATCAAGAAATATCTTATCGCTTCAATTCTTTGGAATTATTTACTTAAAATTTTGAATTAGACTAGAGTGCTCCAGAAATATGAATACTACTGTCTGACATAGGACATAATTTTAAGAGTTTTATTGATAAACGATGAAAAAAATATTATTTAATTTCTAACACTTTTCAAAATGATTAGTAGCCGACCGGCCTGTGTTGGGATAAGGGAACATTCCTTGCATCAGAGAGGTTCTGGGTTCAATCCCGGGCAAGACCTGGATGTTCTTTTCTTCGCTGTACTATCTGTCCTTACTGTGGGAGCAACGTTGTTCCACCTAATATAGCGCCCCTGAAAGACTGGCCAACAAATCTGCCCTTCAGGTGCCTGTTTGACCAAGGTCATTATCCAGGTGGGCATTGAAAAAAAATGATTGGTGGTGTTTATTGTTAATATGTTCACAATTGCAAATGAGCTTTATTTATTAAAGCGTGATTCCATAAAACGGATTATTTAAGATTCCGTACCCGGAAAAATTGAAAACCCCTGATATAAATAATATTTGAGATCTTGTTTCCACAGTGAGTCAAATGTAAGTGTGTTTAATTCGAAAACTATTCTAATTTTTAAATATAAAAAGTACCGAATATTGTCTTTTTATGCGTTTGACATAATCTAGGATAGAGAAGGCCACATCCCATAACGAAATGTACTTCGATTCTTTTTAAACTTTTACTTGTTTTTTCGTTACCTTTCTAGAGAAAAAGGATGTAACGAAAAGGTTGAACAAAAAACGGTACTTTTTTCTGAAATATTTTTTATCAATTATTAAAAATATATTTCGTTTTGTTTAAATTTTTCAAGTTAACTTTTTCACACATTTATAAATTTAATGGATTTTTAACAGCTATCTCCAATTTTACCTTTAAGGATTGAAATTTTCTTAAAGGGTACCTCTTTTGGACTCTCAAAGACCTTTTTGGTCGTTTCTGAAAAATCAAATTTTGAAAATTTCATATATTTAAAATTTGATTTCTCATGAACGACTGATCAAATTTTGAATTTTGCCATTTAAAATTACAGACGTTAAAATGATGTAAAAAATTATGTACCTAACATTTCAGAATTTTCCGACTATTTTTACGTTCAATGATAAAAAATGAGAAATATTTACTCAAAATTATTTTTCGTATAGAATTATGTTTGGATAAACTAATTTAATAATAATGCGCAATTTTTTTTTAATTCCCTTAAAAATTTCTAGAGATTTAGTGAAATACGCAAAAAGTAAAATTAACATAACTCTGGACCGTTTACATAATTTTTGGGTTCATAACTTTGGACCGTCCTGACCAAACTATTTTGACCCTATTTCGCAGATTGCGGCTACCACCTCTATTTTGGGGCAAAATTTGAATACGTCAAAAAGAAAAAAAAAAAAAAATTTATTCAGAGAAAATATATTTTTTTGTGATGCTGTTGTGTCTGATTTCATAAAATTAAATATCGTCTACACTCATTCATGAGCCTATTTGAAGTCAGGGCTACAAAGAATAGAAGGGCGGTGTTGAATTGTGATGTAACTTGGTGTGGTAATCCAAGTAAGACACATAATAACTTAAAATGTTAATTTAATAAAACAACAAAACATAACAACTAACATGCTTGCAGCACGTAACAAGATTAGCGATGAACATCTATTAGTAACGTGTTTATATACTCTCTGGAAAGGTAAGGCAGCGCCGCTATTCAGAAACTACAGATTGTCGTCGTTGACTCGTAGTAATGACGGAAGGTGACGTCGGCTGACATCAGAACACCCCTTTGCCCTAGGATATAACAAAGTCTTTATACCTGTTTGGCCTGACGATGGTATGTCTGGGCCTCAAGGTTCTGGAAGTCTGTTCTGGAACTGCAACAGAAGACTCTTGTTTTGGTATTGTAGGTTCAACCACTTCACTCTGAGAATCAGCACTAGAAGGAATGGACGATGGTACTTCAGTCTCAGTACTCGGTGCTGGTGGAGATGCTACTCTAGGATCAGACGGAACAGTCAATGGATCGGGAATACGCTTCCGCATTTGATCCACATGGCGCTTAACTACCTCGCCTCCTGTTGTCACAGCTTGGTAGGAAACTGGACCAGTGGGTTTAAGTACCGTTGCTGAAAACCACTTTGGACCCTGTCCATAGTTTCTCACAAATACTGGATCGTCCGAACTGAACGATCTTGGAAGAGAATCGCCATTTTTTCTATACGCATCTCGCTCCTGTCTCAACTTCCTCTCAGCCGTCAGATCTGGATGGAGTCTATCTAAAACGGTCCTTAGCTTCCTCCCCATCAACAGTTCCGCAGGACTAGCACTTATTGTTGTGGAGGGAGTGCAATGTTGTTGAAGAAGGAATTTGGCAAGACGCTTCCTCCAATTTCCCTTCACAATCCGTCTTAGGGCATCTTTGACGGTCTGGACTGTTCTTTCAGCTTGACCATTTCCGGACGGACGTCTTGGTGCGATCATAACCCTTCTGACGAGATTCCTTTCTAAGAAAGTCTGGTACTCCGATGCTCGAAACTGACCTCCGTTATCGGAAACGATGACTTCAGGTATCCCATGGGTAGCAAAGATTTCTCGCAAGACGTCGACTGTCGCAGAAGCAGACGTAGAAGTCATATGACGCACTTCTATCCACTTTGACATGGCATCTACTATGATGAGAAATTCTTGTCCCTGGAACGGACCTGCAAAATCTATATGAAGACGAGACCAAGGTTTCTCTGGAATCTCCCAAGGATGCACTGGAGCCTTAGGAGGGGCATGACGTGTCTGTTGACATTTCTGGCATCTTTGAACATGCACTTCTATGTCATTGTCCATGCCTGGCCACCACACGTATGAACGTGCGAGAGCTTTCATTCTTTCGATCCCTGGGTGTCCCAGATGTAGAGCCTGGAGAACACGTGATTTTCCCAACACTGGAATAACTACTCTATTACCCCATAACAAGCAATTTCGATGGGTAGAAAGTTCATTACGTTTCGAGAAAAAAGTCTGAAATTTTTTATCTGGTTTTTCATTTGGCCATCCTCTCAAAACCCAATTTAGTACTCTCGACAAAACTGGATCACGCAATGTTAATTTTGCAATCTCTGCTGCTTGAAGCGGAGGATCTTGTAAATCCTCGGTAAACAATACCTCTAAAGGAGCGGGAACCTCAAAATTATCAGTCTCTTTTGGGAGTCTACTTAAAGAATCTGCGTTTTAAATCTTTTTCCCTGGTCTATGAATTAGAGTATACTCATATGCATTAAGTATTAAAGACCATCTCAGCATACGTGGAGACAAAATTTCTTTAGTGGGCTTATTTTTTGAAAAAATTCCTAGCAGAGGCTGATGATCCGTTATAATAGTGAATTTATGTCCATAAACAAAATGATGAAATTTTTTTATACCGAACACAATTGCCAACGCCTCTTTGTCGATTTGCGCATAATTTCTTTCTGTCGACGTGAGCGTACGCGATGCGAAAGCTATTGGTGCTTCGCAACCGTTTTCAAGAACATGACTTAAGACAGCTCCTACGCCAAACGGAGATGCGTCGCAAACTAAAATTATCGGCAATTTTTCATCGAACGGAACCAAAACCGCTTCGGAACTTAACAATTCTTTTAAATATCGAAAAGCTTCATCGTGGACTTCAGACCAATTCCACACTGAATCCCTATCTAGAAGCCGATGTAATACTTCAGCTTTAGTAGCTTTGCCCTTTAGAAAACTATTATAAAAGTTTATCAGACCCAAAAACGCTTGTAACTGAACTTTATTTTTAGGTACCGGAAAAGCATGAATCGCTTCTACTTTACTTTTGGACGGGTGGATGCCCTTCGCATCGATACGGTAGCCCAGAAAATCTACTTCCGTTACCCCAAATAAGCATTTGTTTCCATTTGCCTTAAGTCCCGCTTTTCTCAAACGATCTAGTACTTGTTCCAAGCGAGCGGCTAACTCTTCTTCCGAACTTCCTCTGACAAGTACATCATCAAAATAAGGAACAACCCCTTCTAAATTTCGAAACAAATCTTCTTTGAACCTCTTCATCACGAATACCGCAGACTAATTGATCTCGTAATCGTTCTGACAAAGTTTCTCCGAAATTACAATCTTCGGCCAGCTTTCTTAACTCGGTAACGTAAGCATTCACAGATTCTAATTTTGATTGAAATCGTTTATGAAACTTGAAACGTCGAAATATTTCTGAAGATTTAGGACAAAAATGTTCTTTTAAAAGTTTGATTAAATCTTGAAATTTAAATTCTGTAACTTCTTTTGGCGAAACTAAAGTCCGAATTATAGACAAGGTTTTAATTCCACAAACAGCTAAAAGAGTCGCACGCATTTTATTATCATCTACGATAGAATTAGCCTCCAAAAAGTAAGTAATTTGATCAGCATATAACTCGAATGAATTTGGATTTAAAGTGTCAAATTCCTGAATAGAGCCTACCGTCGCCATCTGAGTGCGAAATTTAACTTAAGCCAGATGAAAATATTGTAAATAGAAAAAACGCATTTAACATTTAAAACACATACCGGAAAGCATGAAATAATACCGGTATTGGATCAACAACTCATGGCCCGCAGTCTTTTAAGAAATTGCATCCAATTGAAGTGGAACTTCTTCATGCTGTGAGGAAAGATTCCAATTTTCGTGGAGTAAAATCAGTGGAATACGATCCCATTATCCTCGTCGCCACGTGATGAATTGTGATGTAACTTGGTGTGGTTATCCAAGTAAGACACATAATAACTTAAAATGTTAATTTAATAAAACAACAAAACATAACAACTAACATGCTTGCAGCACGTAACAAGATTAGCGATGAACATCTATTAGTAACGTGTTTATATACTCTCTGGAAAGGTAAGGCAGCGCCGCTATTCAGAAACTACAGATTGTCGTCGTTGACTCGTAGTAATGACGGAAGGTGACGTCGGCTGACATCACAACAGGCGGGTTCACGCCTTTGAAGAAACTCTCGCCGCGCCAATTCTCCAATTTTCGCCTGTGACGTCACGGTGGCGCAAAGCTTGAACTTTTACTTTAAGAACGAGGCTTTCAGTCTAACTAGCTCTAACTAATATTGGAGCATTCCTTCTTGTGATATATTCCAAGACATTCTATGTTTCCAATAATGATTTTTTCTCAGTTTTGTGAAGCGAAGTAGAAAAATTTAAAATTATTTATAAAATTCCAATTTGTGCGATTGCAACTTGTAAAAATTCTGATAGAAACACAAAAGGAAAAAATATAATTTTCCACGTGTGCCCTATAGAACATCTATGTAAAGAATGGCTTCAACATTGAAAACGAAGTGACCCAGTTAATATAAAATATGCACGAATATATAGTAAGCATTTCTTGAAAGAAGATTATGAAGATGATATAAGAAATATTTTGCTTGGAATACTTATTAGAATGTTTTTAAAATTGCCGTATCTCTACCAAATGCTCTCTTATCTAAGGGAGGATTAATTGTTCCGTCAGCAGCATGAATGGAAGTGGGTCAGAAATTTGAGAACATTTTTCAAAGTGTGCATGGGACATCTTACAGAAAATCAAAAAGTGCCATCAAGGAACTTATAAATGAATTAGAGGGACGATATCCCGCAGTGAATAAAACAGCAATGCACTTATTTTGTCGTTTCATAACTTCTATAAGAATTTGCCATCTAAATTGAAACCTCCCAGTTACTTCAAAAAGAAAGGCAGACGAAAAAATTAAAAAATGGATAAATTCAAAGAAAATAAAAACTCAAAGGAAAAGTGTAGATAATTAATAATTAAAATTCTCATAATTTTATTACGTTGTATTTAATGTAGTTATTCTAAACATTAATGATTTTTTTAATTAACATACCATATTAATTAACATTTTAATTAACATTTCATTTAACTTACCCTAGCTATCTAAACGAGCGAAATTATGGTTCCGATGTATTTTTATAACCAGACTCGAAAATAGTTCCTGAATAAATGTTTAAACAAGTTACTTTTTTAAAGTTTTGTTTGTTGTTAAAGTTTTTTTAAGTAAAAAATTACACAGTTTAAAGTCTATAAAACCATTTTTCGATCATTATAAAATAAAATAATAAAATTTAATAAATGTTATGAAAAATAAAAAATTAAAATGTAACAAATAATTATTGCAAACAAAATTATTAAATATAATAAATAATACTACAGCTAAAATAATAAAAAATATTATTAAAAACCAAAAATATTCTGTATTTAGCCGTCACAGGTAGTTTAAAGCATAAATATGTGCTTATTTTTATTCGTTCAAACATCAAATGAATTTTGAGACATTTATTGAACTGTAAAGGTAAAACCTTTTGTTACAAACCTATAATGATAATTAATATTTTTTAAATGCAAATTCTTAATTTTTTAACTTTATATCCTGATCCTTTAAATAAAACTTTCAAACTCCAAATAAAAAAGGTACTTTTCAAGGTGACAATAGCTGCTAGATGCGCTAATCATTAAGTGCACAAAATTGTAGATTGAATACCTTGAATGACTTTTGATCTAATGATCGTATTTTTACGTTTCCATCTTAATGATTCGAATTTATGTAGATGCTGATTCATTAGTGCAGATTATATATTCAGTTATGAAATCAATCAATATGATGCACTTTTTCGGAATCATTTCTTCGACGGAATTCAATTTTTGATCCTTATAGTAAGGGAACTGAGTAGACGAGATATACTGAGTAGGGCTTATAAAGAATAAGTCCAAGTTCCTTCTAAATAAAAAGTTGATAACTTTAATTTAAAAAAAATTATATCATTATTAAAAATAAAATAAAATATATATCATATTATTAACGTTATCTTCGATATTTATTCATTGTTTAAACATATTTTTGGTATATTTTACAAATTATAAAATCCTTTTTAGGATGATATGCGGAGAACAAAATATTCAGAGAGAGAAAAGCAATCTAAAAAAATAATAAACTATCGTAGGCGAGGTTGTAGTCCTTTGCTGTATTAAAATAAATATCACGATTTTTGAAAGCTGTTGGTGATATCTAAAATTATTCATTTTTTCTGTGAAGTGATAGGTAGTAATAATTGGTATTTTTATTAGAAGTTTTATAGCTGATTGTATGTAGTGTATGTTTTAGTAGATTTGTATGAATTTCAATTATTTAAAAAATGCTGTTAATGGTTTAAATGCGTAAAAGAGTTTAACAATCATACTTTTTTTTAAATGAATTGTTTCTTTCTTTTTAATTTTAGGAATTAAAGTATCTGTACAATGTCGTAAAAGAAGGGAGGTTATGTTCATTGAATTCGATGACTGACAAATACTCCAGTGTATGTATGTGCTTTTAATCTATAAATTGAATTTAACCTTATCGCAACACCCATCAATCGGAAACACTTTTCCCCTTTCTGTTACGAAAAATCTTGCTTTTTCCCTACATTTCAGTAAGAAGTGGGAATATACTGATAAAAGAGATTTGCGAATAACAAGAGGGAAAAATGTGCTAATTTATGTTGAACTGCTGATGTTGTTCGTTTTTTTTTTTTTTTTTTTTTTTTTTTTTTTTTTTTCCAACAAATAAAAAGGAAATTTAACATACCAGTCGCTAAATTGTGTTTTGTTTTAGAATATTCATCAAGATAAAAATGTATTCCTTCAATGATTTAAAAAATCTTAGTTTAATAATAGTAATTCTATTAAATTTATGGATACATTTATTGTGGTGGTATTGATCTCAAATCAAGTCATTAGATGTTTCGGGTGTATAAAAAAGAAGACAGTTAAGTGATTAAAAAAACAATATTTAAAATACATTATGATTTTATTTATTTATTTATTTAATTTTTTGCAAATAATATTAACATTAGATTTTCAGACATTTTGCACAATGTTTGAAGCAATTTACAGTGCTTGTTCGTTTCATGTTTACAATAATTCGAGTATAAATAAGACTGCAGGGATATTAGAAGTTTGTTATAAAATAAAGTATTATTTGTTGTTAAAATAGTTTGAACGGGATCAAGTTTTTATTACAAGAAATATTTTAAGAATTCTTTCTTTTAAATTAAATATATCATAATCTATTTTTAATGCCCTTAAGAAAAAACAAAGACTACAAATCAAAAATGGAAAGGATTTAATGCCCCCTTCCAACTAATATTGATGCCTCAAACAGGTCCATAAATTATAGTATAAAGCTCAAAAAATGATAAAAGTTTTCACAATTTAAATTTAAATGAAGTTCAAAGTAGAAAAATATTTGATCAAATAAATGTCTGACATTGATGTTCAGTTCACAGCCTTGCTCAAATATTTTCAGCAGAAAACTGGGGATTCTAAATTAAATGACGAGTGGAAATATGAAAATTTTTAAAAATTAATTCGGGGGTTGGCGCTGAAATTATTTATTATCAATTTTGTTTGAAATGTAATTATTTCGTGGAATTGTAGAAATTTTTCAGGAACATTATTTTATCCAACCAATTGTCTTCAGTGAATTTTAACCGAAGAATTTGTTCTCATATTTTACTTAAAAGATAGAGTTAGGACAAAAAATAAATTTAAGCAACAGACATATAATTGTCTTTAGGACTACCCTCACAGATTAAGAAACTCTGCTGGGAGTTGAGTTAGACAATGCTAACCATCATCTACAAAAGGTACCCCAAGATTGAAACAACATGTCTTTTATACTAGTCAATTGATGTTTAATAATTTTAGTGATAGTTACGATACAATACTCTCCACCCAACTTTTATCTGGAATAGAATTTGTTCGAATTCTATAAGTTTGTTGTGAGAGTTGTATTAAGTTCACGATTGTGTGTGTTTACTCTTCTATGTTGCTACTGGCAGTCCAGTCGAGTGTATGCAGAATCCCGTTGTATGTCAATGAGACTGAGATGCTACAGCGCGACGAGGTTATCACCAATTGCAAATCAACTGCTCTACGTAAAACAGCAATCGAATTAGCAGTGATCTAATCACGAGCGCAAATTACCAATGTGGGGAATGAATCTTCTCACTATGTCAACCTTTATCTTTCAAAAGGTACCCAAGATGAAATTGAGTTAGCATGTTTAGTATACTAGTAAATTGAAGTTTAATAATCGTAGTGGTAGTTTTGCCACAACTCTTTTTGTTCTGAAAGAGCCCTAAACTCCCATTGTCATTGCTTCTAAAATAAAATTCTTACCGCAAAATAAAAATAAACATAAAGAACCAAAATGCAATGTGTATAGACAAAAAAAAAATCATCACTATCAAAATTGAGCGCCATTTATAAGCACTCCCCACCCTGATCAACCTTAAGAGGAATGATCAGTTGAACAGGTCGGGATATTTCCTTGCCATCAGAACGTAAAGTACAAGTGCGGACTTTTCCATCGCGCCCTTTAATTAGTCCAGTTACCAATGCTCTTTTCCACGTATGTCTTACATTTTCATGAAGTAATACTATGTCTCCAACACGAACATGAGATGATTTTTGAATGTTACGCACTTGGTGGAAAGATCGTAATTGCAATAAATAGTCTTTGGACCATTTCTTCCAAAATGCGTCCAATAAATCCTGTTGTTGCTTGTACAATTTTGTAAGATTTCTACTAGATGCTGTGAAGGTATGGTTGTAAGTTTTTTACGGTAAGAAAATGGGATGGTGTTAATGTTTCTTCAGGATCATCATTTCCTTGTTCATAAACTAACGGTCGACTATTTAATGCGGCTTCAACACCAACTAATGCTGCAGAAAGACCTTCTTCGTCTAACAAAGGTTCGACCAAGAGATTTTCGCAAACATATTTTTGTTAGTCCGATCAAACGTTCCCACCATCCTCCTCACCAAGCCACCCGTGCAACTATAAATTTCCACTTAATTCCCGTCTGGGCATAATATTGCTAAACTTTTGACTATGTCAAGTTGTCCCATAAAATGGATAGCTCTTTATTAGCGGCATGGAAGGTAGTGGCGTTGTCAGTGTATATTGTATGAGGGATTCCTCGTCTGCCTACAAATCTTTTTAAGGCCATGAGTAATTTTTCAGTAGTGAGAATTTTGTCAGAAACTAGTTCAGTATGTACGGCACGAGTAGTTGAGCAAGTGAAAAGTGCGATATAGGCTGTATTTAAAGGTTTCAAGTTACGAACATAAAATGGACCAGCGAAATCTATGCTAATAGTAGTAAATGGAAGGCAAGGTGTAATTCTGTCCCTTGGTAAAGGAGCTTCGATTTGTTGACTTCTAGACGCCTGTGACAGTTTACAGGGTAGACATTTAATGGCTTCACGTCCCCGTATTATCCAGAAGAGGGAACGAAAGTACTATTTTAAGTGATGAAGCTTCACATGTGTGTGAAAAGATGTACAAAAGAATGAGAGCCATCAAAAAGCAAAGGGTGTTTTTGCTCATTTTTGAGCGATGCAAACTGTAATCTACCTCCTAATCGTATGAGATTTTCTTGAAGAAATGGGTTGAAACGGCTAATTTTTAAAGATTTTGGCAAAGGGGAATTATTTTGTAAATCGTTAAGTTCTGTCGAAAAGCATTGCCTTTGCACTGTAAGAATCCAATAGTTTTTTGCTGTGTTAAGCTCATCATATGTGAGATCAATAGAAATGCGTTGCTTGGATCGACAGTTATACAAGAATCGAAATATCCATGCTGTAACTCTAAGAAATTTCATATATGAACTGAAGCGTGACATTAAAAAGAGGTTGGTAAGAAGTTATCAATAAAGATTGAGAAGCTGGTTTACGTAGTTCAGCATGAACATCTGGATTAGCGTCACTCAGTTGTTTTGAAGGCCAAAACTTTGATTGTGTTAATCAGGTTGGTCCTAGCCACCAAAGGTCCAATGATTTAAGCTCTGTTGGTGCAACACCACGAGACAAGTGGTCGGCAGGATCTTCATTGTCAGGGCAATGCCGCCATTGTGTTGGATTTGTGTAATTGAGGATTTCGTTCGTTCGATTACTGACAAAAGTTTTCCAACGATTTGGATCACCTTGTATCCAATTTAAGACAACTGTTGAGTCACTCCAAAGTGTCGCTGTGTTTCAATCCAGTTTAGTTTCTGTACAAAAATAATGGAGTAATCGAGCACCCAATAATGCGGCTAAAAGCTCTAAGCGGGAAGTGTTATTCTTTTCAGAGGAGAAAGTCTATTACTACTGTAAACCATTCGAACATGAAATTTAGCATCTTCTGTGAATCGTACATATAACACCGTTCCGTAAGCACGTCCGCAGAATACGTGAATAGTAACATCAGCAGAAGATATTCCAATCCATCTGGGGATTCGAATGTTCTTTAAATGTGGTTAGTCTATAATCCATTTTGACCACCCTGATGCGATATATGGGGGGAAATATGGTCCTATTCAATATCACATAGCCATGTATCTTGAAAGAGAATTTTTCCTACTACAGTAGATGGTGAGAAAATTCCCAAGGGATCAAAAATCTTTGAGAAGAAAAATCTTTTCAGAAGTAAGCGTTTAGTGACCGATTCCTTAAATAAATCGTGGTCATGCTCTTTTAATATTTTGATGAAATGAGTCTTCTTCTGTATCCCAATGAACACCTAAGACTTGAGTCTTACTTTTAAACTTTATTTTTACTTTTTTCCATTCGTTTTTCAAAACTTGTGAGTTGGTACTCCATTTTGCTAAAGGAAGGCTTATAAGACTCGTGAGTTCTCGCATTTCGTAAAATAGGGTTTTCGCTTCGATTTCTGAATCAACTTACACAATGAAATCATCCATGAAAATATTGCCTTTTAGATGTTTAGCTGCTGTGGGATAAATGTTGGAGTACATGTAGGGTAATTCATCAAGTGTAGCTGAAAGAAGGAATGGGCTGCTGGTTAATCCAAAGGGTAAACGTGTAAATTGGTAGACCACAATTTCATTCTCTAGCTGCAAATGTCTCAATCTTCATTTTTCCTAGTTTTGAACCGTAGAAACATAGAAGCACATCTGCCTTTTTCCAACAAGATTAATTGTAAAAAAGCCTGACTTCCATCACTAATAATTGCTTGTTTGTGAAGACGAAATCGTAATAAGGTGGCTAAAACTTCTGGAAGTAAGTTGGGATCTTGTTCTAGAACATTGTTTAATGATGGATGGCTTGGTTTGTGAGAAGAGGCGTCGAACACTATTCGTCCCTTAATTTCTGCGTTTTTTTCTTTAATGACTACGTGATGGGGTTTGTAATAGTTTTTTTCTTCCTTATCATGATTTTCCGATGCTATTTCAACTTGTCTTTTGTCTATGTAATCTTCCATGAGTGTAACATACATTTCCTTTAAGCTAGGATCTGTTCGGAGCTTCTTGCACAATGTATTGAAGCGTTTTGATGCTACATGATAGTTATTTGAAGAAAGAGTTACGTCTTTTTTCCAAGGTAATCTAACAACACGGCGATTTTCTAGGACTTCATAAGAACTGCGAAAGTCTTCCAACATTTCATAATTGCGAAAGGACATTTCTCTGTCTTGCATGGCTTTAATACCTAAAGTATCTAAGTCCCAGAATTTCCTAACTTGATCATCCAAAATATATGGTAATTTGATGCTAATATTATGAATCAGACAAAATCCAGCCAAAGACTGATGGAATGAGCACAACCTCAGAAGTCACCACCGTCCAGTAAAAATCTGCACCAATCAAAACTTCTATAGGCATCCCTTGCACGGTGCCATTCGGGTCAGCAAGCCTAAATTTTTTCTTGTAAGCTGTAGAAGCAATCTCTAATGGAACTGATGGATGAACTGCATATCTATTAGAACTTTCAAATGCATGTAGATAAATTTCTGACCGATTCCAAATACTTGATAGTTTAAATCTTACTTTGCGTCTCGATTGAGCCTGATTTGATGATGATTCGAATGCATGAATTTCAAGTGAATCAGAGCAAATGACATCTAATTTTAGGTAGTCTGCAAGATGTGAATGAATGAAACTGGTTTGGCTCCCACAATCTCAAAATGCATCTTGTAAGTTTAGTAATATCAGTTGGGCCAGTTATATATACTCGAGCGGTCTGTAAGTGAGTAAAATTAGGTGTACGAATATCTATATTATTTGTAGAAATAGAGTGGCTAGGTTGATTTGAACTGTTGTTGTTGTGTCCAATCCTTCAGGATCTAGCGGCAGCTAGATCAAATCCATGAGACCGTGAACTCTAGCGAAGTCGAGCACCAGAAGTGGGTTATCGCTGATATCCGCAAGAGCGAGCCCCAAGCAATCGAGGATATGATAGGGGAAGGCCGGCATCAGATGGCACTTGGTGCACGTTGGGAAGACTTTGCGGCCGCAATCAAAGGTCATGCATTTTAGGTGTCCACTGATAAGTCTTGAGGCGGCCGTGATTTGAACTGTTATTTCTACAAATAGAGACACGGTGCTTATTTTTGCATCTTATGCAGAACGCTTTATCTTTGCGAAGACAATTTTTTTATACTATGGCCACGATTAGTACACAGGAAGCATCTACCAGAGGTTTTTAATTTTTGGATTCGAGTATCAATATCAGTTATAATCGTACAATCTTGCGGCCAGTGACCGTTAATTTCACAGAAGGCTCAAAATGGAGATGGTTTTTTAGTCTGGCTAATCGTTTTAGAATTCACATGCAAAGCTGCGGTAGGTGTCTTAAATGTTTAATCAAAGTTTTGCTCACCTCGAATTTTTAGTGTTGTGAGAGCACCTTCTACTTCTTCAGATAAATATTGCACTAGTTTATTCATATCACCTTCTGATATTTTCTCTCTTTTTGCGTAAATAATCCATCGACGACAGATATCATCCGGAAAGGCACGTAAAATTTTTGGAGCTAAAACGCGCCCGTTAGCGTTGATATCCTCCCCTAAAGCCGTTAAAGCGTTTAGTCTTCTGTTGCATTCTATAAATACTCCATTCAAGGCAATAGGAGTGGGATTACGTGTTGGCGAAATATTTTCCAAAAAGTCTAAATGTGCTTGAATTATTCTGTTTTTGTTTCCATATCAATTTTGAAGAAGAGCTTTTGTAGTTTCATATGTGTCGGCACTAACCCTGATTCCATCAACTAAACGTCTTGTTTCATCTTCTAAATATCCTCGCAAAAACACATGTTTATCAATTAATGATAAACCATTATTATCGTCAATAGAAGATTTAAATTGTTCCCAGAAACACTGCCATTGTACAATATCACCTCGAAAAGTATGGAGTTTAATAGTAGGAAGTTTCACTGTGTGAGATTGAGAAACGGGTAATTGAATAACTGGTACTTGTGTAACAGGTATTTGAGAAACGGTTACTTCTGGCGATTGCAACGTATTAGATACAAAATTATTTATACTACTAAATTTTTTTGCTTTAAAGATAGCGAGCTTGGCATTATCCACGTATTCTTCACATTGAATAATATCATTGTAATCACCATTTGTTAATAAACTATGAATGTCATTATCCAATTTCTTCATTTCTAACAAGCAATCGTAAAGGCGATGACTAATATATTCGTCATTTTCATTTAAAGTGTCAGAGGTTGCAGAAAGATCAGAATGTAATTGCGTAATAAATCGAGTAACATTACCTCGTACTGTTTTTCTTTTCAAAAGTGCCAGACTGTTGCCAAGTTCTTTTTCGTTTTGTTTCTCCATCATTGAGTAATACTGATGTTTGACGTTTCGTTAGTTTTTAAAAGAGTGACTGCGTAAATTATTCATCTGATTCGTACTTAATTTTAAACCGAGTTGTTTCGGCACCAAAATGTGCTGGCTATAAACGTAAATGATTCTAATTATAATCAATCTTACAAACGGTCCTAAAAACTAATCCAGCTTGCAGGGTTTATAAATACTAAAGATTGTGTTTGATATTATTAAATAAAATACGAAAGAATTAACTAGGACAAAATATTTATTATAAATAAAACAGGTAAGAACTAACGACAAGCACATAACACAAACGTTCCAAGAAAAATTATATACAAGCCAACTGATGCCACTCACAGCTTTTAGAAATAAAATAAATAATAAATAATGCCGCGGTGGCCAAGAGTATCATTTTCTACTTTCGCCCCCCTTGCAAAATAGGAATTTTGCAATCTATATAAATTTAATTTTAAAATTTAACTTAAAAGTTCAACCCAAAATTAATAATTTATGAGTAGAGTTTTTCAGGAGGGTGAACTTCTCTTCCAAAGCGTGTTTTTTGAATGACCCTTGTAATATTTTTTCCACATTGAATTTGGGATGCGTTATTGTCTTCTCCTTGAAAACTTTGGCTATTATTTGCATTGCAGTCTGCAAAGGAAAATATATCCTTCTCAAAATTTAATTCCAGTGGGAAAAGTCGCTGAATAGGTCTATTAACAATTCCAGTTGATGTCTTTAATTTCATCAGACGGGTGATGTTGTCCTTACCTGGTATCATTTCTATCACTCGACCTAGCATCCAGTCTATTCTCTTTTTATTATCATTTCTGATAAGAACTATGTAATCTATTTCCTCTCTGTCCACTAAGAGTGTTACAAAAAAAGCCTAAATATTCATTCTGAAACCGTTTTCTGAGTGTTTCTCTGACACGCTGTAAATATTTCCATCTTTCAGTCAAACTTACAGATTGAATCGCATCCAAGTCGCCTGCACCATTACAAGTTAGCTTTGGATAAACATAGATGGTCTTAATGTTACTAAGTCTTCACTATCTTCTGAAATATAAGTTAGAGGTCTGTTGTTCATCAAAGATTCGCATTCGCAAAGCAAAGTTAAAAATTCTTCATATCCCAGGCAGGCATGACCCAAATTTTTCCGAAGAACATCCTTTAAAATCTTCATCAAACTTTCCCAGAATCCACCCCACCATGATGCTGTGGGAGGATTGAATTTTCATTTTATCTTCTGTAAAGCACTCTTATTTTCTATTTCAGCCCAATCCAATTGCTGTAAAGCGTTATTCAAACCAACGAAATTTGAACCATTATCAGAATAGGCCACTTCAATTCTACCTCTTCGTGAGATAAAACGCCGGAACGCATCCATAAAGGCGTAGGTGCTTAAGGAAGTAATCAGTTCAAGATGGACAACTCGAAAAATAGCACATGTGAAAATCACTATAAAAGATTTTACTCTTCCTTTCAAGAAAATAGGACCAGCCAAATCTACACCCGTCACTTGAAAAGTTTTCACCATTTTTGTTCTGTCTTCTGGAAACGGAGGAAGAGGTACTACAAAAAACTTGGCGGCATTTCTTTGACAAATTATGCATCGTTGTACGACAGATCGTATGGTTTTCCTACCTCAAATAATCCAAAATCTCTCTCTGAGGATAATCAATAAGGTCTGAGTTCCAGCGTGTTTGTACTCTAAGTGTAGTTGTTCGATCATACGCAGCACTATCAGATGTTTCGACGGTAAAATAAGCGGAAAGGTATATTCTTGTGAATTTTGTGAATCCAGAACTCTAGACTTCATTCTCAAAATACCATCCTCATAGAGAAAAACTTGAAGACTTTTAAGATCTTTCTTTCGCTGTTCTTCATCGAAGGCATCTTTCTGTATTAGATAAAATAATGTTTTTTCAGCCTTTTTAAACTCTTCATTGGATATGTTTTTCTGATAAGTTTTACTTCTAAAATGAGTAGGTCAGAATCTCAACATCCAAGCAATGGTCCATACAATCATGGAATATTTTGAAAATCCATTACCCAGTTCCGAAAGTATTGTTTCCATGCTGGTATTTTCAGCTAAAATAACAGTTCGCCTCCTTTCTCTGTCAATTTCGTCGATGTCAGAATCAGGATCAGTTGATGGCCAAAACTCGGGAGATGTTTTCAGAAATTCAGGACCAGTCCACCACTGTGATTTTAGAAGCTTTAAGGGAAAGCAGCCTCTCGATAACATATCGGCAGGGTTTAGAATTCCTGGTACATGTTTCCAAACGCCTGATTTGCTATAATCCTGTATTTCTCTAACCCTGTTCTCGACAAATACAGACCAGTTATTTCGCTTTTTAATCCTAGAAAAAACTACTGATGAATCAGACCAAAAGTATGTGTTGAAATCCGTTATGTCTAATGATTTCAATGCCAATTGATATAATCTTACACCGAGTATAGCAGCCATAAGTTCAAGTCTAGGTAATGTCATTTCTTTCAAAGGTGCTACACGGGATTTCGCCAAGATAAAATACAAAAGAACTTCTCTCTTTTCCTCTGTACGTAGAAATATGCAAACACCATAAGCAGTTTTGCTAGCATCACAGAAAGTATGTAACGAACTTCACGAGTTTATGACAATTCTTCTTGGTAAGAGACAGTCCTTTAAATGATACTTCATTAGTCCATTTATTAAACTCCTCTAGACTTTCTTTAGGTAAATCCTCATCCCAATCAGTTTTTAGTTTCCAGGTTTTCTGTAGAATAATTTTCGGGATAAGAAGTGCTGGGGAAGTCAAGCCGATTGGATCGAAAATTTTCTGGATGCTCGATAATAACATTCGTCTTGTAGTTGCTCCATTCCAACTCTTTACCCGACATCCCAATTCATCTGATGGACGGTACCATTGAAGACCCTATACATTTTCTGGACAATCATCTACATCTATGCTACTTTTCCAGCCTCTAAGATTAAATCCGGCAGAAATCGTCAACTCCCTAACATTGTCAATATAAGGTTGAATTTCATGTTCTTCAGATACACCTGTGAGACAATTATCCATGTAAAATGTTCCTTCGAGTGTTTTGGCGATTTTGCTCAAATGCTCAGGTGGGTACCTTAGCAAATCTTTCAAACAGGCAGAAAGGAAAAAAGGGGAGCTACAAACTCCAAAAACTACTCTGCAATGTCGAAATTCAACTATGTTATTATTTTTCCACCAGAAAAAACGAAAGAAATCTCTGTCTGAGATGTCAAGTTCAATTTGTAAGAATGCTTTCTCAATATCTGATGTTAGTCCTATAGGAAACTTTCTGAAGTTTGTTAAAACTAGTGGGATTAAGTCTATCAAATTTGGTCCAACTTCTAAGCAACCATTTAAAGAAAGTCCATTTTTATCTATGTTGGAAGCATCAAACACTGGCCTAGTCTTGGTTGTGCTACTATCCTTAAATACTGCCAGATGCGGTAAGTAATGATTTCCCCCCCAACAGTTTGGCGTTGGCACTAACTTGATTATCCCTTCATTCAACCACTCATTTATTACATTATCATAATCTTGAAATCTTCCAAGTTTCTTTAATTTTCTTGATGTAAATTCGAGTCTTTTCAAAGCAGCTTCTCGATTGGATTCTAGAGAAAGATGATTGCCAACTAAAGGAAGACACACACCATAGTGACCAGTAATATTTCGTCTGGTAGTTTGCTCAAAAAACTTGGTTACCTTCTCATTATTTTCTTCTTGAGTAATCATTTCTACAGGATCTAAAATACCCAATGTTTCTAACTTCCAAAATTTAGAAATTTCAGAGGAACATGTCATGGATGCCAGTAAGGTAGAAATTCTAAAATTGGAACCTTGTTTGCTACCAATAAAAGTCCATCCTAGAGTGGTTCTGATTGCCAATAAATTCTTATCAGCCGAAAACATATCAGGAGTAACAATTTTCGTCCAAGCATCAGCTCCTAGTAATATTTGAATGTCTTCTGTACTTTTGGCGTCTTCATCTGAATCACTAAGAACTATACTTTTATTCTTAAGGAATTTATAAATTTTCTCATCATTAAATTTTGGTATAGTAGTGCAAATTTGATCAGTGCCAATTAATTCAAGTACCAAATTTGATTCAGAATCTTGAGCTGACAATTGAACTTCGAACAAATTATGTGCCATTAATGGTGTTTTCTTCCCGCCAAATAGGACTTGTGATAAAGCAATTTTACCGTATGGAACCAATCTACAATCTCTCGCCCACGAGTTCTTAATGTAACTCTTTTGAGAGCCGGAATCACATAATACTCTCACAGGAATCTTTTGGTTACCAATAACAACATGTGCAATCAAAGTTTGTAAATATGAAACCGAACGATTAGATGAAGTGGATAAGGTATTCGCAATTTGCGGTTCTTTTTGGTCAAACTTCGTTAGATCATGATTAATAGAATTAGGAAAGATAATTGGGTAATGCGGCTTTTTGCATATTACGCATTTCACAAGAACTCTACTGGTAGATGAGCGGTGACCTGTTCCTAAACATTTAAAGCAGGCCTCTTTCTTTTTTAACATTGCACTACGTTCTTCAAAAGGTGAATCTAAAACGCTCGCACAATCCTGTGAATTATGAGTTGTTCTTGAGCAGAAAATACAACTCCGATCTTTAATTTGAGAATTTCTGGCTAATACTAATGTAGTTGCTGTTGGGATATCTCTAGGTTTATTTATCCTAAAACTACTTTTAGTAACATTTTCAAGAGAGTTCTTCCGTAATTTTAATCTCTCTTCACTTTCGACTTCAACTTTTAAAAAGTTAAGCAATTCCGTTAAGCATTTGGAATGGTCAGCCGTTGAAAAAAATTTTAGAAGCACGATAGCGATCCCATGTTTTAAAAGTGATATCTGGTAAAGCTGATTCTACTAAAGGAAATAGCATGGCTGCATATTTTTCTTTCGTTACGCCCAAGGAATCTAGAGGTCTAAGTTGGACTTCTAAAGAATCATATAATTCAGCTACAGATTTTACACTTTCTTTCTTCAATACTAAATTCAAAATTTCGCGTACGTAATATTCAATTAAAAATTCATCCTTTCCGAATCTTCATTTTAAAAGGTTAATCGCTATTTCATAATTTTCTTTCGAGGTAGGAAAATTTTCGACTAATTTATAGGCCGGAGAATTTGGTTTCATGCATTGGAATAAATACTCAAATTTATCCTCATTATCCAGATTATCATCGTTATGAATTTTTGAAAACTGTGACCAAAAACCAATCTAACCTTTAAAATTGCCATCGTATTTCTTCAGTTCAATTTTTGGTAATCGTACTTGCCGCTGTTTGCAGTTAGTCAAATGAGCATCCAAATTACTTTCAGGTTTCTCTAAAGACTTAATTAATTCCTGAATCTTATAAAATTTAATAGAATACTCATTTGAATTCATTAGTTCTTCTTCAATTTCGGCATCAGTAACGTTTTCTTTCTTTGAAAGATCATGATAAATTTTATCGTCTGCTTCTTTTAGAACTTTAAACTTTTCCGTAAATGATTGAAATCTTGCCAAAATATCTGTTTTAGTCTTAGTTTCACTATCTAATAATTTAATCAGTGAATCACGTTGTTTTGTAAAAACTGACCTTAAAATTCTTCGTTCCATAACGCCAATCATTAGTTCAAATTCAACTTACTTGTCGAGTCGCCGTTCTGGGCGCCAAATGTTGCAAACGGTTCTAAAAAACTAATCCAGCTTGCAGGGTTTATAAATACTAAAGATTGTGTTTGATATTATTAAATAAAATACGAAAGAATTAACTAGGACAAAACATTTATTATAAATAAAACAGGTAAGAACTAACGATAAGCACATAACACAAACGTTCCAAGAAAAATTATATACAAGCCAACTGATGCCACTCACAGCTTTTAGAAATAAAATAAATAATAAATAATGCCGCGGTGGCCAAGAGTATACTTTTCTACAATCAACACTAAAACAAGTATCTCATAGAGCAAACTCTTTTACTATCGCAAGTGTAAGAACAACAAAAGAATATTGTAAGAAATAATATAAGACGAAATAATCACTGCATTTGCGTTGATGCACTTGCGTCTGGAATACCACCATTGCTGGGAATTGAACCCGGCTCACCTTATTAGGAAGCGAGCAGCCATCTCCTAAGCCATCATTTTACTTTTTGTGTTTTCAATAAAATTGAATTTTAAGCATAGTATAACAGACTGTTAAAACTGATATTCACATGATAGTATAAATCCTATTGTAAAAATTCATTTTAAAAAATTCAAAAACTATTCAAAGTCCCAGTTTTGCTTTCATCAAAATAACGTATGGAAAAGGGAAACATTGTGGACTTAGTTTTCCTTTATCTTTTCAGAACATATACAGAATTCTGTGGTCATTCTATCTGAGCAAGTATGTCGATCTCCTTGATACTGTAAGTATGACTCTTTAATAGCGTAGATTATTGGCCACATGTATGTTTAAATTATTCATCCGTGTCATACGGTTTTTTTTTAAAGTGCAAAGTTTCGGAACGTACCTGCACAGTCTTTAAACAATTTGATGTTCCTTGAAAAAGTGAATCATTCTGCTGCTCCTTTAAATTAAAATTGCGATCTTTCAAACATTACGTCTTTGAAATTTCACTAAACACTCCATGATTCTATCATTTATTGTGTGATAGCATAAAAAGAAATAATTTCTTTATGAATTAGCAAACGGTCGTTGTAATGGAAGGGTCGCTATAATGGGATCTCGTTCTATTTAGCTAATGCAGTTTTTCCAAAATTGGCTATTTTTTTGCATTAACAGCCAGCCAATTGTGATATTTTGTGCAATTTTTTATAGGGAGAAATGCATTCATTTTTTTATTAGTGGTACACAGCTCTACGAAACATTTAGAAAGAGTATACAAAATCATAAGTCTGGGAAACTTTGAGCTACGCTTTACCACGTGAAAAGTATAGAATCTAACATTTCAAAAAATAAAAAACGTAATTATTATGTCAGCAAAATGATCGTGTCGGCGATTTGGCTTCGGTTTGCGAAGTGGTTGTCGGTGATATGAGAAACGGGTAATCCTTTTTCTGTAGAATTCCAACCTGCAATGAAATAATGGATTGTCCTTTTGAACTCCTCCCTCTCACCGTAAAAGAAAAACAAAAGGTGTCGAATAATGTCTCGTAGGTGAAGCCATTTACTTCTCCTTGTCCCAGTATGGCAAATCGGGCCACGAATATTGTTTAATCCAGGGATGGGCAAACTTTTTAGGTCAAAGGGCCAAAAAAGCGAAAAAGAAAAGTTTGGTGGGCCAAGTAAAAATTTTAGAATAAAGAAACAATATGCAAGTTTTAATTTAAATATTTAATGAGATGAATAAAATTGCGATTTTATTTTTAAAGTTCCTTATATTGAGGTTCAAAGTGAGATGTAATTATTTTAAGGAACGAGGCTATATGCTTATCTGCTAGTCTACTTCTGAAATTCAAAGTCTGAGGCTCAAAGTTGAAAACACTTGTTCACATTTATAAGATGAATCAAATATAGCACTGATTTTCTGTGCTTGAGTTATTAAATTTGGGAAACAAGATTTTGGTAATGATTTTTAAAACTCAAACTTTGACACAGTTAGAAACAACTGCTTCAGATGATTGTAGATGATGATTCAGATTCAAGCTGCAAATCTGATCTCACTGTTTCACAACACAATTTACGTTGAAAGGCATGGTAAAAAATATCTAATTCAGTTTGAATGGCACTGAAATATTGATACCTGAGAGTAAAATTGAGTTTTTACAAGCCATCCTCATAATTCTTAAGCTTTTCCTTATTTACTGAAGGTATTGAATTTAACCTCGAGAAATGAGACAAGTCTTTCTTAGCCTGGCAAATAAATTAAGCTTCAGTTTAAAAGCTTTGAGATGGGCCCAGATATCATCAATGAATTGATTTTTCCCTTACATCTTAATATTCAAGTTGTTCATATGACAAAGAAGATCTGTGAGAAATGCCATTCTGTATTTTCTAATGTAAAATGGTTGTATAATGTGTATTGTTTATATTCGCAACGCATCAGCAAGTTAAAATTTTATCCAAGGGTCGGATAAAACCTTCCGGCGGGCTGTAGTTTGCCCATCCCTGCTTTAATCCCTACAAAAAAGAAAGCATCTTCCTTAACTTGCAAAGAAAAAAAAATTTGAAATAAACTTGGCAGGATAAACAACATCCCTTTAAATCATGTTATCTAATTTATTTTTATTATATTATTGGAAAATCTGATTCCACGAGATATTGTTTATTCCTCCACGCTTATTTCAGACCAAATTGATTCAATCAGATTTCTTTAAAAAGATGGATGCTAATAATTTTATTAAAATCAATAATGCATGGAATATCCAAGTGTCTTTAAGAATATATTTGAATATGAGGTTTAAATAGTTAGTCAGACAATACCCGGTTTAGGCCGGGATGGCCAGATTGGTAAGACGTTGGACTCATGTTCATGAGAACGGTTCTTTCGAAAGTTCGAAAATTCCTCCCGAGGAATACCCGTGAATTAAATAGTGACAGGTGCAGGTTAAATCTTTTTTTTTTTACGGTTTTGTATTTTTAACCCCAAAAATATAAAGGGTAGCCATAATCTCGGAAATATGGTCCCAACGTTTGGTCAAGAGAGTGCTCCAAACTTTTGACCCCTTTAATGTTAATTTTATTTCTTGCGTATATCACTATATTTCGAAAACTTTTTAAGCGAATTGAAATATTTTTGCGCACAATTATAAAATTCGTTTATCCCAAGATAATTCCATGCAAAAAATAAATTTTAGTAAATATTTATTTTTATTTTATTTAATAAATGTCTAAAAAATTTTGAAACGTAAAGTATAAAATTTTTTGCATCATTTTGAAGAACATAATTTTACTTGACGAAAATGCAAAATTCGAGCGAAATCTGTGGAACAGTTTCTGAGAAATAAAATTTTAAATATACGACTTTTTTTAGAATTCAACTTCTCTGGGACTTTTCAATGGATTTCGCTCAAATTTTTTATTTTGCTATAAAAAATTACATTCTTTAAAATGATGTTAAAAATTTTATACATTATAATTAAAAATTTAATTCGACTATTATTTAATAAAATAATAAATATTTACTAAAAGTTATTTTTTGTACGGAATTATCTTGTAATAAACGAATTTTATAATTGTGTCCAAAATTTTTTAATTCGCTTAAAAAATTTACGAGATATAATGTGCGAAAAACGTAAGATTAACATTAAAGGGTTCAAACTTTGGACCGCTCTTTTGACCAAACTATTGTAACCATATTTCCCAGACCCCGGGTTATAAATCCGAATCAAAGAAGGTATGTTTATTCAGAGAACGTTTTTGTGTCTGTTTTTCGTAACTTAATCGTAATTTCAAATCTTGTCTACACTTATTAATTAGCACACTTGAGGTCAACTCCTAAAGCCATTAAGATTGAGTGTTAGAACGTGCGAAGATTCCGAACATCATGTATATATATAAAGCATAATAAATAAATACAAAAAAAAAAACACAAAGAAAATTAAGAAAAACAATAAGTTTCATTTATTGCGCATAAGCTGCAAGAACTCATAAAATAAGTTCAAAATGAAGATAAAACAAAGGAAAATTACTGACTAATGAAAAAAAGGGGAAAAAAGAAAATTTTCTTTTTTTCATTTAATGAATAACAGATGACAGCACCACAGTTTTATCTTGTTAATTTTTTTATGTAATAGCAGTAAATCAATCATTTCCATAGCTTTCGAAATGAATTTTTTTTTTTTAAATAATTTAATTATTTTAAGCTATTGAAACAAGACTTATGATTTATTTTATATATTAAAATTATTAAATGCAATTGCTTTTGTTATTCGATTATTTTTTCTATCTTTCAGTTTTTCTTTGTTCTGAGGAAAAAACAACGACAGGTGTCATTTCTTCATGTCTTTCACCATTCATGCGTTATTGTTATCGTTTGGGGTCATATCAGGACCATGAGTGCAGGTACACCTTTCAATTGGAAACTGTTATTAAAATCTATTCAACAGTTACAGTAAAAGATAGAATGAATTAAAATTTAAAAAAGAAAAGAAGGAAAAGAAATAAGTAATAAAATAAGAAAAAACTAATAACGATTAAAATTTATAACGTTTTTTGAATCCCCGCTCTTAATTTTTATTATCAAAAGCGAAACCCTTCGAATCACAAAAGGTTGAACTGCGTACATTTAAATATATGTAACTACAATATACACATACATTGTGCATACAATAAAAACATAGTATGTAAGTAAAGTTATTAAAGTTTGTTTTAAAATTTATTCTAAGACATATAAGACTTAACCTCATATTTTTTAGAAAGAAAACGATTATCTTATTTTAAATTTCTAAATATTATTTCCACATATAAAATTTGGGCAATGGTGGACTGCGCTCAGTAATTGCCCCAATTATAACCCCCACCTAAAACAGTATGCTGATTGCGCTGCTAGTTGATAACGTTTGTAGGTAGATCTCTCTCTCCTCATTGACATGTGAGGGGTGCAATTTATAAAAATCAAGCACTAACTCTGCGATAAGCTTCTTCTTAGCCAAGAAATATCTCAAAATATATTAGGCCAAGTTACTAAATTCGAGATATTGAAAACAGGATTAGATATACAATTAGAATATAATAAATTTACTGATAGTATTGCATTTATCATTACAATTTTATTATCTTTATGGGTAAGTGAATTTACAAATGTAATTAAAGAACGGGTGAACTTATGCATTTGAGAACGTTGTGTTATTCTCTTTTCAACTTTTGATTTATTGTGAATAAAAAATTTGATTAGGACACATTTAAACGCTTTATTTTGTTTAAATATAGTACTCAGTGTTTTGTAGTTAAAATTAAGAAACAGTTTCAATCACGAGATAGTTTAAGAGTAAGAATGAAATAATTTTTAAAAATTTTACAAAAGAACTCTTTTATAGTTTTATTCTATGCGGTAAAAATTAGAATATTGAGTGTAACTTGAGTAAAATCAAGTTAATATAGTTTCAGTTAATTTTTCTGATATTATGGCATTTTATTAATAATTATCTTAAAATTTGTTGCAAGATTTTCCTATTAGCTCTAAAAATAAAGATTAAAAGTCGAATAATATAAAAATATCAAATAAGTTACCAACTTTTATTTTTTCTTTAACTTTAATTTTTTTTTTTCTCATTTGAAATTATTATTTTTTTTAACTAATTCCTTTTGTTTTGCTTAGTAATATCGTAGTGAGAATATGATTTTCAATATATATATATTGAAAATCAAATTCTTACTACAAAGCTACGATAAGCAAAACAGAAAGAATTTGTTAAAAATCATTTCAAATAAGAAAAAAATGGACGAAATAATTCAACTTCATTTTAAGGGTTTTCTTTAATAACACATAAATTAAATTTTAAAAAAAATACTAGATTTCTAAGTTTCTGTTTGCTTCTGTCAGGGTTGGCATAAATCACTTGATTTTAGTCATGAATTAAATCCTGATTAAATCATTTCAATTTTTTTAAAGTAATCAGTAATTTAAATCAGCTTAATTTTAAAAAAAACGTTAACTTAAACAAACATAATTTTTATAACATTAATTATGAATTAATTTTTTAAAAAATTATTAATTTAATTACATTATTAATACTAAGAAGCAAATAATAAAACCGGGAAATCTAAAAGCCAAAGTTTAAAAAAAAAAACCCAGATAAATTTAGTCAGGTGTACTCTCGGGGACAAGCAGATTGTCTTGTAATCGCGATTACAAGCAATTGGTTACATAGCAGTAATTATCTGTAATCAATTACATTATCTGTAATCGATTGATGTAATCGACACCTAAATCTGATTCAAATGTAGTTAAAAACCATTTGGCGCCAAAGTTGGCGAGAGATTGGGACTTGCGGACACGAATGCGCCTACCGGAATATAAACGATGTTTTAAATCCAATTTAAGTATTTATTTAGTTTAACATTAGCGTTATATTATTCCATTTGATGTACAGATTGTTCTTTATTATATATGAAGCCCGAAGTCTGGTAAATCCAGAGTTTCACAGGTTTATGGCTCAATTTAGACCTTTTTCCAAACTTTTACCGGTAAAACCTGGACTCAACAGACTTGGACTTTTACGGTAATATTCACATATCCAATTTTGATGTTTAGGTCACTATGCTTGCGCGGCTGTTGCCTTAAATTCCTTCGTTCATGTGTGCACCTATTCCTATTATGCCATCTCAGCATACGGTGGCAAGATGCAAGAAATAATCAATTCAAAAAAGAATTATCTCACTTTTCTCCAGATTGTAAGTATTTATCCAAGAATATATAGATATAAAGCGACCTTTAAAAGATTACCAGACAGTCCAAACCACTTCTAAACAAAATCAAGTGGAGTGTTTTTAGATTTTACTCACACACACACAAATATATATATATATATATATGTATATATATATATATATATATATATATATATATATATATATATATATATATATATATATATATATATATATATATATATATATATATATATATATATATATATATATATAAAGAGAATAATATAAATGGGAAAAACCCATAGTCTTCCTCAAGACATATCTATTGTAATAATTAATGAGATATTTCTGAATAAAGAATAATTATCCTAAGATAAAAATTATTCTTTATATGTGTCGATATCGCAAAAAAATATTTGTTGAAAAAGAACTTGAGAATAAAAAAGAAAAAAAAAAGAAACAGTAATCAAAGTTACCGGCGTATTGCAAAAAGCGGTTTAGGTTTAAATGTAGAGTAATTAAACAGTTAACAAAATTCACGAAGAGGTAAAATATTTGAAGTTGTGCTTACAGCTTGAATCGAATAAAATAAAATTAAAAAATATATTTGGTCGATAAAATTTTTTTAAGCAAGTAATATATCAGTGCTGCCATCTATGAGAAAACAGGGAAAAAGTTTATTATTCAGAAAATTAACTTAATAAAACCCAAAATAAGAAGAAAATGTTATTAAATTTATTACAATTTTAAAAAAACAAACAGTAATTTAATTAACAGACTAAAAAAGAAAAAATCATCCATTTTAATTCCATCATTCATAGGGTAACTTATTTTAAAGTCAGAGCCTGCACATATGGATAGAAAGCCGTTTATAGACTTTATCCTTCATTCATACTTCCTTACATAATTTTAAAGTTTACACAATCCCATCTTTCATAGGATGACTTATTTATAAGACAAAGCCTGCACACATGGATAGAAAGCCGTTCATAGACTTTATCCTTCATTCATACATCCTTACATAATTTTAAAACTACACGTATGACCTGCATTCATTTAGGGTGGTTGTTTAAAAAACCAGAGCCCATAGCATTCTCACTAAAATAATAATAAAATAAAAATAATAAAAGTATATAAATAAATAAACATAAATAAACAAAAATTAAACTGTTTATTATACTGGTTAATTAAAAAAAATAATAAAGTTATTCTAAGAGGCTACAATTTATTAAGAAGTTACTTAAAAATATATTTAATTAATCCAGTATAAAAGGTCATACGTCATATATATATAAATATATATACCGCAACAACACCGCAAACGAATAAAAATAGCATGAAGAAGTTTTCGTTTAAACTGGTTAGTGATCAGAGAATAAGAATTTCTCCAGAACTCCCTTCACAGTCTTGGTGTAAGCCAGAGTTTGATTTAGAAATAGTGGCTGTATGTACAAAATTATCGAGGACCATTCAAATAGCATTTTTAGAAAATACTTTTTGTTATCTGCAAAATGCTTTTTAATTATTGAAATTATAATGTAGTACATTTGAACTTTACATTCATTTCAGTTCCTGTTAACTAGTAATTCTATCTGAAAGCATCTACGAAATTTGTTTGTAGTAGTATTTAGGGGGCCTGCCTTTTGAGGCCTTAAGATAAATCAAGCACGCGAGCAAGTTCTATTGTTCTTCCGTTTAATTTCCCGAATGAAATGAAACCAAGTTAGAGAAGTAATAAACTGCTGAAGAACTATTGATAATTTTGAATTAGCCAGAACGATGAAGAGGAATGCCGAGGCGCGCTTTCGATTTCGGATCTGTTATACTTCCTAAATAATTATTTACATAACGGTCTGGAGATCAAGAATTTAGTGACATGTGTTATATTTTTATTACCTTGACGGCCTTCCAACACGAACTTTATCGCTGGACAGAATATGTCGGAAAAGTTTCACACAAAACTTTATGTCCCGTAGTCTAAAATCATGGTAGCTCAAGAGATAGGGCGCTTGCCTCGCAATCAAGGGACTCAGATTCGAATACCAGCCACGGCCGAAGGATACGATTTCTGCTCGTGACACACACTGTCCAAAACTCTGACGCAGTAAAAGACAGATCCTGGTTTAGTATAGGTTTCGGGTAAATCGTGGGAAAGTTTCGTCGTTTTTCCTATCCAAATAACACAAATACAGGTTAGTATTAATAGAAAGTTCTCCACGAAGGCTAGTTTGTCCAGCAATCTGATCCTTGAATTCACTTGTCTTCTGGGTTGGATACAAAATTACGTGGCTTACAACTCTAAGATAAAGTGTGTAATAGTAGTAAACCAAAAATCGGATCGGCTGTTCATTGCCGGTTTTTAAGTAAGATATGCAACAGCTTATGATGGCAATGCATCAAACGCTGAGGGCAAAATTAGGAGGAAATGTTGTAGCATTTTTAACATAGAAAAAAGGCTCTTAATTACTTTTTCTTGAAGCATACCGAAGAATATGGTAAACATAACAAAGTACTTAAATGAAGAAAAATTTCTGGAAACAAGTGTGAAATACAGAAGTTTTCGGAGTATTATAATATACTCATGATTCCATATTTATTGATAAATAATTTTCTAAAAAGATGCACATGAATCGCAGTAACAAAAAAATAGAAAAAAAGGGGAGATCGTGTAGCAACTGTCTGATAACTTTTTTATTATAGTCATTTGATATGTTTAGTCGGCCAGTAGCGACCCTTGCTCTGCACTCATCTTTTTCCCCAAAATAAGCCAAATAACCAATTTTTCAACCGAAATAAGCTAATTACAATACTCTCTTCCCACACTTACAGAAAAAAGACCCCTCGTCTTCGTTTTTCTCTTCCCACTCTTACAGAAGAAAGACCCCTCGTCTTTGTTTTTTATTTTAAGACTTTTACCGTAGCAATCTTATTTTATTATTGAGTTCTAACAAAGGATGTAACGCAAAACAAAATATACGCTTTTATTCCTTTTGAGTAGAATAATCTTTTGTGTTCTGTCATTTAGACTCTCGACTTCTTGAATAGCTTTCTTTCCTTAACAGAATTTTATTCTAAATTAAAAATAAAATTTAAAAAAAAAAAAATTCCAAGTGGAATTTCTGGTTACATTTCTTTTCGCATTTAAAGAAATTGAAAATAAGAGGATTCTTACGTAAGCATTGCTTCTTCACATCCCCGTCAGCAAAAATAAGCCAATTCATTCGAATTCAATTCTACCCGGATCATTTCGAAAATTAAAAAAAAAAATGATTAACAAGCAGGAAACAACAAAGCTATTTACAGATTATAATAATTCCATATTTATATAGAAAAAATAATTATAATATAGAAATTTTGACTTTTAAAATTTAGTAGGACAATTTTTTTTATTATTGTCAAAAAATAGACTATAAACCAACATAAAAATCCTACTGAACACTTAAAATACAATAAAATGTGCAACATATTAACAACATAAAACGACATTACGACAAAACATAAAAAATCAAATTAATTCTGGTGCTTTTTTTAGAGAGAAATTGCAGTAATAATTACATGTGTACAGTCGGCATAAAAACCTAAATGATTCGCTTTTTGTTTAGATGGATAAAGCGTAAATTTATGTTTGAGAATCACCTACGTTACAACCACTATCCATAGCATAGCCAATAAAAATTCATTACAAAAAGCGTATAAATATGATTCAATTGTTATCAGATCTGAAAAGTACCAAGACTTTAAAAAACAAATGCTTATAAAAATGTTTTACACCATAAAAATGAAAAGTTGATAATCACTTAAACACTGTTCAATGTACAGTCTGCAAAATATATATATATATATCACCCTGAATAACTTTTGTTCTAATGATCGGATTTTCACGTACTAAGTGTCAATCTTAATGGTTCCTAGGAGTGACCTCAAATTTACAAATTATTTAGTGCTAACTATTGGGTAAGATACGAAATCGGACACAAAAACGTATTTTTTCTGAATAAGTATATATTGTTTTAAACCTATTTGGATTCTTAACCTTCAAAATAGGGGGTGGGGGGTAACAGCAATCTGCGATCTAAAGTTCGGACCCCTTAATGTTAATTTTACTTTTGGCCTTTTTAGTCGTATTTTTAAAATTAAATAAACATTTCAAAACAAATGTGACTCACTTATAAGACCCATTTACCCAAAGATAATATCATGCAAAAAATAGTTTTTAATAGTTATTTATTATTATTTTATTTAATTGTGGATCTAAAAATTTTAATTATGAGGTTTAAATTTTTTTATACCGTATTAATCTTACTTAATCTAAAAATTAATATTATTTTTTTTCAAAAAATAATTTAGTGACAATGAAGAAATATCTAAAGGGCTAACTTACGCACGAATAGAGTAAAATTTCATTCATATTTTTTTAGCTAATAACCGGTTGCTAATCTCTTTTCAAATTATAAAATAGGATGTTTCTTTTTTAGTCTTCTAAAAAGTTGTTCGTAATTTTATTAACAGATTTTAATAAAACATTTTTTTGAATAGGAACATTATATTAATGAATGTTGAGTTCTTTAACAGCATGTTTCTGATAGAATAAGATTATACATCAGCTTTTTTTATTTTATTTGTTAGTACACTTTTTCGATAATTAATACAATTTCAATATTATACAAACGTATGCATAGATTTGGAATAATATGTTTATCAATTTCTTCAGTGTACATTTTATAATTATTAATATGAATGCGTAGTTAACATTTTTAAGCATCTTAAAATTTCTCACCATCTTATATATCGTCTTAATCATAAAATAAATTTGTTAATTACCTGTCTGTTTTGCAGAATTATTTTTCCAACTATTTTATTAAATTTTAACATTTCCTAAAATATTATTCTTTACGCTACCACATAGATTATTTTTCCATTAAAATACTAATAAATTGTTTCAGTGCTTTAATTTATGTTTTCCTTTAAAATAAAATTTCTTTTTAAATTATTGTTTTTTAAACGAACTATGGACATACAATTTTATTCTGACATTCAAAGTTATTCTTGCCCTTTAAGAAAGTTGCTCTTTTCTTTTAAAATATTGAAAATATTTGCTTAAAAACTTTTTAATATTATTTCTCAATTTTAGAACAATCAAAAAAATATTGCTATCTCAGGAAAATGCTCGATATGACTTGTTTTGTTAAACAGCTACTAAAATAAAAAATTTTAAAAATATTCCAAAACCGTACCATTTTTAAAATCTCAAAATTTTTTATTTTTCTAACATCAGGATTTTATATAATTAAATTACCTATAATATTAGTTTTAACACGTTTCGAAGAAATATTGAATGCAAATTTGGATCTAATATTTCGTAATAAGGAAACAAGAATATTAATGATTAATTGATAATTGTTTCATTAAACCAAAGTAGTTATTTGTTTTTCGAAACAATCGGCTTTGCAACCACTTAACTCTGATTCTTTGGATTAGGGGTCATTTCATGCATGTCATTCGACTTAAAAATTTCAAATATAAAATGCAAAAATTACAAGAATGAGTAAGCTGGCTTTAACTAATAATAAAAAACACACAAAATCGTAGACAAAAGAAGTTATCACATGAGAAGAATATAAGAGTTACAAACCGTAACAATTGTTACTCTTGTTAAATTAGGGGTATTATAAATCTAAATTTTCCTTTCCTTTAATTTTTAAAATTATATTTTTTAATAATTTAACGAAATATGAGTGGGTAAATAATATCCATTATTTTTACTGCAAATCAAGTTTACTTAGTATCATTCGCAAATCTTATGAAGTGCAAATTCTTGAGCTTCCGTGTGGGGAAGTAGGATATCTTATGCATGATCAGTAGTTTCAAGAGTAGTTTATCAGTAGTTTATATTAGTAGGTAGCTAACTTCCTTAAAAAATTCTAATTCTGCAAATTGCTTGTTATTTTACAAATGTTGCAAAGCATGTGTAATTTTTAAATCTTTATTTATATAATTTTCACATTGGCCATCAGTTTTCTTTGGAGGAAGCAAAAACCTTGACCCTAGTAAGCAGCCGAAAACTAAATCATTATAAATTATTACCTTTTAACTTTTTTTAATTCTCTAACCTTACTATTTAAACTCTATCCACTGCAATACGTTTTTCTTTTAGTCAAAATACTGTCATTTTTTATATTTCTTACAATTAGCATACATCAACATAGTTAAAGAAATTATCATTTTGAAATTATTTTTTCTAAGTGCGCTACTCTAACAATTCTTCGGCGAATCATTGAAAAAATAATTTAACACAATTTATGAGTTAGTTTATCCTCTACATACCCGCCCCCGCAATTTAAAATTCAATGATAAAATTGATGTTTTTGTGAAAAGAAACTATTGCAAAGCAACTGAAATAAAAGAACTGATAAGAAAAGAATACATAAAAGTTTGCTATACTACACTAAATAAACTAATAATATTAAATAATCAAAATATAATTTTAAAAAACATATATTTGTTTACATAATTTTTAAATTAAAAAAACCAGAAGTTTTATGGCATGTAGCTAACTTAAGTTTTACAATCTTTGAAAAATTCAAAATGCTTAAAAGGTATCCACTTAAATCCTATAGGAAGAAATTCAAAAATTTAGATTCTATTTATAGTTTTCTATTAATTAATCCACAGATTATTTAACCAATGAATGTCACTGACTTATTGATCAAAAAGTGAAATTGTTAATTCAACTCAGGAAAACTTAAAAGTGTTATCTACCACATATGCATTTAGTCGGATAATTTATTTCATTAAAAATTTTTACTTTATATAAGGCGGTGGGAAGATTAGTTCCTACCAACAGCATTAATTTTTAAATATTGTTGCTAAACTATTTTTTCACCTATAATTTCTGCGACCATCTATTAATAATTTCAGAAAATAAAAAAAGTACCAATGAAAGGATTTGTTTACATAAATGCTGGAAATAGTTAAGGGTAATGGGGATCACATTATTTTCTCTAATTCAACAATTAAAAACACTAATTAAAATGAGCAAATCTCTAAATAATCTACAACTGCAAAATACGACGAAAAAATCTAAGTAAAATATACTTTGCAATTTACTAGAGACCTCAGGGCGTGACGCCAACTTTTGACAAATCTTTATTTTTTCCAAGATTTGAAACTTTTTTTTTATTGCTCGTAGGGGAAAACATCTGTATTTCAATATTTTAACAGGACTTATATGTCCTTAATAAAGTAAGAAAACTGTGGTATCAGTATCGTAACTATCAGTAAATTTGAAATTAAAATTTTGAAATCTAACATTTCGCGACCACAAATTTACGAGCTTTTGAAACTAAATATTTAATATCGTGGAGAATATGAACATAATAAAATACATCATCTTAGTTTTACCACCACATTTTTAATTTTTTAAAGACCTTACGAATTCTACTTTAAATGAGGCTATCGTATCAGATGTCGGTAGTGATGGTGAGAATCGTAAAACAAATTTTTAAAAAAAGGAATTAAACAAAGAAACTTTAGTAGCCATATTTGTGATATATAAGTAACTTATCACAATCGAAGAGCTTAGTGAAAGAACATGTTTGCAAAAGTCAGTTTCGGAATGTATAGAAACATAGGGATGCTATTTTCAAATCATGCTTATTAAAGAAAACCATGCAACCTAAATATTTGTCAGAATGAAGTGACCTTTAATATTAATAATACAAGCAAAATGTACTATTATATATATATATATATATATATAACTCTTCATATAACTCTCCAACTCTTCATAAATTTATAATAACTTATGTAAATTAGATTTTAGTACAAAGTTTTCATAGAAATAACGTTAAAACAGCTTTTAAAGACATTAAAAAATGTCTGACAATAAGTTTAACGTTCAAATTGTAAAATCTTGGAAAATCATAAATAATTTATTAATCGATTCAAGGATTAAAAAGCAAACTCTGTTTTCCTTGCAAAGATAGCCGATCCAAAAAGTCTCCTCTTGGTTGCTTAGCAACAAGGATACACGATGTTTTGCCGTCTTGTCATTCATTCAGTTTCTTTATGACTGTTTTCAATTGTTTCATTTTCTATGGCGGAAAATTTGGCTGTAACTTTCACCATATGATTTAAATATTCCAAATATTTAATGCCATCCAATTTTTTCGAAATTTTATCTGCTCCCCCCCCCCTTGCCATTCCAAGGAGTAGGATTCCAAATATATTAAAAAAATATATGTTTATTCAGAGAAAGTACATTTTTGTGTCTGATTGTGTAGCTTAATTAATAGTTAACACTAGTGAATAAGCATATTTGAGTCACCCCCAGGAACTATTAAGGTTCATGAAAAACCGGTCATTAGAAAAAGTTATTCAGGGAGATATCATTTTTTTTTTTTTGCCGACTGTACATTACTCAATTGTATGAATTATTGCTTTTTTTTAAATTACAGTTGCAGTTTTGGATTATGTTAGCATACATGATGTGGACTAAGCTGTCAGGATGTGAAGTGATAAACTTGTGGAATATCGCCTTAGTCACGTTTTTGTTTGCATTAATGCTTTTATTTGCTGACTTTTATGCTAAGAATTATAGGAAAAAGAAGGAATAAAATATGTTACTCACTATTTCAATGATTTTACTTTCACAATTTCTAGTGAATTACCTTGAATGTTTATTTTTTAAATTACCTTTCTGTATATTAAAAAATTTTAAACGCTGCCGGCTCTGTTTTGGGTGTTTAACATAACGTCACATTTTGTTTTGCGGAGCAAAAACTATAAGTTTAAAAAATTTGAAATTACGAAAACGTGCAGAAAAATGTGCAGCAAGTTTCGATCATTAGAGTATGACTGTTAAACTTGGAGTCTGGTTTAAAAAGGAAAGAGGTCAGCATGATTTTAACGTCCTGGAAGAAAGAGTGAAGATGTGTTTTCAATTGAAAGCAATGATACTATTTCATTTTGCATTATTACAAATGTTCACTTTTTTTTACCATTGATGAGGCACTTGTTAAAAGCAACAACAATAAAAGTTGACATATAAAAGCAAACATGTTTTCATCATTGAAATATATTTTAAAAAATTACTGGCTTGAACTTGCTGATAAACAAAACTTCAGATTTTGTTCTTCCTGAGCATTGGGTAAAGGGGGGGGGGTAATCAAACCACTTCGAAGGATAACACGCCAGATTTTCTGTCAACATATTCTCGACAATCTTGAATCAGTTGATAAAAATTATAAAGGCTATTTTTCATAGGCTAATTTTTTATTTCAATAAGCTATTTTTCATAGGTTCATAGGCTAATTCTTCCAACGAAGGCATGCTTTTAAGGCACGCTTTTTTAGCCATAATAGTGAGGGCTGTTGGTGGAAATTTCTTGTCAACTTGATCTTACATTTGAAGATTCCTTCGTATCAAGGGTAGGTCTTATATCGGGATCTTTCAATTGGGCTTTTGTTTTCCCTTCACCACTCCATGGATATGGTTTTGATGTCATTGAAGCCATAACCCAAGATTTGTTGGTTGCTATTTCTTCTCTTTCCTGGAACAATATCGATAGCTTTCGTGACAGGGCCTCCGTAACAATGCGTCGACATTTCCATGCGAAGTTTCCTTGCGATGATAAATTTCGAAGTTGCATTCTCGGAGTTGCACACTCTTTGATCCAACGGATTTCTTGTCCTAAACACGGCGGTTTCGGTTGAAATTGAGAACAATTTCTTTATCTTAAGGACCGGGTTGACATTATTTTCTTGTAAGAAATCAAATCCAAGGAATGTGTAGGAACTAGAAATAACGTTCTCACATTTTCGGGAACCAAAGTCAACATGAATACATCAGATGATAAAAATAAAATATTTATTTTCCGGAAAAAGATACAGTCACGAAACTGAGTGACTAATTTAAAAAAAAATTAAAATACTAAAAAGTGTATAACACACTGAGTAGTAGTAGTAGATACTTCAGTAGTTTTTTTTACAGAGTAGTAGTTTTACAGAGTTTTTATATGCTGGGAAAAGAGCGCGATAACAAAAATGACATCTGTATCTTGCAGTCGGTTACAGCTAATTTCCGAGAGCAGAAAGAAAATCAGGTTGTGCTCGATGACAGGTTGCAGGTTCGGTATTCCCTTCGATCTAGCGAACTCTACAAATGAAACGTCATTAATATCGGACACATATTTCATAGGATGGTAGCTGGCATCTCCAACTATAATCTTCAGATGTACTTTTCCATGAAAGTTGATTTTGTCTCCAGTCATAGTCTGCATTACAACGTGGGGAGGATTAATTTTTCACCTAATTTCTGATCGATATCTGCTCTGGTGATGGTGACTTTGGGTCATGTATCAACTATCATACAGCATTAACATGCCCTGTAACGAAAAGTCTCCGCTGCCTAATGAAGAAATCTGCAGCACTTTGACTCTGAGCTTGTTATTACCTACATCCTTACGGTTCTGGCAGTTTTTACGTATATGCTCCTCTTTACACCAGATCAAACATTTAATTTTTCTATTTCTGAATGTCCTGTTTTCTCTTGAGCTTCGGATCTCTCGTTAGATACTTTCCAACGGTTTCTTCAAGTCAGAGTTCAAATATGTGGCTGATACTGCTCTGATAGAGAGATAGTCTTTGTCTGAAGCTAGCTACTGAGCTACCTCAATCTTGTGTGCGAAGACGAGAGCGTAGCCTATATCCTTCACAACTTCAAGTCTTTTGAATTTCTGGGTCTCTCACACTGACTAGCTAAATCTTGACTTATTTCAGAATGAATACGGCCACGGAACTCAGGCATGCCGTAATTAAACTGAAAGGTAACAAAGCACCAGGCTTGGAAGGCTTGCCTCCTGAAGTAATAAAGGCTCTACATGAAGCTGCGTCAAACATCATGTTGAAACAGATGAATAAGTGCCTCGAATTGTCACACTTTCTGACTATCTGGAAAAGAGCGAGAATTATACTTATCCCGAAATCGGTGAAGATCTATCTAAACCAGACGGATATAGGCCTATCTCCCTCCTACCGGTGTGGGGGAAAGTGATAGACAAGCTGCTGACTACCATACTGGTGTACTTTCTAGAATCGGAGAAGCTACTTAACAATGCTCAACATGGATTTCGCAAAGGGAGATCGACCACAACGGCCATGAAAAGAGTCCTAGATATCGTGAGCAATGCGGAAGCACATGGGGAACATATGTTAGGGGTCTCCTTGGATATCAAGGGGGCCTTTGATACCATATCATGGAAGAATATCCTGGAGAGACTAATTAGTCTAAACTGTAATGGAAATCTGCATAATTTTATTGGAAGCCTCCTAAATGATAGGAATGTCACATATAAACTAGAGGATGGAGACATCGAGCATGTAGTGACGTGTGGGGTACCGCAGGGCTCCCGCATGGGCCCGATATTATGGCTAACCGTGGCTGACCAAATTCTTTCTGAGGACAAAGAACGAAACGAACACGTGGTGGCATTTGCAGATGACTTTTTTGTTCTGATCACGGGGACTGTGGTAAACAGACTTGATCCAAGGGCCACGGCAATTTTGGGTAAATACCAGAGATGGGCAGATTATAACCACCTGCAGTTCAGTACGGGAAAAATACAAGTCCGTGTACTCCCAAAGCAAAAGAAAATTAGTAGAAAGCCAACTGTTAAACTAAATAATCATAATATCCCACTTAATGATACCATTACGTACCTTGGGTTCCGACTAAACTGTCAGCTCTCCTGGTTGCCTCCTCTGGACTATTTATATGACAAGACTTCCCTATTTTATTCAAAACTTAAGAGATGCTCAGGGATCGACTGGGGGATTAGCCCGAAAATTCGAAAATATATTTATCTCAACAGTGTTTGCAAAATTGTCTCATACGGCGCGGAGATTTGGTATAACAAACAGGTAGGGGTTATAAATAGAATCAAAAAGACTGAGCGCATCCCGCTGCTAAATAAAACTAAGGCCTACAGAACAACTTCAACCTCGGCGTTAGAGGTTTTAGCCGGAGTAATCCCGCTTGAGCAAACAATTGAAGCCGAATCAAAAATGTCGAATCTATTTTTGCATAATGACAACACTATAGCCAAAATTGAACTACCTCTAAAACATCCAACCGAATTAAAAACAATAGACTTTAGTTTCAAACTACCAACAGATAAGGGAATTGAAATATTCACAGACAGTTCTAAATTGATATTTTACAATGAGTAAAGAGTGGGATGCGCCTACACGGTCTATTTTTGGGGTTTTCCCATAGAGAGCAAAAAATTTTGACTCAGCAACTTCGCGACAGTATTTAAAGCAGAACTTTGGGCAATCCTTCAGTCGGTTCATTGGGTTAACGACGGCAATATAACTAGTCCGGTTAAGATTTTTTCGGACTCCCTTTCCGGGCTGCAGGCTCTCTGTAGTCCGGAGGAGAGGGAATTCTTGACCAGCATGATTAAGGACAACATCAGCGATAATATTTCTTTATTTTGGATTAAGGCCCATGTGGGTTTTCGTGGTAACGAGGAGGCTGACAGCCTGGCCAAATCAGCTTGCGAAAAACAGCATATTGATTTTAGTGATATCAAACCTAAAAATACAATAAAAACAAAAAAAATTTAAACAAAACTTACAACTTTGGCAAAATCAATGGGATAACACTAATAATAAGGGACGACATACCCATGAATTCATTAAAAAAAGTTAACCATAGGAAAATATATCCAAATTTTTACTTGAACCAATGTCTTACAAACTACGGAACCCAGGGGAAGGACCAATCCAGATTTCACAACAAAACCGATCAATGCCAGAACTGCAGGTGCTTGGAGGACTTAGAGCACATACTATGCGCATGCCCAAATTTTCAAGATCTGCGATCTTTATACTTTCCATCTAATACGACTATAGAAACTATCAAAAATCTCCGGACGATCCCAAAAATCAGCATGGGAATCGAACTTATCATAAAAAGACATTTTGAACTAAATTTACCGGATTCCTTTGACTAGAATGTATTTGATTTCCGGGAATAGTGACACAACTATATCTTTCATGTGACAGGTTTATCCGCAGGTACTCTCATTGCTACAAATTGCATCCACTCCAAATGTCTTTGTGAATTGAGTTCTTTTCATCGGTAAATATTCAAGATTCACTGTTACTTTAACATACGATTGTTTTTATAATTGAACTTCTTTTCATCTGTATCATTTCACCTGTTAATTACTATTAACTTATACCAATGATGTGACATGTTTATCTGTAGGTGTCATCACTGTTATTAATTACATCCACCCCAAACATCTTTGTGGATTGAATTTCTATTCATCTGGAAATATTTATGACTAACTGTAACTACCTACTGTAACTATATCTACCTACGACTGTTAATATGATCTAACCTCTATTCATCTGTAAATTACTGTCTGTATATTGCTATTGGAAATTGGTTGTTCATCTGTAATTTTTCATTTGATAATTACTATAAATGTTTCCATTGATGTGACATGTTTATCTGTAGGTGTTATCACAGTTATTAATTACATCCATCCCAAACATCTTTGTGGATTGAATTTCTATTCATCTGTAAATATTTATGACTAACTGTAACTTCTACCTACGACTGTTAATATGATCCAACTTCTATTCATCTGTAAATTACTGTCTGTATATTGCTATTGGAAATTGGTTGTTCATCTGTAATTTTTCATTTGATAATTACTATAAATTTTTCCATTGATGTGACATGTTTATCCGTAGGTGTTATCACAGTTATTAATTACATCCACCCCAAACATCTTTGTGGATTGAATTTCTATTCATCTGTAAATATTTATGACTAACTGTAACTTCTACCTACGACTGTTAATATGATCCAACTTCTATTCATCTGTAAATTACTGTCTGTATATTGCTATTGGAAATTGGTTGTTCATCTGTAATTTTTCATTTGATAATTACTATAAATTTTTCCATTGATGTGACATGTTTATCTGTAGGTGTTATCACAGTTATTAATTACATCCACCCCAAACATCTTTGTGGATTGAATTTCTATTCATCTGTAAATATTTATGACTAACTGTAACTTCTACCTACGACTGTTAATATGATACAACTTCTATTCATCTGTAAATTACAGTCTGTATATTGCTATTGAAAATTGGTTGTTCATCTGTAATTTTTCATTTGATAATTACTATAAAGTTTTTCCATTGATGTGACATGTTTATCTGTAGATGTTATCACAGTTATAATTACATCCACCCCAAACATAACTTTTGGGTTCATAACTTTGGACCGTCCTGACCAAACTATTTTGACCCTATTTTGCAGATTGCGGCTACCACCTCTATTTTGGAGCAAAATTTGAATACGTCAAAAAAAAAAAAATATCTATTCAGAGAAAATATATTTCGAGGTGATGCTGTTGTGTCTGATTTCATAAATTTAAATATCGTCTACACTCTTTCATTAACTCAACTTATTGTTATAAAAGAATATGTAGATAAAAAACGTCGATATATGCTTTCATTTTTCTTAACAATTAAAGTTAAAGCTGAACTTTTTAAAATTAAGTATTTATAGTGTCATTTTCGCCAACTAGTAAAATAATTTTATAAGAAATGGTACTTTTTTAATATAATCGCCAAGAAAGTTTTTTTGAACTATGTTTATGAACGGAAATAATGTGTTAATTACGTAAAGTTTGAAAGCTAATAACCAGAAAAAGTCAAACTTATTTTTACAAAGAGGAAGATGCAAAGTTATCATAATATCTTTGCTTGCCATCTCCGAGATCTGTGGACACAGTGACGTCATGAGGAGGGAAATCGTAGCTTCAGCTCTAAGAGCAGAGTGAGCTAGCCCTTCTAATTCTCTTTTGCCCTGCTGTTAATGTGATCGAGCTTCTTTTCATCTGTAAATTACTGTTTGTAAGTTGCTATTGGAAATTTGTTGACGATGACGATGTATAATGCCTATGTATGATGCCAAATAATTTGTAATAACCTTCCTCTGTATATTTCATCTGTAAAACCTTCTCTTTGTTTGTGGTTTCTCGAAATCTGGTGGCTGTCATCATCGGGGAATATTTATGTGATTTGCACATCTTTCCATCTGTGTATGCTGGACTTACCACATGCAACCTTCTTGGAATCGGTACTCCTAATTCATATGCTTACTTTTCAACTTCTTAATTCTTTTTTCAAGTTGTAATTCATACTGTGCTTTGCACATTTTTCTGTATTATGTTTGTAATCTATCAGTACCCCCTGGATGCCCCCTTGGCGGGGGCGGGACAGGGCTCAGTAATAAATTATTTCGGAATGACCATTCGAAAAGGAGATGTGATAATCGCTGGATATCAACAACCCAATTCTTCAAGGCTTTCACCCGCTCATTGATATCGAGACATCAATTAAAGGTGGCTGGGCTCTCGAGAGCATTTTTCGTTTCAATGAAATCTCAAAAGAGCTTCAAAATAATGGCATTGTTCTTCAATAAGCGTTATCAAGACGTCCGCAGCATCTCTTTGTAAAACTCTGAAAATTCTTATTCTACTGAATTTATTCTGATTTCCCGCGAATTTTTCATTTTTCTTGAAGCTCTTCATTTACAGACAGGCTGGTTTTAAGCATTGGCATCTAACTTAGATTTAATCTTTTTTTTATCTGGCATCCATCTTGGCCTACATCTTCTCTTGGTTGGCATTCATCTTGGTAGCCATCTCCTGAAGAATCTCCATCAACTTTATCAACGAAGAAACTCCAACCAACAAGAGAATCGCCATTGCTCTTGTAAATGGCATTCACTCAAACCCCGATTCTGACCCCAAAAATTTACCAGACATAGGGGTCCGTTTCGATCGGAGGTGAATAAAACAGTCCTAAAACCTCCAAAACATTTATTAGCAGAATCTTCCAGAAATTACAGCTATTTCTAACTCTCAATTACAGCTCAAATAGCTGCACAACGAAACGCAGGCCTTATAACCTCGGACGATTCTATGAATAAAACATTATAGCAGTCGAAAGCTGACTAATAATCTCTACTACTCACTCTAAACGGCATGATACTTCTATTTATATAGGCCTGGTGAGGAAACCCTGGAACTTTCAATATGATCTTATACAATTCTACAAAAAATTCTTCTGTAAATATTTGACCTATCGCTTTGAAACTCGAATTTCGCAAAACCGAGTCTTCCATACTTTAAGTGTTATTTACTCTTTAAATAACGTTAGAATTATGGAACTTTCGCTCGAATTTTCTAATTAAACTGATTATTTAGGGTCCGTCTGAGATATTTAGCCTCATGACAAAAGAATATTCACAAAATTATTAACGCATTTACAATTTGGTAACAGTATATTCTTTCCGTTTCTGAATTCTTAGTCTAACAAACTTAATCAGATTCACCAAATTTGAATAAATGAATAGGACAATAGCTAAGGTTTTCATGAAAAATGATATAACATCCGGTTTGTTTTTGGTTTCCCATTTAATCTGACACTTAGGGATACATAGGTGTAAGGTTTTCATTTTACGATAAGTTTCACACACTCTAAAAATAAGTATGAGCCTTAACTATTTGAATTAAGACTATATCCAAAACATTGTCCAAATATGTTGTTTCTCTCCCCTTTTTCCCACAAAATTCATATTGTTAAAAAGATATCAGCATCAATTGTTTCTTTAATTTTAAACTTTCATTAGTTTTTCTGAAAAATAAATCCAACTAATGAAAAATAAAATGAAAAAAGTTACTTTTTTTTTCCTGATTAAAGTAAGACACGCGTTGTTAATATTAGTAGCATACGGGAAAATAAAACGTTGCTTCTTCTTTTGTTTTCGAAGGCGATACACTAATGAAAGTGATAAAGGAAGAAGAAGAAAATATATAAAAGTACCCAGGAAAGGAAAGTGTGTCCGCATTTAACTATTCGAATAAGTATTCGAATTTAGAACTACATCCGAAACATAGTTCAAATATGTTGTTTCTCTCCCTTTTCGTCCCACAAAAATCGTATTGTTAAAGAGATATCAGCTTCCCTTTTTCTTTTCTTTTTTTTAAAAAAAACTTTCATTAGTTTTTCAGAAAAATCAATCCAACATAAATAATATGAAATAGAAAAAATTGAATATTTTTCTTTCCTGGTTAATACTAAACACACATGGCTAATATTAGTAGCACATAAGTATTTAAAAAAATAAAATAATTTTTTCCTCTTTCCTTTCAAAGACGATACACTAATGATAATGATAAAGGAAGAAGAAAAAAATATATATATATAAGAAACTAAGAAAAGTAAAGGGTGTTCTCATTTCAAAGCTATTTAGAGAGGAACTGTACTTAGGAAAACAGTAAGATTATTGTTGTTTATAGTATTCATGTATTTTACTTCATATTTTAGTAGTAGTATTCATTTTTATAATTTCTGATAATTATTCGAATTTATTTTCAGAGTTTGCGAAACTTATCACGAAATTAAAAACTTGTTATTTAAAAAAAATGTATCTCTATCTGTAAAACTAAATGAAAACCAAACAATGACGCTATATCATTGTGTATCAACAGCAAGTACGTGAAATAATAAATTGAATTTGCTAAGTATCGCATAAAATAAAAACCTTCTTTCTTACTTAATAATTAAAGAATAATAAGGATTCTACATTAATGTGTGATTTTATCCTTCAGTGTAAAATTTTTTTTTTTCTTATGTGTACAAAAGGGCAAATTTGAAACATTTCCTTTTTTTTAGAATTTTAACATAAAAAAAAAATTTTATCATAATAATTTCTGTTTTAAATAAAGCTTTCAATTCGAAAAATTTTTGATTGTAAATCCATCAGCTTAAAACGCAAATATCAATCTTAAAATAACAATCTTACTTAACAATCTAACCCACAGAAAAAAATACTCATTAAACTATCTTCATATTTATGATTGAAATCATAATTCAAAGGAAAATGAAAATATACCAGTTCTGCCCAAACTCTAGAAAAGAACATCCTCATCTTTATGCGAAATCAATTAAAAATTGCCTTTTCATTGCCTTTTTTCCTACTTACTTACTTGAAAATACATTCTCTATCTGTGCTATTAAAAACTAAACATCTAAATCGATTTATATTTTGCTTCTACTTTGCACGTTACTCTAAATGGTTTGACACCTAGAATTAATAACGAAGAACAAGTGCAATCACATTAAATTCAGTTATTTATTTTTTGGAATGTTTATTTTTTCCTTTTGTATTTATTTCGCTTTTACTTGTATTTATTTACAACCTACACACGATTACCTAATTTAGCTCCGCTATTTCGTTATTTAAATACCAAAATTAATCTTTGTATCCGTATATATTTTATTTATATTAAAATAGGTTTAAGATCAAAATGCTTTCCATTGTAGAGAGCATCTGAATGATAAGAAACAAGTAGAAAAGTTAATTAAGTGACACGATTTTGTATTTGTATAAAATATATCTATAGTCCAAATTACTAACCTTATTTGTCCTTCGATTGCTAAAGAGAAACACTGCGTTATGCAACGAGAGAAATCCTAGAGTAATAATCTATGTATATAAAAAATTTTAATTAACGAAAAACATGCTTTTTTATTTTAGGTAACATATTTCATAAGAATTAAAAGATTGCGTTATAATTGCATCCGACTCCAAAAGAAGAGAGTGAGTCAGTCATGAAATGACATTGGATTGTAAATTAGCATCCCACGAGGGAATAGAAATCCTCCAACAAAGTAGCAGATTATTTTTCATCTCACATTTTAAAAAAATAGAAAGGAGTAAACGAAAAATTCATTTTTACCTCTGAAACCTACTCAATTAATATTTGTTTAAAGTTCCTAAAAAAATTTTGAAATCTGCATATATATATGAGCAAAAGAAAAGTTATGATTTTCAGAAATTCTAAATAATATCCCTTCCTGTGATTAATCTGGTTGAGTAAACACAGCGCTATGCAAAGGGAGAAATCCTAGAGTAATCTAAGAGCCATAAAGTTGAAAGGCTTTTTCAAATCATCAAAATGCAAAAACCTTGGTTTACTCAGTGAAGCAGAAAACTTGCAATAATTTGTTTTGATATTATAAAAAAGTTTCTTCAGCATCTGAAACTTTATGGTTTACTCTGAACATATTTTTATTTTAACTAAACATTTTGAAATATCAATGGAAGTGAAACAAAATTTTCCCGTTTTTCCCACTGTATTAAACAATAATTAAAATTTTAAACTGCTTTTATTTTAACTTCAGAAATGCAATCAACGAATAATGATTTTGAATGACATGGCGTGCTCTAAGACTGACTTAAAAATCATTAAACTCATAATACAAAAAATCACGGGAGCGAATTTTCAATCCAACGGCAATTAACGACCCTAACTCTTATCTGGCATATTTTTAAATAATAAAAAACATTAATTTTGATTTTTTTTAGTTCAGGTAACAAATTTCAAAGGAATTAAAATCTTGCGTTATAATTTCGACTGACTAAAGCCACTCAAAAATCAAAAGAAGAGTCGATAAAGGCCATTGGATAGTAAATTAGGATCCCTAGCATCAGAAATCTCCCAGCAGAGTAGCAGATTATTTTCCATCTCAAAAATTCATTTTCAACTCCTAAACCAACTCAATAAATTTTTGTTTGAAGATCTCAACAAAATTTATTTGACAATATGTGTGTGTATATATGTTACGCCCAAAGCCTGAATTCGGCCACTTCGCAAATTGGCTGGCCAAATCGCGAAATGGCTAAGAACGCTGTAAATTGGCTGGCCAATGTCTGATCTTTTCTTGATTTCGGGATTTGGCAGGCCAGATCGCTAAGTGGCATGGGAGGATCAGCCAAGTTGGAAGAAAAAATCATTGGCACGTATTATTGGCTCTGTGTAACCAGAACTTCATTCTTTAAAAATTACTAGCTGCGGTTTGAGATGTGGCCATTTGAGACAAAGTAAAAAATTAAATTTTTTTAAATTTTAATTTAAAAACTTGTCTATTTTTTATATTTTTAAATAAGAAGATTTATACTTTGAAATTAAAAAAGGAAACAAAAGGGGCAATATTAGCAAATTAACTTTTTAATAAAACAAATATTAAAAAAATGTGGTCCCACCGTACCATCCGTAAGTAAAAAAACATACCACTACTTTTTTCTGTAAAGTAAAAGTTATTAGAAATGCAAAAGATATAAAAAAGTAGTAAAATGGTCAACATAAAAAACAACATAAAAACAGCAGACAAATGTCACTACGTGGCACATTCCCGCCGGAATTGCAGATGCGCCGCCTACCGGACATTCTTAAATGAGCACATCGCATTTTGGCCGGAACATCGTAGCCACTCGCGAAATGGCCGGCCAAAGTAGAATATTCACTGATCGTTTCAATTATTACGCACTTTGGCCAAGAGGTATGACCGAAGTGCGAAATGGCCGGCCAATTCGCGAAGAGGCCAGACTGCGGGCTTTGGCCGTAACATATATATATATATATATATATATATAATAAATACAAAAAGGACAAAAACGGAAAAAAACAATAACTTTTCACTCCTTTTTGCGGATTTTTTTTCCTCTTTTTTTTCATTGCTGTGTAATTTTTCCATGTTTTTTCTACATTTTGAGCTTGAGCAAAACATATGAACAAAATAAAAGAGTAAAAGTTATGGTTTTCAGAAATTCCAAATAATGTTCTTCAATTATAAAGGAATTCTGAAAATAAAGAATGAACTTCAATAATTCTACTTCTTTAAAAAAAAAAAAAAAAAGAAATAACAAAGTTGTAAGAACATTTTTTGGTGCATAATTTTATATGAAATTTTTTCTGCGTTAGATCAAACCAAATTTTTTAAACAATAGTTTGCAAACTAAAAAATATTACGTATCCGATTGACACTGTCAAGTCGTAACTCGATAATTTTTATAATACTGCGTTTGAATTTGTTGTAGCATAATATGTATCTAAATAAAATTTTATAGTAATAAGAAAATATTATTTTTCAGCCCGACGAAAACACGAGACAATTGTAAGCAATTTAAAGAATTTTAATAAATTTTTTCCTCGATCACTTTTCTTAGTAGCGGTTTTATTTTAAGTAACTATTTACGATAATCAATTCCGTATCATTATGGCAATTTTGAATACGCCACAAAACTTTCTAGATCTTGACATTTTGAAGAAAATAATCTACATTTGGGCGTTTAGCTAGACGGCAAACCAATTCCAACCCATGATTCGTGACCGTCTTATATCAGCATTCTGGTGGGTGTGAGTTGGGGGCAAAATTCGTATCGCTCAGCGATCCTAGGCCAATTAATGGTCTTAATGTTAATCTCACTTTTTCGCCAAATCTCTGGAATTATTCAAACAAATTAAAACAATTTTTGAACACAATTAAAAAAATCAATTTATCCAAAAATAATTCCATGGAAAATATAATTTTTTTTAATCATTCTTTTAATGTTATTTTGTTTAATCGAAAAAATTTTACATTGAGACGTATAATTTTTGTACATTGCTTTAAACCATGCATTTTTAAATGATAAAATAAAAAAATAGAATGCAACCACTCAATTAGGTTTTGAGATATAAAAAATCAAAAAAATAGTATATTTAAAATCTGGTGTCCTGTAATCTATTCGACCGATTTTCGTACAAATATTTGATTTTGACATTACATAGTTTACAATGATTTTGTATACTGAACAAGTGAATTTTTCTCCGACTTATTATTAAATAAAATAATCAATGAATATTAAAAATTGTTTTTTACATTAAATTATCATTGAACAAACAAGTTTTATCATTGTGTACAAAAATTTTTGATTCGTTAGCCCAAAAAGGAAAATTGACTTTAAGGAGCCCGATACTTTGACCGCTTCCTGGACATATCTTTCCGGACTGCATGTAAACTCTCTTTACACACATAGTATCACCAAGAGATTTTGGGCTCGCTGATTGGCTTTCTCGGCAACGCCATCTGTGACGTATGGCTATTTGATTCTACCATGTTTGTTATTTTTAGCATAGAGTAATTTCTATACTCCAGCTTTTGTGTACAAACTTGAAATGTCATCTTTTTTTAAGGGAGAAACTGCTTTTTTCATTTAAAAATGAAGTAAAATATATTTCCTCAAATACCATTACCATTAGAAGCAATGTTCTAAATTTAGACGATTGTAACAAGTAGGTAATGGAATTTGGGAAACCTACCAATACGAAATGGATTTCTAGAACTTCCAAGCTTCATGGACAAAGATTTGTTTGTAGGTAAATAAATAGTTTAGTTATTATAAGAAAAATTTTGTATTTAATTTTTATGAGAAATGCTTTTTTCGTTAAATTTATGATTATTACATGCATGAATTCTTATGAAGCTATTATCACTCTAATTTATTGAAAAACATTTAAATCGAATTTAACTGCCTTGCTTAATTCTTATACTCACTATAAAATGCAAACTGAATAGTTTTCCCTTGATATTTATTTAATTAAATTAATGTTCATCGTACTAAATTAGCATTTTACTTATTTCTTGAGGATTACTAAAATTAAATTATAAAATTTTTAATTTAATATTTATTAGTGGCGCCTCTATTATTATAAATTAAAATAAGAAATCTGCATTATGCCTACCTATTTATAACTTATTTTTAATGTTTTAAATTTTGTAATGTTTTAATTTGTTAAATTTTTTATAATACCGAAAAACTATTTTTTGACATCTAAGAAATCAAGCAATTGTCTTTTAAGATGCTTATTTTATTAATTTTTGATTGCATAATTCCCATCAAAATAAAAGATTATGAATTGTTCATTAAATTAATACCATGAGAAATTAAAGAATAAATTTGCAAAAAAATTCCCTCTTTTAATTCTAGTACATTTCTATTGGATTGTAAATATTTTTTTATTATTTAATTGCAGGAAATTATTTGTTTGTCACCACAGTGCGTTTATGAAAGTGGCGCAGGATAAATGTAAAAGAAGTTTTTGAAAAATTCTACAATTTTTTTTCTGAAATATAATTAGATTTTTTTTAGAATATATTTTCCTCTAAGATATGATAAATTCTTTTTCAAATAATCAAACATAAATTTAAAAATTTCTTTATATACATTTTAAAATCTCATACAATAAATTCAAACTTAGCTGAGTGGTTCTGTAATCATACTTAATAATTTTAAGTAAGAGATTTTAATATTTAAGTGCATAAGGATATTCACAATGCTATTCAATTTGAATATTAATCAATTCCTATATATATATATATATATATATATATATATATATATATATATATATATATATATATATATATATATATATATATATATATATATATATATATATAATAGCTATAATATATAATAGTTAATAACAGTGAATTTTAAGTATATGATATTAAGAATGTTCAATCTATTAATTATAAAGAACAATTTTAAATATAAAAGAAAACAACAAAACATATTTAAGGCTTTTCAAAAGAAACAAACCAATACATAATAAAAGACTTAAAATTAACAAAACAATTCACATGTCACTATTCCAATTATAGTATTACATTAAGCTACCGGTAAAACGGAAAAAAAATTTAATTATAAAAGTAAACAACAAAACAAATGTAAGGCTTTTCAAACCAAATCTAAATATAATAAAAAACTTAAAATTAACACACCAAAAAATTCACATGTCACTATTCTAGTTTTAGTATTACATTATTAAAGCTTCCAAAGTTAGATAATGACGTGATATTTTATGGTATTAATTGCATAAACTAATTCGTTTTGACATTGAATTGCAATACATTATGTTTTATTAATAGCTAACTCTACTTTTAAATTTAGTTTCAGTTGAACCAAAGTATGAGTTTTTTTAATTATTGCAATAGATACAATAGCATAAAAAATTTTACACTAGACATATAAAAATATTGAAAATTCAGATCTAAGATCACGTTCATAAGGAAAATTCAGGTATCAACTATCGAAGCAGACGACGCTTCATTCTTGGCGACATAGAAACGGCGAGACCCATGAATGAGATATAAAAACGGCGCCAAGTCAGACAGTCTGCGCATAGCACAATGCATAGTTTCCGAATTTAGAAACGCTGAATTTGACCCATAATTATGAATTAAATAGATAAAAAATAATTCGTATGATTATTCATTTAAAATTGTTTTAAATGGTTCGGAAAAGTTTTTACTTGACGAAAAATTAAATTAGAGTGCAAAACTCTGCAGCAGACGTATACTAGAATGTAATAAATTCGAAAAAGTAAGAAAAATTAGCAATTTCAGATCATAACTTTTGACTACAATTGTAAAATAAGTATTTCTTAAAATAAAAACAAAGCATTCAAAATTGTACCTACCTCCTATTAATGAAAATATTCAGTTTTCACATCACTAATCATACTTCCCGTGTTAAACGAATGGAGAAATTTTCCATTTAGCCTGCGGCGGTAAAAATTTAGTTTCCTCCAATCAGATTTTGTCGGGAGGTTGGCGCCACTCTTGTTCACTGAAGGCACTCTAGTATGTACTGAACATAAATAGATTATATGTTATCTAGCTCACATTTTAGGCATAGATCATTTAAATTAATTTTCACTTATGTGTCTAAACATTAAGAAAATAAAAACTTTTAATTACAATAAATCCTTTGTCTAAGCATTTAAATAGTTAAACAAAACTAATTGATAATTATAAGTAAACATTTTAATTACCAATAAACCATAGCTGCGAAAGCTGATTTTTACTTTTTATAATAGATATTCATTTTACTTGTTTTTTTGTTTTTTTTTAAGTGTTCTTCAAAATGCAAAGAAAATTATTATTATCAACAAGCTAAATGATGATTATTTCATTAATTCGCGATCGCAACACTCGATACGCCATCTAGCGGGAGACTGTAAATATCGGGCATTAGTTCCCACATAACCATTGGCAATGACGGACGCCATTTTCTTAGCAGCAAATAGGAAGCAAAATTTCCCCAAAGAAAAGGTAAAACTTCTTGAAAAAACTAATCAGAACATGCCAAACATTGAAGCAGAACACGCCAAGCATTTGAAGAACAACTTCTCAATAATTTTTACCTTTCTATTACCATCAACATAACATGATTTCATGATCACTTGCTGTTACAGATGTGTGTATTGCGGTAAAATAATTTTTCTGTCTTCAATTCATTACAAGTTAAAATGAAGTCAACATTGCTTTCGTCATTCCAATGAATAAATGTGTTCCAATGAATTCCATACAGAACTGTAATAGTTATAGAATATTCTTCTTCTTCATAGAAATGTATATATTTCTGTATCTACATAATTCAGAAAACAACAATAAAGAATAATCCGAATTACTTGAAAAAGTATCTTTTGTGCTGATTATAAATAAATTTTTTATCGTTTTCTTGGTAAGTGTTTTTTAGTTTTGAAAGAATTTCAACTAGAATTCAGCTATTCTGTTTTTAAGCTACATATTAAAATTCATATCGAGATCTTACAATTATAAAATTTTGATGTGTGGTATGTTACCTAAAAGTAATGAAGGGATAAACTATGTATATGTTATTTGAGAATAAAGTTTTCAAACAAAGAACATATCATTTTGGAATTCTCCGGACTTATAAATCAGGTAAGTGTTATGATTTTTATAATAAAAAATTTGCTTGTAAATAATTTTTTTTCGTACTTGATGATCGTTCTCTACAAAATGTTTTTTTTACGTCTGATTAAATACTATAAGAATTTAAAAAAAAAACAATACGAAAGTTTTTATTGAAAAATGAGGAATTTTTAAAATCGTTTTTATCCTAAGAATTCTTTATTTTACGCTTTTTAGTTTATAATTTTTTGATAAAATTGTTGTCAATATACTTTTTTTGAAAAATTAAATGGTATTAAATTATGTGTTTATGTATACTTCTTGCATATTCTAATATTTGAAGTAATATGATTCAGAAAAGTATGGAAGAAAAATTCGGTACTTACGAATTAACCACAGCTACAGATTTGGCAGATTTTTAGTGCCGCCAATCTACACTTAAAATTTTTGGAAAAAATCTTAAAATGAAACACTTTGTTTAAAATCAAAGTAGTCAATCGGATTTCGGTGGAAAATGGGCCGATATAGAGTTTAGCATAGATTCAAAACAAACTTTTCTCTCACCTGATTCTATAGCCATTATGAACTCTAATAAATAAGATTCAAAATGAAATAACATTTCCAAAACGGACGTTTACTGAGATAAAGTTTCATGTTATAGACTTTGGTACATTTTCGTTATATTTCACTCCATAAAATATTTCGCTCCTAAAAAAATAAAATTGCATCTTGTTTTGTTTTTGGCAAGTCTCAAAGACGCATTTTCGTAACACTAAAAAATGGCGACAAAAAAAGGGTTCTTTTTTTTTCTTTTTGTTTCGTAAGCATTCTTTATTTTACGTTAAAATTTAAATGGGCATTTCATGTTATACCATTAAATTTAGTAAAACTATTTCTCAGGCATTAGGTTTGAACTCTTATAAGAATATACCTATTCTTTTCTCTTTATTTACAAATATTTTTCCGATGTGTTCTGGATGTTCCTTCTCTAAAAAAAAAAGTGATACCATTTTGTTTTCGTTTGCATAAGAAAGAAAACAAACATTTTTCTTTTTTAAATTTAATCAGCCACAATAAAGATGGAACGTTACAATGCTACATTAAAGACGTATCCAGTGTAACTGAATGACTGTTCATATGGAAATCGCAGGGATTCGGCACATACAACAACGCCCCCTATAGTTCGTTGCGATCGCGAATAATGTATTATCAACACTGTTTTAGATCAAAAGGTAGTTTTATATTTTTTTGTCTAAAACTTGGTTTTTTTTTCTTTTCAAATTTCGATTTTAATGCCATTACTTCAACTTCCTTTCGGGTTGTGCTAAATTTATAAATTTAATCTCTACTTTATTTTTCTCTTCACTTCTAAACTGCAAAAGACATTTTCTCCATTTGTAAATGATGAAAAAAAAATTATTAATCTGATTGCGTAAACAGTTAATTCACTAAAATGGGACATTCTAAATTAATTCTTTTTAATAGTCATATATATTATTATTAATAATTATTTACACAAAATTATAATAAAGGAAAGTTTGATTAGAAATTTAAAAGTTTTTGCTGCAAAAATCTATTTCTATTGACAAAATCCAAAAACATGACAGAATTCAAGTAATTTTTTTTCCGGAGCAAAACGCATTTTTACTTTAAAGGGAATAATATTGATTTAATATTTATAAGATTAAAAAATCTTTCTAATCGCTAACACCAATGAGAGGAAAAAAATTAATTATTTTTCTTTTCCACAAAAAGTTTAAAACATAAATTGTTGTTCTTTCATTATAAAGCATTCGCATAATATTCTCGTATTTTGTAATACTTTATGACAAAGTTACTTATCTACCGTTCTACAATTATAAAATGAAATAATTATTAAATTCTACTTGCATTTTAAAATGTAATACTCAATTGTTCAATGAATTTTACGATTATTATTATAAAACTGTGTATAATGAACATTTCAACTACAATAATTAGTACAAAATAGCTGCTAAAAATTTTCTTGAACATTTATAAATCTATACATTTATAAATTTCAGCTTTTCGCATTATTGTTCAATAATCTCTACGTCGAAAATATATAAAGAATTTAATAATAACTGAAAATTAAAAAAAAAATTTAAAAAAATTTTAATGCTTATCGAGCAGAACCATTAATTTTTATTAATGAATATAGAATTGGAAACAAAGTCTCTGCTAAACAATAAAAAAAATTTATATCTTTTAAGTAAACAAATTTTACTATAATTACCATTTCAATATTAAGTAAACAAATTATATTATAATAACCATTACATTAGTAAGGATTAAAACTTATTGTGAAATTATTAATTTTAATTAGTGGGTGAGTAGGAAAAGAAGTTCACTATTCGAGATACATTAAATGAAAGTTATGAAAATATAGAATTGGTTATGGAGGTAATAATGTATAATTGTTTTTTTCTTAGCTTTATTACGACCTTTTAAAGAACGCTTATAAACACAATTTAGTTAACAGATACAAAAGATTATGTCGACGCTATAACAAAAAAATACACTTTATATTTCATTTAATGCAGAATTAGACATTAAATCAGAAATAATGAATAAATTAATAATAAATTACCTTCACAAATTTATCATTTCTTTTTGTATTTGTAGTTGATTGCTTGATGGTTATATAAATGTAAGCAGTGCACTGGCAGTCTTTTGTCTTTCTAATAGCAACGTTTCTTTTATTACGACTGCTGTGGTGGCACACATAGTCTTTTCTAAGAGGATAAGAAAAGCATAATTTAGTAACAAATTATTCAAATATGTATAGAAAAATTATAACACAGTTAAAGAACACGTACGTACCTGCAAATAAGTTTTTTTTTTGTCTCAGTTGGACGAGATCTGCGTGTTGTGCAGGTATTGACGCTGAATCCGTCAATCCAAGCTTGGATCTCATTAGATGATTTAATGGAAGAGCGGATTTCCACCATTTTCCCATCATTTTTGGTGATGATATTCGAGAATTTGTTTAGAAGATCCGCCTCATTGATACTAAGAAACGTTGCATCGATATCTAACTTGTTGAATATACCGAAAACAAAACAAAAACATAAGCACACAGCTATTTGGCGATTCGCGAGAACGCTCCTGTAACGCCAGTAGAATATTTCCGCCAACCCTTTTATAATCTATGGTATGGTTTGGCATTACGCGTACCGTTCAAATGACGAGAAGGGGGGGGGGAACTCCGATGCTAAATTTTTGAAGATTATCTATACATATCGTGTGTTTCCGTGCATTTCTATACTTAAATTTAAAGAGCGCATACTGCATTGCATGATCCGATTGAAAATGCTGGGAATAATCAATCTATAGCATTTTTTTTTTTTTTTGAAACCTTAAAATTATTGTGAAAAAAATCAGTAAAACGCAATGATAGTTATTTCGTGAAGATGCTACCGTTCATAAAGATGCTTTATGAATAGTAGCATGATATTACCATAAAGATGCTGTATATGTTTCGGTGATGGGAATGTAAGACGTCAAATGAAACAATATGGCAATGAAACATCCTCTTTAATAGTCAAAGATAACAAAACCATCAAGAAGCTAACGATCTCCAATTAACTGATTATTTGTTAAAAACATTTAAAAGTTGTTATAAAAATCGATTAAAAACTTTAACTTTCGATTGTAAACATCTCAAACTGCAGGTGGGCGTTACCGGGTAGAAACGTAATATCGGGACGAAGTCTCGGACGCTGCTCAACAACCCTTTCGACGGCAAACTGTCATCTCCTTAAGTACTGGACATTAGCCTCTTCACTCCTTGTTGTGGCCGCTGGTTGTGCTCCTCCGCCGGTGTTCATCCGCGCAGGAACTATTCCGGTTCGTCCTTCTACTTTCGGTCTTCGATCCTTCTACCTCGGATTCTCATGCTCGCTCAGCTGCCGCAACCAACAGCTTCTACAGTAGCCCCCTACCAGCGGTAGCGAGACTTTTCCAGCTCATTGCTGATACTTTCCCTGAAACTTAACTCGACGGCCTGGTCGTGTCTTAACCTCTTTTGGCTTGTCACAAGGCTCTGGGATAGTAGATTCATCCTCTGTAGATTCGCTCCTAGCTGTTGATTGGCTTTTAGGAAATATGTCCTGTTCATCTCGGGATACGTATGCAGGTTTTAGACGATCCACGCTTACCGTACTCTCTCGGCCATGAATAAGAATCCTAAAAACCTTCTCCCCTCAACTCAGTACTTGAAATGGACCCTCGTATGGTGGCTGCAGGCCTTTTTTCAGAACATCGGTAATCAGGAAAACATGACTGCACGACGAAAGGTCTTTACTTACAAAAACTGCTCTATGACCCTGATGTCTGGACTTTACTGGCAGCAACTCCTGCATGGTCTCTTTTAGCTTTCCAACAAAGTTTGCGGGATCCGCTGTACCAGTAGACGGACATAAAAATTCTCCTGGCAGTCGTATCGGAGTTCCATAAACCATTTCCGCTATCGTTGCTTGCAAGTCCTCCTTCCATGCAGCTCTAAAACCTAAAAGAATTGTAGGTAAAACTCTGGTCCACTGACTTGTACTGTAGGCTCTAATCGCTCCTTTCATCTGTCTGTGAAATATTTCCACTTGTCCATTTCCTGCGGGATGGTAAGGGGCTTGTTCGATGACGGGTCGAACCCAGGAACTTAGTCAGGGCATCAAACAGCGAGGCTTCGAACTGTGTCCCCTGGTCTGTTGTGATTCGTAGAGGTATTCCAAACCTAGCAATCCATCCAGCATAGAAAACCTCAGCAACAGATTTGGCTGTTATATCTACGAGCGGGTAAGCTTCTGGCCACTTGGAAAAACGATCGACACAAGTAAGACAGTAGCGAAAACCTTCTGATGGCGGCAAGGGACCTACGATGTCGATGTGCACGTGCTCGAACCTGACATTTGGTGGAACAAATGTACCAAGCTTGCTCTGCGTGTGACGTGTCACCTTAGAACGTTGGCAAGCCAAGCATTGCTGAGTCCATGTCCTAACATCTTTCTTTATACTAGGCCAGACATGCCGCTCTTCATCCAACCTTACAGTAACTTTAATATCTGGATGTGAAATAGAATGCAGTTTGGAAAAAACGTTTTTTCTGTCCACTTCGGGCACGAATGGTCGAATCCGTTTGGTAGATACATCACAAAACAGCTCCACACCAGGATCGAATGGCTGAAGTACCAAAGCTGAGTTACCGGTTTGAGCTAAAATTTTGGTTAGTTCCTGGTCACCTTTTTGGTTGTTAGCCATTTCTTGAAAATTGATGTAGGAAGGTGTTTCTATGGTAGCAATGTTTACTCTGATAAGCGCATCTGCTACCACATTATCTATTCCCTTCACGTGCTGAATATCCGTAGTGAATTGGCCAATAAAATCCAATCTTGGCGAACACTTATCTTAAAGGCATATATCAGCGTCTTGTGGTCAGTGTAGATAGTAAACCCTCTACCATATGCCGAAAGTATTTAACTGCCGTGTATGCAGCCAAGAGATCTCTGTCGTAAGCACTGTACTTTCTTTGAGGTGGTGCAAGCTTCTTTGAATAAAATCCAAGTGGTTGCCACTCTTTCTCGATCCGCTGATGCAAAGCAGCACACATCGCAGTATCTGAAGCGTCTACCACCATCGCCAACTGTGCATTCATGACAGGATGGTACAGCTTGGTTGAATTCGCCAATTCCTTCTTGCTCTTCTCGAACGCAGCAACTGCTTCATCCGACCACTTGATCACGCTTTTATCATTTTTTTAGCACATTTTAAATATTCGTTCAAAATTGCTTGAGTCTGGGCAGCTCTCGGTATGAATCTTCTATACAAATTCAAGACCGCAAGAAATCGACGCAGTTCTCTAATTGTAACTAGCTGAGGAAAATTAGCAATTGCAGAAACTTTATCAGGAAGCGGAGTAATACCCTTTTCCGTTACACAATGCCCTAGGAATTCTACTGAAGACTGTCCCAAGACACATTTGCTTACGTTGAGTGTTATACCATATTGAGAAAAACGCTGAAAAACTCTTTTTAAATGAATTAAATGTTCTTCTTCGTTCTTCGAAGCTACTAATACGTCATCAAAATAAGGTACACAAAATTCGAACTCACCCAAGACTTGATGAATGAAGCGTTGGAAAGTTGCGGCAGCATTTGATAATCCAAACGGCATATACAAAAACTCGAACAATCCAAACGGCGTTGTTACCGCAGTATTTGGCACGTCTTCCTTGTGCACTGGAATCTGATAATATGCTTTTTCCAGGTCCAAGGTAGAAAATATCCTTTTTCCTTCCAAAACCTGAAAACAGTCCTGCATGTGGGGAACAGGGTATCTATCTGGCACGTTCACACCATTAAGACGACGAAAATCACCACACGGTCGCCAGTCGCCATTCTTTTTTAGAACCATATGTAACGGACTTGCCCAAGAGCTTTTGGAAGGCTGACAAACCCCTGATGCAACCAGAAATTCGAATTCCTCCTTTGCAGCTTTCAACTTATCTGGCGATAAACGTCGAGGTTTTGAAAAAATAGGTGGTCCTTTTGTCTGTATCCAATGTTCTACTCCATGCTTAACTTTTCTTGGCGTGACACCTGACCTAATCAGAGCAGGGAATTCTGACAACAACTGGTGGAATTTAGAGTTCTCTAAAATTATCTTTACCGTTGAAGCAATCCCAGAATACCGTGTACCTCTTGTTTGCAAGTTGGTCAAAGGATCAATTACTGCAGAATTTTTGACGTCCACTAATAAACCAAAATTGCGTAGGAAGTCAGCTCCGATAATTGGATGAGGCACGGCAGCGATGATAAAAGGCCATCTGAACTCTCTTCTGAGTCCGAGGTCTAATTTCAACAAGCGTTGGCCAAACGTTGGAATGGTCGTACCGTTTGCGGCGAACAATTTCACCTGTGAAGAATGGTCACTGGATGCATAGGCAGCACGAGGTATCACAGAGACGTCAGCTCCCGTATCGATGAGATACCGTGTGGATGTAGACTTGTCCGTTAGACAAAGTCGCTGAATCATCGCTTCGCCGTCACCCTTTTGAAGGGATGACGGCCTCAGCAGTTTTCCGGCTGGAACGAACATGGAGGTCGGCATTTTGTCGCTCGTTGCTTGAATACTTTATGATACCAGCAATACTGTGAATTTGCAGACTGTCGGCCTCGGCTAGTGGAGCGTTTCTGACTAGTACTTCTTGTCACTTGTACGGGCTTCCAACCGTGAGAGACGAGCTGTGATCTCTGTCAATAAGGACCGTAAATCCGTCTGATCCGTCGAACCAGCAACTACACTGACTGACTGTGAGTTAGTTGTCGTAGCCATAATACCATCCGCCATCTCCACCAGCTTGTCCAGATTATCGTTGGAAATTGCCAAAATCTGTTGAACATTAGTAGGCAACCTCTGCAAAAATAAAGACTTAAGAAGTTCGTCGTTAATTGTGGTACCAGCTTTATTTCGCATTTCCAGAAGCAGTCTTGAAGGACGGCGGTCACCAAGTTGCATTGCCGATATCAAATCCTTTAAGCGTTGAGCTTCAGATTCATCATATTGAGCTCACAATCTTTTTTTAAGTGCAGAGAACGGCTTATCTACAGGTGGACTGATAACAATATCGCTGATAATCGCCAGTTCCTCCGGTTGTAGAGCAGAAACTACGTGGTGAAATTTCGTTGACTCTGTAGTTACTCCAGCAAGAGTGAACTGACTTTCAATTTGTCTGAACCACAATTCTGGATTGGCTCTCCAAAAAGGTGGTGGCTTTACAGTGACACGAGCAATTTGTTGATCAGCAGTTTCTGTAGATTCGGGCATTTTTTGTATTAATGTATAAATCCAACCATAGAAGCAATTCGTACTCACAGCTTTCTAGGAATTTTAAAACTTGCAACGTTCCAGCATCTCTTCGTAATTGATCGGCTAGGAGAATTTCCCAAATGCAGTTTGCGGAAACAGAAATATCCGTGTTCGTTCACAGGTCACCAATTGTATAGGTTTCGGTGATGGGAATGTAAGACGTCAAATGAAACAATATGGCACTGAAACATCCTCTTTAATAGTCAAAGATAACAAAACCATAAAGAAACTAACAAACTCCAATTAACTGATTATTTGTTAAAAACATTTAAAAGTTGTTATAAAAATCAATTAAAAACTTTAACTTTCGATTGTAAACATCTCAAACTGCAGGTGGGCGTCACCGGGTAGAAACGTAATATCGGGACGAAGTCTCGGACGCTGCACAACAACCCTTTCGACGGCAAACTGTCATCTCCTTAAGTACTGGACATCAGCCTCTTCACTCCCTGTCGTGGCCGCGGGTTGTGCTCCTCCGCCGGTGTTCATCCGCGCTGGAACTATTCCGGCTCGTCCTTCTACTTTCGGTCTTCGATACGATCCTCGATCCTTCTACCTCGGATTCTCATGCTCTCTCAGCTGTCGCAACCAACAGCCTCTACAGATGCTTTATGAGATAAATTTTTCTTACTATGTAATATTCAAATAACTCATAAACATTAAAGGACTCGATTTAAAAAAAAAAATTTTACAAAATAATTAAAAAAAAAAGATTAAAAAATTAAACATTTTTCGAAAAAGATATTCGTGGCACTTAAGTTTTATAAAGGAATGCTTTCAATTTTTTTTTTAAAAAAGAATGCTTTCGTTGCTGTTGGTTCATTTGTCGTCGTCGTAAACTGTGGGCAAAAAATTTCAAAGGTAGCATATTAATAATCTTTTGACGCAGATTGGAGACTGGTGATCATATTATAATTTTTTTTTTCTGACGCTCTAATTATAAACAAAAATATATTTAGGTATTTTTTTTAATTATAAAAAACACTCGAAGAGTTACTAAAAATTCGTTTAGATTATCAGGAAATAATTTGTGCATTTTTTTAAAAGCGTTCTTCGAAAGAATTTTTTTTATAAAAGTGTATCAATAATTCTTATTCAAAAATATATCAATAATTAATTTTGTAATTTCATTAATGAATAATTGTTTGTCTTAATTTAAATATAAATAAGTGCACATTTGAAGATTGTTTGGAAGTGTCATGTTTGGAAATTTTTAATTTTAACGCAGGAAAGACAACGGTGTTTCACGTTGTATTTCGTAACCATAAATTATTAAAATGCTAAATATAATATTTTCACTTATTTTGATTTAAATTATTATAAAATAATGAGAAAAATGTAAAAATTCCGAGTCAAAAAAATAACGATTTAAAATATTGTTGTGTGAAATAAGTGAAAGAGTAAGAGTGAATCAGTACAGGAATAAAAAGTATTAAAAATTAACAAAGCAAAAAAATTTTCTTTAATGAGCACCTGTTATATTGGGTATGGGTTGGTAAGGAGTTGAATTTCCAGTTTTGCTTGTAAAAGAGGGAGAGATAACACCAGTATCTTTATCACTTTTTAAGGTTGGCTCTAAGATTTACGAGCAAACAAAATGGCTCAGTTTGAGTATGTCGAATCGTAGCATGAACTGCTCAAACATGCGTGAAGGAGCATTCTCACTGCCTGATATTCCTACGATTGAGAACCTGATATGAGGAAAATATTCATCTGCCTTTAGAAACGTTCATTTAGAAATCACATATGCGAAACCCATGAATGCCAAACCCGCATTCATATAAAAAAATTTCATAAATACAATTATTTCATAAAATTATTGATAATTATTATAAAAAATAGTTTAATGTAAAGTGACTGCTTTATAGTTAAAAAGAGAACCTACATATTTTAGTTAATTTTAAAGCCGTTTTGAAAATAGCAACTTGCGTATGTATTTTTTGCATTTTTTGTGTGTTTTGACTTCAAGCCCGTAAAGCGAATAACTAAAGTTCGTGTTAGCGACAGAGCACCCCATGTTTTTTTTAAATTATTTTTTTAATCGTTTAATAAAAGTCGTCACACTGGTTAATTGTTGCATAAAGATTATAATTTTAAGCCAAATTTACCAAATATTCTAAATTATACGCAAAATTTTTCAAGAAATTTTTCTTGAAAAATTTCCCGTTCATGTAAGTTCATTTGATTTCGCTACTCGCTTTATAGATTATGTTTTATGTTCTATTCTGTTTTTTCTCTATTTTTTACTTTTTGTTTTTACGTGTTATTTTTACTTATTGTGTTCTATTTTATTTGTTGTAATTTTTGTAAAAAATTTTTGAGTGCTCCTCACACTATTGTATTGATATATTTTGCTATGGCTACATTAATCCATTATTAGAAAGCACTCTTTTTTGCAGATATAATCGTGTGGGCTGATGAAAACATTATATTTTTTTCCGGTTTTTTTTAGAAGAATTCTATCCTTTTTTTTTTCTTTTTTTTCTCCCCTTCCAGTTTGTATTTTTTTTATTTTTAATAATTTTCTTTTTTCCCCTTTTTTTCATTTGTCTGTAATTTTCCTTTGTTTTATCTTCTTTTTGAACTTACTTAATGAGTTCTATTTACTTGCAGCTTATGCGCAATAAATGATAGAGGCAAAAAAAAATCAAATAGGCTAACGATTAATTGTGTTACACAGCCTTACGGAAAGAGGTTCTTTCTCTGAAGAAACATATTTTTTTCTTTCTCGAACTTGGTTTCTTGACTATCAAAATACGAGGTGGCGGTCTGGAAAATATGGCCCCAATAGCTAAATCTGGACAGCGGTCAAATTTGTAAAGTATTCACATTTTTTTACATTATTTTAAACTTAATTTTAAATGGCATATTACAAAATTCGAACGAAATCGACTGTTTATGTATCTCTGAATAGATAATCTCTAAATATCTCTCGATAGATAAAAATTAAATTTAAAAAAAAAAAAACTGCAACTATTAATTTTTGAGGTCTTTTAAACTTTTAAGATGGACACTTTGTCAGTGATCATTTGATTATAGTCTATCAAAATTAATTTAATGTGACTTTAAAATATTCTTAGAGATAAGAATGATTTACTGTGGATTATTGATAGACGCTCTACTTCTGCATGTTTGTGCGAGTAATTATTCAACAAAGAATACAACTATGAGTAACAATAATACACGCTGCCCTACAATAATGGGAGAGATACTTTCAGATTTTGACATTTTAATCAATTTCTTAAGAAATACGAAGAAGATTATTTTATAACTTTAGATATACTTAGATCATTCGTAGGGTTTAATTTAGCAATAAAAATTTAGTCGTTCAAGGGTTCATTTAATTGTCATTAAATTTAATATGGTAGACAAAGTTTAAAAAAATTAACTTTACAATTGTGTATTTTTTTTATAGTACACTTGAAAAATTAATAGAATAATATTAATAGAATTAGTAGAATAATATCAATAGAATTATCACTCAAGTAACGCAAACTCAGTTTTTAAAGGCCTTTCACAAAAAAAAAATTAGTTCTTAAATTAAGGGTTTCCTTGTCTTCTGAGTTGGCTTCCATGATAAAATAGCAATCACGTGGTATATCTTTTCCCTAATCTACATGATGATTAGTTTGGAGTGGAGACGTGATTATCATTACTTTTTAAAGAATGCATTAAATTCTTAATCACCTGTTTAATATATAATAAATATATAAAAATGTCAAATGGATGAAAATGTTAAATATATAAAAGCATTTCTAAAATTATTCCGCGCATGCATAGAGTGAAAAAACAACTTTATAAGCTCATATCTTGAGAAATTTTTAATAATTTTGATATAAACTTTAAAATAGCAATTTTAATATTAATTGACAATAGTTCCGAAAATTTCGTTGATTATTTGCAAAGTTATAGCCCAAAAAAATGCTAGAAAAATTTTTTTATTTTATTTTATTAAAATTTTCACATCTCCATAAGTATGTAAGGGTTTGCAAATAACAACCAAAGTAATCAATGCAAATTAAAATCTTTTATTTCATCTATCAATCCTTCATCAATCTTTTTTTAATCTATCATTTAAGTTAATTGCTTTATTTTTTGGCATAGGGTGTTCAAAACTACTTGTTTTCGTTCGTAATTTATTGCTGGTCTTTGAAAGCTTTGAAACGTTTTTCAAGTATGAGAAGTTTCATGACCTAAACACGAGTAAAGTATTTCTTGAGAAATAATTCTAATTGGATTTAAACTACTTTCTTTCAATTCTGTTATTCAAACTTTTTTCAATGCTTTGAATGTCTCCTACCTCATAAATTATTGGTACAGTTTTTATAATATTTTTCCTCACTTCTTGTGACATCTAATAATATAACTAATAGTTCAACTTTACTTTTGAAAGAATTTTAAAAATGTAGTTTACGGGCGTTGTTTATTGGATATTCTATGTGTAAAAAAAGGTTTCTGTACATTTTTTCTTCTTTTTGTATAAAATATAATTTCATTTAAATTTAAAAAATTTTTTGGATTGAACAAATTGATTTACATTCCTTCATTTCGTATGACAAAAGCCAACCAACTATATTTAATTTATTTTGTTGTAAAAGGTGATTTTTCTGAAAGCTAATAAATTGTCGAAAAATTTATTTGCGAAAAAGAACAACTAAGTTTTAAAAAGAAAAGCTTCAGGATCAAGATTTATGAAAAAGTAAGGACAAAAAACTTTGGGTTTGGGAAAAAAAGTGAGTTAATTATAAAACCGCATTTAACAATGTTGTGCTTAATAATAATAAATAAAATTGCCGTGAAAATATTTTGTTAATACTATTAAAGACTATTGAATGACTTCTCAGTTCTGTACTGAATATGTCACATGAATTTAATTTAGTTCTTTATTTCGCAAGTCTATATCACGGCTTGAATATCAATACCTAGAAATAGTTTCAATCATAAACACATAAAATCTTTGAAAAAAAATTCATAATTTCTAATTATGTTTTTACGGTGCAGTTACTATATTATGTTAAATTCTTATATGTGTTGCATTTTCAAACCTCATTGATACAGATGATAAATTATATAGTTTAAAAATATTAATCATAATAATAACATTATGATCGATTTCATTAAATTTAATTGACGTAATAATTGTACTCAATGAAAAATTGAACAACAATTAAAAAAAATTCTTAAAGATTTCAAATATTTCTTTAATGTGATTGTTAAATAACGACTTCCAATGTTTAGAAAAAAATTTCTGATAATTGAAATTTTATTTAATTTTATAGTTTATTTAAAATTGCAGAAACACTAGATAAATCCATTTCAATTCGCTAGACAAGATAAGCTATTCACGAAATGGAAAGTCAAGGTAAAGCTCGTTCACTTCTTTCATTCTTAGAAAATTTTCTCTCTGATTGCTAAGACTTTTCCCTCTCATGGCTAAGACTTCGATCTCTCTCTTGCGGAGAGGAAAAATCCTTCTTCATACCAGCAAAAATAGTAACCTCTTCAGCCGAAAAACGCCAAGAGAAAATAGCTATATCATGCCAAGAGAGTATTAAGCCCTTTAACGCACCTGAAAGCAATTATCTTGACAGCTGAAGTTTTGGCGAGGTCTACAATGAATCTCGGGGAAAACACGTTTTTTGGTCCTAAATAAAACTAATTGTGAGAACTAATTAATTAGAATATTTAAAATCAACTCTTATGAAAATTCGCTCATTAGAAGATATTTAATTAGATTAATAATTTTTATCAACTTATTTTGAAAGAAAACATTTCAAACTGAGGGAAATAAACTACTTTTGTTTAATCTAAAATCATTCGCTCAAAGTTTAAAATAACACTGTTTTATTATTAGTTCAAGTATTTGAAATTATAAAAATGGCAATTAATGACCTGCTGTTTTGGGTGAAGATTGTAAAAGCCAATTTATAAATACTGTACAGACGTATTCGTACGTTTATTACGTCGCTTAGTATTTTTTCAAGAAAATTCATCAAAAATGGGAGAATAAACTATGAATGAAATAATTTTAAACTTTTCTAGGAAGCTATAATTATGTTTATCGACTTTAACTATTCACAGAGTAGACAGAGAAGATTTTTGTATTAGAACAGCAATTAAATTATTAGCTAATTTAGCAACGTCACATAAAATATGATAATAGGGAGATTTTTACCGTACTCTCTCGTTCGTAAGTTTTCTAGTGCGCATGCGTCAGTTCTGGTTAGATGCGCAGGCGCCCGTGAAAAAATATCAAGCTTACGTAAGTGAAAATTAGAGATTTACGTAAGTGAAAATTAGAGATTGCTTCAATCTTGCGTACGGAAGAGTACGGAAACTAACGTAAATATACGAAATCTTTTTCTTATTATAATAAATACTTTCCTAAAATTCAGTGGAAATTTTAATTAAGTTGGAGCTGTAACATTTCAACTATCGGTCCTACAGCTCCGATTAGAGCACTACAAAATAATACACTAAACTAAAATATTAACCAGCATCATAGGCGTCAATAATAATAGCAATTATTTTATGGCTCTCTAAAATGAATCTCTTCATTAACTTTGAATATAGATTGGAAGGTTTTTAGGCTTGTTTTTCTTTATTCTGTAGAAATAAGTTTTAAAAGCTTAACTATGAACAAAATAAACTCGTGGTATCAGATAATTTTAGAAACACTATTTTGGTGACGTCACTGATTCACGTTGCTCACTGAGCTTGCGAAAAAGAATTCGTGCACCTAACTCCTAAAGAGTGAAATTTATAAGGATGCTAATGCTAAACTAATGCACACAAAAAAGCATTTTTTTAAATATTTCCAGAACGAACGATTGAAAATTGAACAATTTTTTAAAACTAGGGTCTAAAATTTCTGCTTGTAGTCTATCTCTAACTTACTAGCTCAAATTGTTCTGGAGTTATACGACATAACGATACCGTGGACAAATAAAACTACCGAATAAGCACAAAAGGAAATCAATATTTCCAAAATCTCTCTCGAATAATAAAAAAAAAATTTTAAGCAGCGGGTGTTCAACTTTACTTCGCATTTTTGTTCTTCTACAGTTCATTATAAGAAAATTGAAATGACAAAATTATGTAGAAAATTGTCCAACAGCATATAAAAAAATTGTTATTCGATTATTAGTTCAAGAATTATCAACTGTTAATCTTGCAGATTAACAGTCTTGATTTTTTTTAGATCTAAATATAGCTGGAATGTCAGTAAAACCTGCTATGGCGCACATGATGTCTGAAAAATACGACGCTGTTCAACACTTTCTGTTCAGCACAGGTAAGTCATTATTCTCTCAATCCGAAGTATTTCCTTTTAAACAGCCTCTGATTGCGTCAAAAATCATTATTATTATTATTAGGCAGGACGCATTAGGTTGTATAATGCAATCTTTTGATTTTAATTTTAGCTTGGTTCAATTATTTCTAAATGAACTCGAGTAAAGGATTAATTTTTTTATTTGTTTATTAATTTATATTCATCAAATAGGTTTAATTTCCTCATTGATTCTTTTTAAAAACTTTTTTATTTAATAAATTATAAGCAGTAATTCAAGTAGTATTCCCACTCAGTCGAATATTTCAAAAATACAATAATGGCAAAGGGGGAAATTTGACAATTTCTAAGCAATGGAAAAAGACAAAGAGGGAAATATAATTATTTCATATTGCATGTTCAAAATACTTTTTTGTTGCAACACGTTGTAATGTTTATATTCTTTTACTTCACAAGAAAGGCAGTGGTTATCGGCTTAATCGGATTAATAAAGATGTACGAACCATTGCTCAGTAAGCACTTGCCCGGTATTCCCTACACAGATGCCTTTTTGGCCATTGATCGGTATTTTCTGTAGAATTGTTTATCAGGTAAAGGGCTATTGACAATATACATGACCCCGTTATTCCTTAACTGATGTTTTTCCCCTAGAGGATTAAGGTTAATAACTTAGTATTCCATACACTTTTCCCAGTTGACTATTATTTATGTCCCAATAAGTCACAATAATATGGGATGATGAAATGACGCTTGTTCAAATGAAGCCCATAATACATCATTCTTAATTACCCGTCATTTATCCAAACATATTATCCTGATTATTCAGAATTGGGCCACTCTTATGTACAGGAATTTCGACTGCGTGAACCAGCGGTTCTCAAAAGATATTCCACAGAACCCTTAAGTTCCGTGAATGGGTTGAAATCTGTAATTATATTAATATTCAATCCATTATTTATTTGGTATTTTTTATGAAATTATTTTAGTAAAATGTTAATAAATAAATAAATAGAAAATTTAAAAACATGTATTTGTTACCATAAATGACCAAAATCAAGAGAATGTCGACTTTCATCGGTGAATGCCAACAATCACATAGTCGTTTCGGTAAATCTCCGAAATATATTTAGTTGCGTGTCGGCGGTATGCATTTGCCTGGTATAAGTGTTAATTTTCGATAGGTCTTCGCATCAACTGGTAGCATCAAAGCAGTTTGAAGTTTTTGCATTCACTTATATCAGGGCCGGGATAGCCTGGTCGGTAGGGCGCTGGGCCCATGTCCAAGAGGTCGTGGGTTCGATCCTCGCCGGCCGAAGACTCCCCGTGTAGAAAATGGTGACTGATGCACGTTAAATCTGTCGAGTCTCAAAGTCCTCCATGTTCCCATAACAAATCAATACCTCTGGGGGTACTGATCCAGGAGTTTCCTTGTCTTCTGGATTGGTTCAAAATTACAAGGCTACGGAGTTGAACATTAGTAGACGTAAACCCATGAAATTGGGTCGGCTGTTCAACGACGGTTATAAAATAAAATAAAAATCACTTATATCATCAGACATGGATAAGTTTCAAATTCTGCGTGGTGATCAATATGTTTTAATTATCCCTTTTTAAAAACAATAAATACATTTTATAGTTTTGCTTGCGTATTGTACCATTGAGAGCTGCATCGATCCAAAATCGGCATGAATGAATGACATGCATTTATAAACTTTTTTGACTTTTAAATGAAATAACTAAATGTATCAATAAAGATATATGTTTCCATTTTAATTGCTTATTTTAGTCCTTTTCTCCTTTCACTTCAATTTATGCATACACCAAAACAGTGGTCGAAAAAACTACTTTGTTAGAAATGTAGCTAACTACAGCTACTCTTTTTTTAAGTACTTTGTAGTTGTAGTGTCTACTTCGCTACCTTAAGTAACCGAACTTTGTTGAAGAACTTATTTACATTAGCTGCTGGGGAAATTAATTTGCACATTATCAAAGCTTAACCCCGTCCCGCCTCCGTTAGGGGGCATCTGGAGAATACTGTAGACTCTAAGTGCGCGCACGTTAACCTCTCAGCAAAAGAAAAAGAGGATTCAGAAAGGCTTGGTGGCGATCCATGGCAACACGTCGGAAAAATGGGAGGCAGAAGCAACTCCAGGAAAAACACTGGTTGTTGTAGGTTGGACCGCAGAGCAGCGACCTCATCAAGATCCTAAGATTCCCTGCCTCCAACCAGTAGGCCTTAAAGAATTTTGTGAAATCTTATAATTAACAAAAGTATAGTTACTCAGAAAATAGAATTTAGGAGTGTTCAAACAACATAATAAGCGAGGCATCAATAATAAAAAATAAAAAGAAACATTGAAAAAAAGGTAATACTGTGACATATTGTGATAAGAACCAGAATTTGTCCGAAGCCCATGAAAACAGATACAATTTCAAAAATAAGAGTTACGGCGAGGCAGCCGTAAAGAAGAATCCACAAACAAGAGGAAACTCAAAACATGAATAGTTAGAAATTTTGACAAAATTATGAACAATAAATTAATCGAAAATTCGAAAATCATTTCTAAAGAACACAAATACAGTATTTGCTAAGGTTACAAGATAAAAATAAATAAATAAGTAAAAATAATAATAATAATACTATTATCATACAGAAAATCGTTAACAGTGAGATACAATTAATGCATCTCATGAAATCTAGAGCTCGTTAATTGCAAAGCACACATTTGTTGACGCCGTCTAGTCAAGTTCCCTAGTAAGGAAAAGGTGTTCCATTATTTTAATGATTCCCAGTTTGACTTCCTTTTGCTTCCAAAATTATTTAAGTCGGGTGTAATTTAAATGTTCAGGAAATTTGTCGAAGGTCTTGAAATTTACTGCAATTTATTAAAATATGTTCCAGATTTTCAAAAGTATTGCAGGAGTCACAGAGTGCTTCCTTGCCAAAAAATCTAGCCTGGTGCTCTCCGTGAGCCCCGTGATTTGTGAGGAATTGATTGAGAAAAAAACTTGCTATTACGTATTTTGTTAGTGTCAACTCTTGGAATTAATTGATGTGTATGTCTACCCTTTTCCTCACTGCCCCATCTTTGCTGCCATTCGTTGATCAGTAGTTTTGTTATTTTTCTTCTAGCAGTCCCTTTCGTTTGAATTTCATGAATGTCGATATATGGTTTTTCACATGCGGATTTGGCGAGTTGGTCAGCCGCCTCGTTACCCTCATTTCCCGCATGCGCTTTTGTCCAGTTAAGATGGATGTTTGGTTTGTATATACTTTTAATTGCATCAGTTATGTAATTAGAATTGTCAGTGTTCTCAAGGGCCTGTAGACTTGATAATGAATTGGAAAAAAGTGTTACTGTTTCTGTTAAGCTTTGTGCCAAAATCCAAGTCATTGACTGGTAGCTAGCCCGTAATTCAGCTTGAAACACTGTTGCAAAATCAAAGAGTCTAAAGGTATGGTTTTCCACTTCATTTCTGTCAAAATAGACGATAAAATAAGACGCATCCTGTTCGAAATTCATTTTGAACCTTAAATTTGGATCCGTCAATATATATCTCGATTCCATTTCCTGTTGGTTTGTTGTAATTGAAATTAATAATTATAATCTCCGCTGGATGTATTATATTAAGTTTTAGAATAGTTTGATACTCGTAATCCTCTTCTTCATGAATGTAAATATTGTAAACTCTTGTTTCAATTTTGCGGTTAAATCAAGTGGCAAAGTTCCAGCAAGGATTTGGAGTGCTGCAGTTGAGGTAGTTCTGTAGCATTTTGCGATTGAGATTAAGGGATTCTTTCTATTTTTCTTAATTTATTGTTAATACTTACTTGATCTTTATACCATATTTCACATGCATATAAGATGTGGCGTAGAATACTTTTCAAATAAATAATTTTCTGATGTTTGGCGTGATTCTCCAGTCGACTTCAATGAATCTATTTAATTTGGGGTAAAACTTGAGAATTTTTGTATGTTGTGATTCGAAATGGAGCAACCAGGACAACTGACCATTAATCTTGGTAGTCTATTGTAGTTTGAACAGAAATTCTCTCTCCATTTAATTTAACTGTGGATTTACGTGACAGGTTGCTTCCTTTTGGGATTTGAAGAGCTTAATGTTTCACAGTTCGAACATTTCCAACTGGGCTGTAGCGAGAATTCCCAAATGGTTTAGAACTGTTCCTGTGAAAAGAATAAAAAAGTCATACGAAATTATTGTTTTGCAGTCTGATCTCTGCATACTTAATCTAGTGTTGGCGATAAGGAGCCACAGGAAGGGGCCGAGACCCTGTGGCACCCCTAGGCATAGTTTCTGTGTCAGGTAATCCTGTGCAAGATTGCAGGTTATATATCGATCAGAGAGAGAACATTTAATAAAGTTTGTTAATGTGTATGAAGTTGCGAGGTGATTAATTTAATTTACACATTATATTCAAAATGGTTTTGAATTAAAAATTGGTTTATATTTAGCATGAATGATCAACCAGTTTGTTACTCTAAAACATTTATTTTTTCGTTCATTTAGTCTCGAACTATTTATCCCCTTCTTCACAGCAATTTAAGAGATGCTAGGAAATTATCAAATACTTTCAATTTCGTTAAGTGTTTCATGCTCTTTTATTTCCTCTGAGAAATTAAGTACATCGAAAATATGTGTCCTTCTTTTGAAATAACATCAATGTTTTACGAGTGTACATTCTAACATGAACGTGATAAATTATCTAATATTCATAATAGCTAGCTTAGTTAGTCGCGACTCTAAATACGTAATTCTTGTTAACTCAGTCAAAGAAGCATTTAAAATTGCGTCCTTCGCGAAAATTTGTATCCATCAATTTCGAAAAATTAGTTGCGTTAGAACTCTGTTTATAAACTAAACTAACGTAAAAATTAGTTGCCAGGAAACGCTACAAAATACTATTTTTTTTAATCGCAGTACACTACTTTTTTTAGAAAAGTAGCGACTAGGAAAAGAAGTAGTGACTTATGCCCGACCACTGCACCAGGACTATACTAGATCCATATTCTGACATGAAACCTAATTTTAAGATAAAACAATGTTTTCACAAATAGTTCACAACTGCTTTATTCATAGGGCTTCCGCCAAAAGAAGTTATGCTGGGAGAAGTTATCGAAGTGAAAAGGATAAAATGATTCAGTTATAACGCAATTTTTAAGCGTGTTTTATAGAAAGAAAATAATTGATCCTTAAAATGTTTGTTTTTCTAAAATTCTTCCTTTTTGTTCCTTTAAATAATTTTATTTGAGTTGTTTTTTCTCACCGCTTTAAATACTTTATCTACTGAATTTATTTCTGTATGAAACTAGAAATATTAAATACTTTTTCATGAAAAAAATGCTATTTTTACAATTCAAACTCCTTTCGTTTTTGAGGAAAAATGCATTCAAGTTTTAGTTCCTTTTTAATAGTTAACATTTGGTGGCGGTAAATAATCAAAGAAAAATAAAATACTTTGTATGAATGAAGTAAAAAAACAACGTGAATAAAGCCAAAATAAATAAATGGTTATATATTCAGTTCCATAAATGTTCCTCAGTGTCTAAACATTCTTGTTTATAGAAATTATTCCTTACTTGTGCTTTAATCATGTTTTTTACTTTATTCAATGATTGAATATGTTTTTCAGATTTTGACTACGCGGATCGTGTAGGCCGTATACATTATATTCTTGCCATTATCGTAGCCTATATATTCATCGTAACGGTAATGGGTCCACACATTATGAAACCTTTGAAGCCATTCAAAATAAATGGATTATTGATTGCATTTAACGTCGTCATTGTTTTGTGGAATGGTTACATCAGCTATAACGTAAGTATCTTCCGATTAAATTAAAATTGTTTGTTCACTTGTTAAATTTTTTCTTCGTGTATTACAAAAATAAAAATTTAAAACCAGTTCCTGTATCAAAAAAAGGAAGCTCAATATGAAAATAATGGACGAAGCGAGATGGGCAGAGACTTTCGTTTCCCCTGTAAATATTTACCTTAACTTCTGCTGATATTCGAAACCAGAAAAGAGGTTAAACTTGTTCTGTTACATGACTGTTTGTTTTTTTTCTGGTGAGAGTAAGCTTAAGAACCAGTCTTTCATTAGATTTGGAATAAAGGGGAAGCAAATATTTACGTTTGATCAAAAATCTCGGTTAACAGTTTTCTTCGCAACGAGGAAACGAAGGGATTATTTTAAAAGTTATGATTTGCATGAATATTTGAAGAGTTTGCTCCCTCCCACTAATCTTTAATTCTTCTGTCAAAAATGGTGTAGAAACATAAAATCTACATAGTAAAAACTGGATCCTTAAAGTTAACGAAACTTTCTTCGTTTTTGATGAAACCGTTCTTGGTATATGGTCCAAGTGCACATTTCGTCTAAGTGACGAAATAACTATCGTCACTTCAAGGATAGTAAAGAAATATTTCGTTATTCTATTTTTGCTGGAAAATCAAATTTTCCTTGTAGTGCATCTAATAATCACATTAACGTGGACACCATACAGCTGGATCAATGCCATCTTATCAATACGAGAAGGCTCGATAGAACAAATTACATCCATTTCCGAAACGAAATTCGAATCTGGGATCTTCCAGGTACGAGGACTAATTCCTTGATCACCATACAACCAGTTTGATTCAAAACTAAACAGCGCAAAGATTTTTGAATCAAGAGTTTCATTTCTGAGAGTGTAGACGAGCGATTACTAAAAGGTGTTTCGTGGAAAGCTATGTGACGAGAAACTGCGACGAACTATCTTAACTTTAAATTTTAACTGTGACTGTGGCCGTGACTGCAGTTTTGCAAACAGAAGAGGAAAGATCGCATCAGAGTGAAGAGGTTGATATGTTATGCTCATTTCAAAAAGCTTGATATTTCGTTTTCAATTATGTTTGTTGTTACGTTTTGTGTTAAATATTAAAGGTTATTTCAAAAAATGGATAGCAGTTAATTCCTTAATTGATAGACCTTGTTTATTGTTAATAATGACATCTTTTTTTCAAGAGTAGCGATTTTTTAAAGCGAAAGAAAAGTTTTCCTTCTTCTCACCGGGAACTTCAACAACAGAAATTACAGGTAAGGTAATTTTACCTTTACCTGTAATTAAGAATTATTATTGAATTATTTGAGTTGATTGAAATAATTTATTACATGGCATCCCAATGCCGGGATGAGAAGACCGATTAGTTTTTCTTAAAAGATCGTGTATTAATCGAATTGATTTATAATTTAAAAAGATGTCGTCAGATGAAAAAATCAAACAGTTAAAAAGAAAACGAGGTTTTTTAAGAACAAGCGTAACTAATTCACTGACTAAATTAGATGCAGAACTTTCGAAAACGGAAGACATAAATGTCAGTGTAATAGAAGAAATAATCGAAACATTAACAAACAAATTTGATTCTTTAAGTTCTGTTGATAAAGAACTAGAACCCCTCCTCAACGATGATGAATATGAATCAGAATTTGAAAAACCGAAGAGTATCAAGATAAGGTTCTTATTTCTAAACTAAGAGCAAAAAAGAAAATAAATGAAATGCAAACATCTGTAAAGAGTATGGAAAGCGAAAATACAACCTTACAACGCATAGTAAATAAAACAGAAATAAACGAAACAGCAGCAGAAAAGGTGCGCATTCAACTCCCGAAATTGAGTATCGCGAATTTCTATGGTGATGTCAGCCAATGGCTAACCTTTTGGAATAGTTTCGAAACAGCGATACACAATAATGAATCACTAGATAAAGTAGATAAATTTAACTATTTGAAGGCGCATTTAGGGGATCTGCTTTAAATACGGTTGAGGGTTTTTCAATTTCAAACGCATCGTATGATTCCGCTATTGAATTATTAAAAGATAGATTTGCTAAGAAAGATTTACTTATTCACACACATATGAGCGCTATTTTAAATATGCAACCGTTAAAAAGTTCAAACGATATTCGCGCTTTTAGAAAATTTTATGATAATTGCATGACACATATACGCAGTTTAGAATCATTAGAATTAAAACCGGAAAATTATGGAAGTGTATTGTGTCCTATGTTGCTTAAAATATTACCCCCAGATTTAGTATTAGAGTATAATAAAATCGAAAATGAAAATGTATATTCAGATATAAAAGAGCTTTTAAATTTCCTTTCGAAAGCATTAAGTTGTAGAGAACGCTCAATTCAGATGAGTACTGTAAGTGACCTTGGCAATAAATATCAAGTGGATCGGAGAAATCCGAGACGTATCAGTAGGCGCCATAATGAAGAAATAAATTCCTTCCCCTCTAGTAGAAAGTTAAATATTCAATCACGTGAAAATGAAAAACCGAAATATACGGCAACAGATTAATTGAGTTCTGAGATGAAACAGAAAAAGAATAAAAAATCTTTCTGCGTTTTTTGTGAGGAACCGCATGATTCAGCGAATTGTAAATTAGCGATGAGTTTATCGTTAGAAGAAAAAAAGAATATTCTAAAAAAAGACGAGCTTGCTTTCGCTGTTTAATTATGAATCATAGGGCAGATCAGTGTTATTCAAAAATTGTTTGCACATTTTGTTCGAAACGCCATGCATCAATAATGTGTTATTTAAATCATGATTTAAAAGAAAATGAATCCGATAATTTTGATAATAGTAAGAAACTTATTGAAAGTAGTGTTTTAACTAATAATTGTTGTTCTGATGAAGTTTATTTACAAACTTTAATTGTATATGTGCATGGTCAGAATTCTAAACATTTAGTAAGAATAATTATTGATTTGGGTAGTCAAAGATCATATTGCAGTAAATTTATTGCTAAAGCAATGGGTTTAAATTGCATTGGGGAGGAAACTGTCACCCACGGACTTTTTGGAGGCATTGAAAATACTGAACAACATAAGCGGTTTAGTGTTAAGCTAACTATCCTCGATGAAAAATTCAGTTGTGAATTTGACGAGATGGATCAAAAACAAATTTGTGCTCCTATTCCTAAAATAAGTGATTCCAACTGTAAACGTAAATTAAAAAATCTGGGCATTTTTGCAAGTGATATAGAATTAAAAGGGAATTTTTGTTTATATGAAAAAAACCCAAATGAAATTCACATACTTATTGGGGCAGATCTTGCAAGTACCTTTGCTAACGGGGAATATTAAACATCTATCAGGAGGGTTAGTAGCTGCGAATACGCGTCTTGGGTGGACAGTATTGGGAAAATCTGTACAAGAAAACGCATTTAATACTCCTCAGTTATTATTAACTTTACATGTAGACTATGCTAAAATATCGGATCTCTGGGAGTTAGATTCTTTAGGCATTCACGATATGAGTAAAAAACAAACAAAAACAGAAACACAAGAAATTGTTCTAAAGCATTTCCGAGAAACATTAACCAGAGATCAAAGCGGTAGGTATCAGGCTTGTTTACCTTGGTTGGAGGGTCGTTCAACATTGTCGGGTCATAAAGAATTGGCCAAGAAAAGGCTTAGCAATACCGTGAAATCGCTTAATTATAGTAATATGTTAAAGGCGTATCAAGATGTATTTGATGAGTGGGAAAAAGAAGGCATTATAGAGCAGGTTTTGTCAGATCAAAACAATATAAATAATGCAGAGCCCACTGAACACTTCTTACCTCATAGACCAGTCATCAAAGAGAATTCAACGACTAAAATTCGTCCCGTGTTTGATGGGTCAGCGAAAACTCGTAATTCTTTGTCGTTAAATGAGTGTATTGAAAAGGGGCCAAATTTGATAGAGTTAATACCATCAGTTTTAAATCGTTTCAGATGGGGTAAAATCGGTATTATAGCCGATATTCGCAAAGCCTTTTTACCAATAAGCCTGCAAGAAAGTGATAGGAATTTTTTGAAGTTTTTATGGTGGAGAGACGGTGACCCTCGCAAATTAATTACTTACAGGCACTGTCGCGCTGTTTTTGGTGTTTCGTGCAGCCCTTTTCTGCTAGCTGCCGTTTTAAACCACCATTTGGAAAACGTACCAGAAAACTTAAAGCATTTGGCTAAGAAACTAAAAGACTCCATGTACGTGGACAAATGTGTCGCAAGTGTTGATTCTGTTACAGAACTAGAATATTTTCGATCAGAATCTCAGAAACTGCTAGCTTCTGCAAAATTTGACTTGCGTGACTGGATAGATAATGCACACATTTCAGAGAATAAAGTTGAGGAAAATTTACAGGTTACGAATTCCGAAAACTTTTAAAGTCCCAGTTTTAGGGCTTTTGTGGAACTTTAAGAGCGATACATTGTCTTGCGATATTAACGATATCAGTATCCATGAGAAAAGCATAACTAAGAGGACAATTTTATCTTTGGCACATAAGATTTTTGACCCTATTGGGTTCACGTGCCCAGTGACTCTAATACCGAAGCTACTTCTCCAAGATTGTTGGAAAGCTCAAGTCTCTTGGGATGCTGAACTTCCGAAAGATATCGTTAAAAAATTTAATAATTGGAGAAACCAAATCTCAGATTTGAAAGACATTGAAATTCCTCGAAAATACTCATACTTAGATTTAAATGACGCAAAATTGACATTACATGTTTTTTGCGACGCATCCAAACTTTTCTTATGCGACTGGAATTTTCTTGAGAGCAGAACGGGAAGTGACTTGTCAGTCACTACAAGCTAGATCACCATTAAAGAATGTGTCTATCCCGAGACTGGAATTACTCGCCTGTAACATCGGAGTGAGGCTATAGCAACATCTGTAAAATATGATCTGAACTTGAAGAATATCCAGACATTTTATTGGTCTGATTCCATGAACGCATTGTATTGGATAAAGAAAGAAGGACCTTGGGTTGTATTTGTTACAAATAGGATAAAAGAAATAAGAGCTTTGTCCTAAGTTAGTGAATGGAATTATGTTCCAGGAACCCAATACCCGGCCGATAGACCACTGGCCTAATTACAAATTGAATCCAGATGAAAAAGTGATAAATTCTGAGAAGAAGAAAATTGTAGTGTCTTCATTGAATAAAGAAAATGACAAATACTATCATCGCATTTCATCGTACAAAAGAATAATAAGAATCACTGGTTGGATTCTAAGATTTTTCAGAAATGCTTAGACACCTAGTGATAAAAGATCTGGACAACTATGTGCTGAGGAACTGAAGAAGGCCGAGCTTAAAATTCTAAAGAAAGTCCAGGATGAAGAATTCTATGAGGGGACAGAAAACCAACTGAAGTCTCTGAAAATTATAACGGACAATGATGGTCTCCTAAGGGTTAAAACCAAAGTTTTCATGAGAATAGATGAAGAGGATTTTAGACTTCCACTACTTTTACCATCAAATCATCATGTGGTAAAAAGTCTTAATAATCAGTAAACGCTAAGAATTAGGACATGCAGGAGTACCATTTTTAATGACTGCCTTGAGAGAAAATTATTGGATCTTAAAGAGTAGACGAACCATAAAGATGTGTGTTGTATGCCAAAGGTTCAATTCAAGACCAGCGAGTATTCCTGAAGGACCACTACCGGAAGACCGAGTAAAGGAAGCATCTGTTTTTGAGATAATTGGTTTAGATGTGGCGGGTTTTTTGTACCTTAAAGAAAGACAAAAGGTGTGGATACTTCTAATAATCCACTGACAACTTCTTATTGGCTCTAAGAAGTTTCATTTCACGACGTGAAAGACCTTCGAAGATCTATTCGGATAATGGGACTAACTTTGTCGGATTTGAAAAACTGCTGAGAAATGTTGATCTTGAGAGACTGAAAGGCGAAATCGCTCCCATCACTTGGAAATTTATACTACCTTCAGCTCCATGGTGGGGTGGTTTCTGGGAACGTTTAGTAGGTCTCATGAAGCAGATTTTGAGAAACGTTTTGGAAAGAACTTCGCTAAGTTATGAGGAAATGGCTACTGTTTTGTGCGAATGTGAGTGTCTTCTCAATTCAAGACCACTTACCCATGTTTCTGATGATGCAAATGACTTGAATCCAATTACACCAGCAATGTTTTTGCAAGAAAACAAAAATAATGATGTTACTGATCTTGATCAATTTAGCCAAACAGATGAAAAAATTTTAAATAAACGTTTGGCTTACCGATGAAGAATTTTAAAAGATCTACGTTCGAGATTTCGAGTGGAATACCTAGGACAACTACGCGAAAGTTACAAAAAGAAAAATAACGTCCGTGTTCCTAAAGTAGGTGACATAGTACTCGTATGGAGTGACAGCATCAAGAGACTTAACTGGCCGACGGCAAGAATATTGGAAACATATCCCAGTCAAGATGGACTTGTTCGTTTAGCAAAGATAAGGCAAAATCGGGTGTCTTTATTCGCCCTGTCCAAAAACTGTGCCCTATGGAACTGGATGGTTGTGAGGTTATTGCCAATAATACTACTCCAAATGATTGTGTCAACCCTAACCCTTCAGGGACTGATAACTACAGAAAAACTGGTTCCGTGATCACTCGAGCTGGTAGGGTTGTGAGAGTGCCTCAACGTTATGGACAGTAATATGTGTTGAGTTTCAGTGATCGACATCTCTAAAACTCAAGAGGGGAGTGTCGAGAAACTGCGACGAACTATCTTAACTTTAAATTTTAACTGTAACTGTGGCCGTGACTGCAGTTTTGTAAACAGAAGAGGAATGATTGCATCAGAGTGAAGAGGTTGATATGTTATGCTCATTTCAAAAAGCTTGATATTTCGTTTTCAATTATGTTTGTTGTTACGTTTTGTGTTAAATATTAAAGGTTATTTCAAAAAATGGATTGCAGTTAATTCCTTAATTGATAGACCTTGTTTATTGTTAATAATGACATCTTTTTGTCAAGAGAAGCGATTTTTTATAGCGAAAGAAAAGTTTTCCTTCTTCTCACCGGGAACTTCAACAACAGAAATTACAGGTAAGGTAATTTTACCTTTACCTTTAATTAAGAATTATTATTGAATTATTTGAGTTGATTGAAATAATTTATTACTCTATGGTTCCGCGAGTTAGGACTATTTCATTAAACCAGTTATGATTTTTGAAGCCTGTAATTATATTTATATCCAATCTTTATTTAATTAATGTTTCGGTCATTTATATGAAATTGTTGAATTTGAATCTCTCTCGATCGTCAATTCAACAAACTGCTTTTCAAATCAATGGTAACTTCTAGAAACAAATTGAGAACCCCTTCTCTTCCGCATATTTATACATTATTTGATAAGAAAAAGTTTTTAAATGGTTCAAAATCTCTTGGTGGATGTTGACGATACGTTTGTCTTAGTAGACACTGATTTTCAACTTGTCTTTCTGTTGTCAGTTGTTGTTGCTGTTGGAGTGACTTTCAGTTGTCAAATCGTTTGAAGCCAATATTCAATTTACCTTTTTTAGATAGATGTTCTTTTAATTAAATACCCTTATCATTTTTTCACTTCTGTTTATGCTAAGCATTTTGCCTCCTCAAGTTAATTCTAATCAACCTAATTGCCAGAAAATTTTCGCATTTCATAATTTTGTTTTTCCCACACTTAACCTTTTTTCTGATTCTTCTTTTTCAAACTCCGAACTTAACTTCACTTGTTTCATCATTGAAGCTTTCTATAGTAGATTCAGCTCTTGCTAAACTCACTGGACAAAACTAACTTTACAATTGGTGATGTTAAAACCGTAGGTGCCTTTGTGTGCATGTTTTATGCATACTAACAGTAAGAAAAATCGTGAATTATTTTTGACAGTGAAGAAACCATTTGTTTTTGTTGTGTTAGATCGAATACATTTCGAGGTCAGCATTCTTACTTGATTTCGCTATTGAAGCGTTTAAGTTGCTTTTTCTGGTGTTGGAATAATACCTTTGTCTTGGATTCTTTCAAATACATCTTATTTTCTTACTTTTTCCAAAAAATTTAAGGACTTTAAGATCCTCTCTATGTCCAAGCACAAAGAAATGTGGTCGTTACTCCTCTACGTTTGGTGGCCATCTTTCCTGAAGTTGAAGATGAGATGGTCACCGAATTTATAACGTCACTGTGCTATTTACTCAGCAAACAAAAATACTCAGAGAGGTGGAAAAACGAAGCACACTTAACAGAAACTATATTTATTCACGAAAAGGACCACAACTAGTGCATTAATAAAAAAGGGAAAAACCCAAATCATTAAAAGGATACTCGGCGCAATGGAATGGGTAACGCCATCTATCTTCATAAATATTTAGTTTTCTTCACTCAGGAACAAGGATTGGAGTGCCTTAAAAGTGCATCAAATTGAAAAAAAGAATTTTTATCTGCGCATTAAAAATGCAAGAAAATAATTAATTCTCTAGAAATATTTGATCCCTAAATAATTTAAACATGAAAGTTTTACATAATGTTTGTTTTCACAGAAACTACTCATTGTCCAAATTTAGCGTCTTGTGAAATTGCATCTGCTGAGAATCATTAACAAATATAGAAATGTTTAAAATAAGTTAACTTTCCTCTATATGGCCATTTAACCTAGACTTAATTATCTTAACAAGGGAAGAATTAATTATGCTAAATGTGTTAATTCTTATTACGTATTTTTATACGCTGAATAGTTCTTGAATAAATGTTTAAACAATACAACTTTTTCTAAATTTGTTTTTACTCAGAAACCCTTTGACCAATTTCGTTCTTATTTTGTATTTTGCCTTTTAAAGTTACACATTTTAAAATAATATAAAAATGGAAACATTTTTCGACCATTATAAAATAAAATAATAGAACCTAGTAAATAATTATGAAAAATAAAATAATGAAATATAATAAATAATTATTAAAAATAAAATATAATTCATAATTATTTAAAATAAAAATAATAAAAATATAATCAAAAACTAAGAATATTCTATAGAGTATTTTTAGTTTATATAAAAATTATTTAGTTACATATAGAAGTTGTACTTTTAATTAAGTAATAATTCTGTATTTTCATTTTTTTTGCCTCAAAAATTGAATTTGTGGAAAAGTGGCAAGAAATTTTATGCCAACAAATGGATGAATCTTGCAAATGTAAACTTTCATAAATGAAAGACAGTCAGCCTTATTAATAGAAAACAATATAAATAACAGCAAGTATACACCGTATGAACAATAGAAATAACATTCGAAAATAGAGTTTTTAAAAAAAAAGTATAGACTGATATGAAATTAATTATTCAAAACTGTTTCTTATCAAAATATGTTAAGACATCCAAAAAATCTGAAACACGGATTTCAATCCATTATATTAAAATAAAAAGTGAAATTTTTAGATCTAAATTAGAGATCTTAAAAAACTATAGAGTTAGTTAAAAACTATAGTTAAAATTAGAGATCTAAAAAATTTTTCAGATTTAAAATTCTAGCACTGAATCAGATTTTTAAAATATACCTTAATCACCCACATTTAAGAATTTCAATTTTAATAATTTTCTTTTGATAAACAATTTAAATGACTAGTATTTTATTTAAAAACGCTGGAAAACAGTTAATTTAAATGGAAAGTGTATATAACATATTCTAAATAATAGTATTTTAAAAATAAGAACTATAGGTATATTTACTTACCAAATTGTAAAACAGCGTCTTCTTAAGAAATACCGCTATTGATCAAATGACTCAAAATATTGATAAACATATTCGCAAGAAAAAAATTAAACATAAAATAATATCGTGAACTTATTTAGATTGTAAAACATAGTAATTTTATTTAGATTCATTATAGTTTGCTTTTTAAAATAAAAAGATACAAATTCCAGCTTACACCTCGGGCACAGTTAAATAATTAATAACTAATTCATCAAATCACGCTTGAGCGAAAACAACTCAAGTATCCCTTAAATATCTGCCACTCAAGTTCGATCTAACGCAAAGCAAGTATATCACTCAAACATAGGGTGTATTCAACTCAAGTTGAGTTTTAAAAAATTTCACTCATTCATTTTAAGAGAGTATATTTAATCGTCACAGGTTTTTATTAAACATAAATATATGCTTATTCGTTCAATCGGCAACTCAGACATTTATTGAACTATAAAGGTTGTTACCTACTTTTGATTTTTTACTATTCCACGTTTTGTTATGGAGTTTTGTTTTTAATTGTAGGCGTTTTGTACAAATCTCTAAACTTTTTTCGTATTTATCCACATAATTAAGAAGTTGTGAACTCATTACATAAACACAATAGCATTTGTCTTCGATTCTCACCGAATTCTAACCGAATAGGGGTGTGCCACATCTCCGACTGTCGCCGAGAAAAAAACATTTGGTTGGTTTTGAGTTCTGAAATAGTTCCTTTTCATCGGCAGAAATGAGAAGTGTTATGCTATTGCAATTTTATTTTGAGTTCAGCGCTTTACTTTTCCACGTTTTGTTATATTATTAGTTATGAGTTAAATGCTGTTTTATTGTTTCATATTTTAAGTTAATATTTTGTTTTATTTTAAGTTAAAGAGTGAAATTATGAATCTTAATTATCTACGTACGGTATATAACAATCTACAAATAAGAGAGAGCCGCTCTAATTAAACTCCAGAAGAGCAATATCAACGGAGAACAATTAGAAATGCTACAGAACGAGCACGACGTTCTAATGAAACAACTGTAGAACAACATCAACAAAATTAAGGTTTAGAATTGCCTCGGAGAAATTTGAATTGTTAACAATGACTTAAACAAAAAGTTTTATTTTAACTGACAAATACTATATTATAATTTTAACTTTTTCTATGACTATACTCATTTTCTTATTCTTTTCTTTGTTTTTTATACATTTTATATTTTTGTGATAAAATAAAAAACTTATAGTTGTTATGCTTCTGAACACTGATGATAACGCAAAATGATAGGCTTCATCAACAATCAAAAATATATACATTTATTTTACAAATTCCATATTATTAGGGTGGCGCCCTTCAGATAATTAAAAATACAAAATTATCTTCATCAAAGCCGATGCTTTACATCCGGCATTCAGTGGCAGACTACTATTGAGTAAAGTGCTGCGAGCTCTCTGCTTTCGCTTATAGCTCTGCGTTTCAATAGGTAAGGCTTAATTTAGCCTATCAAGATTTATATGAGCTCTGAGGCTCTTCTTCAAATTCAACATGCTTCCACAGAGTCCAACAGGATACTCGGCAAACTACTATTTCATATTGTTTTACAACACATGGCTTTAGCCCCCTGGTGGGAAAGACCTTAAAACAAAACTTTACAACTGTTACTTTTCTCAACAACTGAAATTTAGAATAGTGTGATTAAGAAAAATATGTGAACTGTTTGTAATTTCAAATTAATATTGAAATGTACATGTTAGAATTTTCTACAGTGAAAAGTTTTTGGAGCTTCAGTGTTCAAAAAAGTATACAAAAGCTAGACGTTAAGAACGTATCCAATGAGCGAGCATCGGATTGCAAAGCAATCCGAAATGAACAGCGAAAGCAGTTCCGGGGGTTGGCGAGCGGCAGCGAGCAGGGGGCGAAGCCTCCTAGTTCAAATGTATTTTTACTAGTTTTCATTCATTTTTAGTCATTTTTAGGTCATTTTAGGTCATTTTTAAGTCATTTTTAGGAGATCAGGTGGAAACGAAATGTTCAGAGAGAGTCAAGTAATCTGAAATGTGTTAGCAGTTCATATTGTAGTTGAGGGATCTGGGGTTGTAATCCCTATTGTATGAAAATAAATAATATGATGCCTGAAAGGTTTCCTCCAGAAATATTACTGTAAAGTAGTGATAAATGGTATTCTGAAAAGCATACCAACTTTTGTAACTGATTCCTGTACGTAGTGCTTGTTTTAGTAGATTTGTATCAATATTTAGTACTTAGAAAATACTGCTAATAATTTAAATGCTTATAAAAGATTTTGATGGATGTAAATTATACTTTTTTGAAATGAATTGTTTCTTTTTAATTTTAGATGTTCAGATATCTGTACGATGTTGTAAAAGAAGGGAGTTTCTGTAAACTCAATATGAGTGAAGAATACTTAAAAAGCAACAATGTATGTATGTTTTTAATCTATAAATTGTAATAAAAAACTGGACTGGTCTTCATCGCAACACCAATTAATAGAAAAGGTTTCTTCACCATTTTCTCACTCTCAACACTTTACCCCTCTCCGTAAGCATGGTTACGGGAAATCTTACTTTTTTCCCCACAGCAGTACATTTCAGTCAAAGGTGAGAATATACTGACATGGGGAGAAAAGATTTGTGTAAAAATGGAGAGTGTGTTAATTTATGTTGACCATTGAACTGCAAAAGTAGTTCCATTTTTTTCCGACAGATAGTGAAGAAATTTTGCGTGTCAATGGTTAATTTTTATTTTTTAATATTTATGAATGTAAAAATTTGTTCCTTCAGTGAAAAATTTAAATTTGATGTTATACTAGCAACAAAACAACTTGGGCCCTCATTAGACCAATATTCACAAATCTTGGATCACCGATTTTGGCCCTCTATAAAATTATCCGATTCTACCAATATTTTATAGTGATTATTCAGCCAATATAACCCCTATATTGGCCTTATATAGGCCAATATTGGCCATAAATTGGACCAATATTAAAAAAACTAAACATCTCAATATAGGACACATATTGAGCCCAACTGGGGCCAAGGTAAACTTTTTGCTAGGGTCGTGGTAAATAATTCTATTCAATTTGGGGGTATATATTTATTGTGGTATTAATGCTATTGATTTTAAATAAAGTAATTAAATTCTTTTTTTTTTTTTTTTTGGCATAACCCCAAAACATTTGATATACCATTTATTGTAATATTAATGTATTAAATTACATTCAAGTTTATTTCTGTTTTTTTCTTTTTTATATAAATAATATTAACGTAAGATTTTCAGGTATTTTGCACAGTTTACAGAGCTTGATTGTATCATGTTTTCATTAATTTGAGAATTACTAAGAATGCAATGATGTTAGAAGTTTGAGATGAATGAAAGTATTTTTCGTTGTTCAAATATTAAGATCAGGTTAAGTTTTTATTACAAATAATATTTTTGAATTTGTTTCTCATAAATGTAATATAGACAAATTGAAATCTATATTTAGGGCCTTAAGGAGAAACAAGGAATTGAAATTAAAAATGGATAACAATGAAAAGGATTTAAACCCCATTACGGATTTACGCACTACTATTGATGCCTCACATAAATTTAGTTCATTCACCAGGAGTTGGTACTTGGCTCCAGCTCCTCAGACGCAGAGTTCATTTCATCGCGGGAGTAAGAAGAGAAACATCTTCGCGCTTGAAATTGAGACAACCCTTAATGCATGCCAAACAGTCACTTACTTCGCTTTATCATCTGTTATTATACCTTTCGTTTCTCTAGCTAATTAAATATATTTTAAATTTAAAAACTGCTGTTTTCCCAGCAAAATGTCTCAAAAAGGACAACTATTCACTCAAAAAAGAGAAATATCATTAAAAATGAAATATTTTATGTTAAAAAAATGCACATAAAGTTTGTGAATTAAATATTTTTGCCATACGATCGCCAAATAGCAACCTTGTTCAAGATTGCTCACAACCTTTTCCCGAAATCGTACAAATTAATGCTTAAGATAGACATTGTAATTTTTTCAATGAAATTGTCAAAATTTTTCAAGAACATTCTTTTTTACCTCCATTTGGCTTTAATGATTTTCAAAGTTTAAAATTTCTTATCCAAGCTAAAGAGTTAAATTTATATTTTACCGAAAAGATAGAGTTAGAACGAAAAATAAATTCAAACAACGAATTGAGAAATTACTCCCACAACTTTTGGAGATTACTCCTACAAATTGACTCTTTTGGTTCTGAAAGAACCGAAATTCCCAATTGAATGGCTTGCAATTGATTCTAAAATTATTTATGATGTCCCCATTCTCTTACCTCAAAATATGCAAAAAGTGCCAGAGGCAAAATGTAGTGGGTATAGACAAACAAAAAAAATTAGTATCAATATTGAACGTGAAGACGGCAACTTAGTTAATCAAAATTATAATAATTATCCGCCACAAAATCAAAATTTCTCCCTACAAAGTCAAAATTTCACCCACAAAACCCTAAATTTGATAAGAAACGTGACAGATTTTGTGTAAATTAACAACAAACCAGGCTTTTTAGAAGTTATCTCCTAGGTCTTATGAATATTGTGAGGAATTATCAATGCTTATCAATGGGGCTAAAATTGTAGAAACAAATTTCTTTTTTGTTAAGAATCAAATTATGAACAAGCAAAAAGGTGACCCACCACAAAATTAATAATTATCAGATTCATTCAAAAGAAAAAAGAAAACAATTAAAAATAACAAGCACTCAATTTTTACTAATAAAACTATGTGTTTTAATGCCGACACAGATGCTATTTTAAATATAATCCCAACTTTTTTTTAAAAAATTAAATGTCAGAAAAGAAATTTCTTATTTTTTTAAATTTGTAGCTTTCTATGCAAAAACACCAAAAGTATAAAAATCTCAGTTTATGTTATTTTATCTCGCACGTCCACAGAATTCCCTTTACTAAGTAATTTTCATCAAAAATCCCGAATAGTAAATATTGTATATTGCATTTTACCATTTTATTTTATTTTATAACCGTCGTTGAACAGCAGACCCAGTTTTTGGTTTGCGAATACCAACTCTTGTAATTTTGAATCCAATCCAGAAGGCCAGAAAACTCCTAGATCAAGTATTGGGAGAAAATTTTCCTTCTTGGAGAATTTTTTGATGGAATTAACACGCACATGGCGAGAAAAACCATGAAAACCTTTCGCGGTTAGCCTGAAGGCAAGGGGACTCATGGTCCGCCTACCACTGAGGATATTTTACGTCTTCACTGTTGTCAGAAGATAAAGAATGTAAAAATAGCTAATATTATAAGAGCCATCATCAAACTCACTATTGTATTTTACTATTTGTGATTTTCAAAAAAGAACACAAATGCGAAACCATGTTTCGAAATATATATCCCAGTTTTGCTTTCATCAAAATAATGATTTATAGAAACATTGAGTTTTTTCTTTTATCTTTTCAGACCATATACAAGCTTTTTTGGTCATTCTATCTGAGCAAGTACGTCGATCTCCTTGATACTGTAAGTATGACTCTTTAACAGCGTATATCTTCGTATGGTTTGTTTTAGAGTGCAAAATTCCCTGTTCTTTAAACAGTTCCTTGAAATAGTGTCCTTTAAGTTAGAATTGTGATCGTTCTTTCAAATATTATGCCATTGCATGTCCTGGCCGGACGTTATAACATGAATTTTTGATTTGTGAGTGCACAAAAATATCATAAATATTAATTCATAGCTTAAAAATATTTTTTTTTATTTCCAATGGCAGATCAAAAGACAACTGTAGTTAAAAAAAACAGACAATAACATGAGAAACAGAAAGAAAGATGAACAATACAACAAAAACAAAACTACAGTGAATCTATAGATCATTCATTTTGTGACGGGCTCTCCAATACTTCTACCACAAGTGTCCCGAGTTTAGTGCGGGGCAGTGTCTAATGTGGTTTATGTCCATTTCTTCTTAGATATTACACAGTGTGCAAATAGGGCTTGGTAATATATTTATGTGGAATAGATGTTTGGAAAGGCAATCGTGGCCAGTAGCGAGGCGAAAGGTGGAAACAGACTTGTCCCTTTGCCATAGTGGAATATCCTTGATGTCGTTTATCCATTTCTTGTCTTTGTTTGCCTCCTTTATGTTTTTCCAAAAAGACTCTCTAAAAGACTTTTTAATTAGCCGCTTGGCGGTGTGATAAGGAATTGGTTTATTTATTATCAGTGTGATTTCGGTTGGGTTTTTTTTTGCCAAGGAGTCTGCTGATTCATTTCCCTGGAGTCCGTAGTGAGCTGGTACCCACTTCAACGCTTAGGTTACTTAAGGTCAGACGACAATTCAAATCATCCGCCGACGCAGGAGCCTCAGATGATGAAATGGCTAGGAGGGCAGCTCTAGAATCTGACAGAATGACAGCCTTTGAAAAAATTTCCGGTTGACATTGGAGCTGTGTTAAGGCGATTCGAATATTACTGAGGCATCAAAGACTGTTCTAAACCTTCCAACAGGAGAGTAAAAAGAAAAAAGCCTACAAAAGACGCTTGCGTTTACACAGTCTTTCACCATCTGTAAATACGTGCACCCACTGGATACAGTACATGGATAGTTTCCAACGCTTTTAGAATTTGGTCATCTGATTCTTTCTTTGAAACCTCAGATAATAGGTCTATTCTAGACATGTACTTCCTTTCTACAGTTGGGCATTGTGTCTTGATGATATTTTCCATTTCCCAGTTTAGCATTAATTGTTCTTTCAACTTTAGGACTTTTTGTAGGAAACCGTTTTGGGTTTTAAGGTTCCGTATGGTTGATGTTGTGTGACCTTCCCACAAAAGAAAACATTCTGGTATTCTTGCCATCTTTTCCCATAAAATTAGTGTCTTCTCTTCTATAACTGATTTAATATTCATGTGTTGGGTGGATATCAGGAGCGCATCAAACGGAGTTGTCTTTACAGCTCCGGTGATGAGTCTAAGGGCTTGGTTGTGAAATTTTTCCAAAGCATCCGTTATTGGCTTACTTGTCGCCACCAAAGGTTCGCAATAGTAAGTGATTAGTGGCAAAATATATGATTTATATGCTAAGTCCAGTGTTGTTCTACGGCATCCCCACTTACAGCCAGCAATTCTTTTCATTAAAGTAAGGCTTCTGGTAGCTCTTTCTAGAATGTTGCTAGCTTAAAAAATATATTTGACCAATTTTAACAAAGCAACGCTTTACTTTTATAAGAATTTAGTAACTAACAGAAAAATTTGGTAGTAATGCAACATTTTTTTATACTTTGCCGACCGATAAAGACCGTTGTGCAACTGCAACGAAATTCGATCGAGTTTCCGCTCACTTTATTTGAAAAAAAAATGTCTGTTTAATGATTAAATGAACAGTAAGATACTTTGACTTCGATAGAACTATTTCTAAACAATCATAAAGCTCCGAGAGGGACAGGATGACATGTTACAGACACTCCGTGACAATTTTATATAATTAACATAGAACTATGAATAATATTGAATAAGCTAATTGAACAGTGGCATACTAGTTTTTATTTAAAAGATGCAAATTTTTCAAATTAATTATTACCATTTATAATTTCGGTATTGAAATCCAAAACTCTCCTTCTTCAATTGTAGCTTTTCATTTACGTTTATTATTTGTTACTTATAAAAAAGATAATATTTGATTATCATTTTCCACAAAGTACTAGCAATTATATTATATCATTACAGATATGTACTGATGTTTTCTGATAGGATTGTGGTTTTTAATGCTTAATGTATTTTTAAATTTAAAAAACAAAATTGGTAATCATGAATCTAAAGCAAATGTTTGAAAGTACGTTTATCCTATTTTAAAAATTTGAAACACGTCATTTTAAGAGCTTTAAACGTTTTTTAAAAAGCTTCTTAAAAAGAAAATCTCATCATCACTTTCACCATAGCATTTAAAATAAATATTCTAAATCAAACTAACTATTCAATTTTATTTATTTATTTTTTTTAAAACTTTTTTTTAAAAAATGTTGTTAATACTTTGAAACATTTAAAGAGTTTAAGTAATATTTTAGATGATCACACATACAAATAACAATGATAATATCGAAACTTTGCGAACAGACGCCAATTTAATGCCGCAGTTAAAAGTTCTCCCCCAACCCATAGTTGAGAAAACGCGGTGATATGGGTGATAGCGGATTACGCTAATGGTTTTCTAAAACATGGTGGACTGCGCTGCTAACATCTTATCCCCCTTGAGAAGGGTTGGTGTACTGCGCTCAAGGTAACCCTTATGGCCATCTCTCTTACTTCAATTATGCAGTAAAACAATTTCTGATAGAAACGTCGTCTCGTCAATATTTTTCGCCAGAAGCTAGTGTGCTGTGGGGGGATATGTTAATAAGTGTTCCTCCATCTTTTGGTAATTTTCAATTAAAAATAGTTTTTTATATGTCTTAAATTTTGGTATTTCTTTAATTTATAAATGCAAACTATATTTAAACTATGAAAAAAAAAGGTTTTGTTCATTTTAAGGTGACAAGGAGCTTTTAAAGTTCTGAAAATCGGTCTAAATTTTAATTAGACCGATGCAATTCTTTCAAGAATATTGGTTAAAAAAGTTTGCCTACTTATCGCTTTAAATTAGTTAAAAAGTAAAAGCTCTGGGTGCAGCTCCAAATTTTAATTAAGTTGTGAAAATCTTACTTTAATATTTAAAATTTTGATTTTAATGAATTTTTAGGCAGTCTATATTAACCAAACTTCTGCATATTATTTTTTAAAAAAAGAAAAAGATTTCCACGTAAAATGTTCGAATTTTTACCGTTAACACACTAAAAAGTTAAGGACTACTGATCTGAGCAGAAGCCATGGTTGGCAAACACACTTTTTTTACTCCAAAATCTAATCCAAAAAATATATTTGATTTGAATCGGATATTTTTTTTTAAATAAAATTTATTGGATATTTTAAAGTTTACTATTCAAAGCATCTGATAAAAGATTTTAATAATATTATTGTTTAAAAGAATAGAACTAAAACAGTTAATATTCTTACTAAAATTGATAAATTTATTATACTATTACAAACTAATCACTGAGTTTTAAAAAAAAATCACAGTTACATTTTTCAGGCTCAACTTGGTAATGATAGTTAAAAAATCGGGAGAGAGTTTTTCAACTAAATACCTAATGAAAATTAATTAGTTTAGATAAGAAAACACATAACTAAAAAAAAAAAAACGTCTTTCTAATTTGACGAAGTATTGATACACTCTAACTACCTATTTAAAAAGATATAATGCACTGCATTTTAATTAGCAAAAAAGTAAATGGGTGTAATTTAAATATGTTTTTAGCCAGAAAATTATTTTAAATATATTAAATGGTTGCGTATTTGATTAAATGATCACGTATTTTGAAACATAATAATTGACATGCATATCACTTTCGATATTTCTTAGTAAAGAAATCCTCGTTATCAATCAAATCAAACTTAACGGATTAGCTCTCATAGGGATGTATTTATTTATTTTATTGCATAGAAATATTTTTAATTATATTTTTTCAATTAATATTTTTTCATCATTTTGTTGAAATTATTGATTTATTATATTTTTTTTAAAATCACTTTTGATCTGCATTAATGCATTTTTTAATGAAATAATGAAAGGGATATAGGAATTTTAATGCCTTTTATTATTTCGTAGTAACAAATTCACTTCCTTAATAAACATATATTATCAATAAAAGTTAGACTTTTAAAAATTCATACCTTAAAGAATGTATTTATTAATTATGCTGCATGAAAATATATAAAACCTATATTAAGATTTTTTATCTAAATTAATTCATATTTAATGTTATAAAAACTATGTTCGTTTAAGTTAATGTTTTCTTTTTAAAAAATTACAGCTGATTTAAATTAGCGATTTCTTTAAAACAATTCAAATGATTTAAATTACGATTTTAATCATGACTAAAATCAAGGGATTCAAATTATGCCAAAACTAACAGAAGTAATCGGAAACTTAGAAATCCAGTATACTTTTTCTATTTAAATCATGATGTTTTTAAAGAAAAACATTAAAGTTTAATTATTTCGTCCATTTTCTTCATTTGAAATTCTTTTTAACTAATTCTTTCTGTTTTGCTTTCTGTAACTTTGTAGTAAAAATTTGATTTTCAATATATGTAGAAAACTAATTTTAGGATGCTTATAATCAAATATTTACTACAAAGTTACAATTAAAAAGGACAACAAGAAGAAAGAATTTCAAGAAGAAAGAATTAAAAATCAATTTAAACGAGAAAAAAAAAAGAGAAATAAACAAAATAATTTGACTTTATTTTAATGCTTTCCTTAAAAGCATCATAAATTAAATGAAAGGTTTACATTTAAAATTAAAAAAAGTATACATATAAAAATATATAATTAGAAAAATATTTGAGCATCAATTTTCTATACATTCTAGGATAAGTTAAGAAAATTGTTAAAATAAAATCTTTCTTAAGGCTGTTAAATCCAACTAACTGACTTCTATAAATTAGACAAAGATTTATACAAACACTCATATTTATAATTTAAGCTAATGATTTTACTCTCATAAAATCTATGCATTTTGCCCTAAAATTATCATTATATAAAAATGTTGAAAATATTTTTAAAATGACAAGTAGTAAGTTACCGTATGAGAAGACCTCTTATTATTAAAAAAAATTCATTTCAGAAGAAAAGTATCTATAAATTAATGGCATAAATTATGTCTTATGCTAAATTAGAGAGATAAATCGTGAAATAAAAATATCTATAAATATATGTGGGAGAAAAAAAAGAGTAAGTTTTTAAAGCAGTTTTTAAATTTGCTGAGAATAATTCGTTTAATGCTTAAATAAAGCATTTTTAAATGTATTTTATTGTAATTGGAAATCTAAACTTGATTGCAATATCTCAAATTTAATAATTTGGCAAAATATATTTTGATATATTTCTGTGCCAAGTAGAAGCCGGTTGCCAAAATAGTGCTTGACTTTCATAAATTGCACCCCTCACATGTCAATGAGAAGAGAGATCTACCTAGAAACGTAACCAACTAGAAGCTCAATCAGCATACTGTTAGGGGTGGGGGGTTATAATTTAGGCAATTACTGAGCGCACTCCATCACTGCCCCAGAAAACGCGTATGAATGTTTTCATTGACCGAAAATATATAGAACACGTGCCCTGCCGAAAGAGATGAAATTATTTGACGGGAAACCCTATGTTAAAATTAAATTATGAAAACCGGTCACTATTGCATAGCGATTGAATGGGTTCGAAGAAACCGAAAGTTCGTTTCGGTTACAGAAAGATGCAAATATTATATGTTCGTATGGGAATGCCATTTTTGATACTTTGAAGTAACTGCAAAGACCAGAGGTTTGAATTAAAAAATAAACTACAAAAAGGAAGTGATAAAAAAGAGGAATAACAAGAAAAGTATGGTAGATAAATTTATTGCATCTTTTGAAAAGAATGAACATAAATTATGGGTCATTCTTTCTATCAAAGAGATTTAAAAGTATTTTACATTTAGTGTGTGGTAACTTCAAAGGAAATAATGGTTCAAATAATTTCTTTTTTGAAATAACATTGCATCTATGAAATAGGAAACGGGACTTAATGCATTATATATTGGAAGGGACGCTGTATTGGGGCGTCGTACTAAAAAGAATAGACTCTATTTTGCTAATGTAATGCTTCACTTTCTCATGTGAAAATAATAGAATCTAACATTTCAAAAAATAGGTGAAAATTGGAAATATTTTCAGGAGCTTCATTCCTTGATATCAAATGAAGCTTAGTGTGCTATTAGATACGATTTTTTTTAATAGCGTTTTTTTTTTTATCTCCGTTTGAACAGTTGTTTTATTTTGTGATTACAGCGCCATCTGTGAACTTGTAAGTAAATTACTTCATATCACCGACAATCACTTCACTGATAGATCACATCGCCAATAAGATCATTTTACCGGCAGCTCATTTCGCCGACACAATCCATTCAGTATCGATTTATATTGTGCTAAATTTTCTTCATAAGTTTATCAAGTTTTATTTTCTAATAAACTTTTTGAATTTTTTTTTTCACATATTTAATGTGCATTATTTTGCGCTAGTCATAAATAGGCCCCTAATTACTGAGACTTGAGAGAGCAATGATTAAGTAGAGAATTCACAAGTTTAATTGAATTAAATTGGACTAAATATCAACTTAAATTTAGCTTTTATTTTGGTTTTACAAAATACTAGTTTTTGGAAATTAATTCAAAAGTGTTTAGCTAAAGTTTCACTTAAAAAGAAGTTTGAAAAACTTTAATTGCTTTAAAAATATATAAATAAATAAATAAATTTAGATTGAAAATAGTTGTTTTAAAGGTTTTGAGATGCATTTGAAAGCAATCCAATTCCCTGGCTACGGATATACGTAGAATTTTCAATAGTCTTACATATAGGACTATACGCTATTCTTTACGTCAGTCATTAAATATATTTCGCTACTACAATTTCATTTTCATGACCCTTCTATCAATATTTCATGAAAACGTTGGAGGCGGTTTGTAAATTACCAGATGTAAATAGATACAATAAAAAGTTAACCCTAATATTGGTTTTTATTTTGGTTATATTACATATCTATATCGATTACATGTTCCCATAACAAATCACTACCTTTGGGGTTGCTGGATTGGAGATCGATCGTTCTCTGATTCAGGTCAAAATTACGATCTGTGGATGGATGTATGAATGGGTCCGCCTTATAAACAGGTGTGACGTATGATGTGGCAGAAATCGAATTCTTGGCCATAGATGGCGCCACTGAAAAAAAAGAATCGCACACTCTGTCTTAAATTTGCTCTGTTTCACCAAGCAGGCTTGCCCGTGTGGCAAGTGGCATTAGAGCCAACCAACCAACCATATCGATTACAAATGTATGGATATAATTTTTGTCGCATGAATAACAAAAGCAATAATCATGAATGGGATAAGTTAGCAATTAAACTATAAATTTTTGTTTAACAAAGATTTTTTTTGCTCGCATAAAAATTTCTATTCCATAGAAACGCAAGGCTACATTATAATTCTTAATAATGTATAATTCTTAATAATGTTCTGATCCCAGTAGCAAATAAAGGGGTATGCCATTCCGAATCGATATTTGTCATCCAATGCCAATATAAACGTTTTATTGTGATGTAGTCGAACAATTATTAGACACACTATGAGATTCTATGTAAAATCTTAGTTATCAGGTGATACAATACAGCTTTAACGCGGCTGAAAACAGTTTGGATTTGTTTACATCCGCGTATCAATGGGTTAACATTGTAATGCAATACGTTAAAAATAAACACAAATAGGAAGTATATAAAAAAATCTCATGCATAAAAACCCACTACATGTATGTTTAAATATAAAAGTATTGCATACAAATTCATGCAAAACATGTCATTATTAAAACACAACAGCGCGTCTAATAATTTGGTCTAATTATTATAATATACTAATATAATACATGATATAATAAATATTCTATATTTATATAATATATCGTCTAATTTATCCAATCGCCGTATTTATATTATATAACGTATCGTCTAATTTAATCAATTGATACACTAATGTAAACAAGTGCAAACCGGTTTCAGCTCACGTCGACACAATAAAGCTGCATATTATCATCTGATAATTAAGATTTCACATAGAATCTTAGAGTGTGTCTAATAATTTGGCTAGGGACTGTATTTCCTAAACTGTGGTATGTATGATTTTAATAGCAAAATTTAAATTGAATATCGTAAAAATAAAATAACGAAACAATAAATTATATGTAGGATTGCTAACAAATTATATATGTATGACAGTAGAACATTAAACAAGCATCGCTCCTAAACTGAATTATTTGCCAGAAAATTCTTTTAAATCATTTTTTTTATATTCAGGTAATAAAACTTTTAGATTGAAATTTTTTTTAATTAATTTTTTGTAAACATTTTTGAATTAATTTTTAAATAAACATATTTTATAAAACAAAATTAACTTAAAATAAAAGTAAACATATTTATTTCGAATTTGGAACATCTCTTCAGGTCCCAGCAATAATCAAACTGTGTAGAGAATAAGCCTATTTATCACACATTTTTATAACTACCGCAAAATAATGCCTTTAAATTGTCAATTTCCTTGGCATGCAAAACATTTAATAAAGAAATTTTGTCAGAAAAATTTATCAAACTCAAATTAAGTGTTGGCGAACAGATTGTTTATTAAAATGATTCTGTCGTCGTGTTGGCGGAATGATTATGTCGCATGTCAGCAAAATGATGGCATCGGTAACATGATCTGTCAGCAAAGTGATATGAACCAAACAAAGGAAAAACGTGAGATTCTTCAGAATTCAATGAAATATTGGAGGCTTCTCCCACAATGAAAGTAAAAACAAGAAGATATCTCGTATAGCCATTTAGTTTGTCCCAGTATGGCTACTCGAGCAACGAATATTGTTTAATCCCTACAAAAAGAGAAGTTTGATAATGCTTCTTCCCTATGAAGATTTCCAAAAAAAAAAAAAAAAACATTTGAGATGCGGAATCCCGTGAAATCATTTATAGATAATAGGAGAATCTGTTTCCACGAGATATTGCGTCTTCCTCTTTTCCTCGGTATTTCCTATCAAATGGATTCAATCAGAATAAAATCCGAATCATTTAGATTGAATTCAATCAGATTGGAACTGAAGCTGGAGGGGAAAATTTAGCATCCCGTGGAATCTTATTAATTTCCATTATGGGATAATCGAATACCACGTGATACTCTACCGGGTATGGAAGGGCTAGTTCACTCCTTTGAAGAAGGCGCAATGATTGAGCATTTTACTTCAAGAACGAAGCTTTCGGTCTAACTAGCTTTAAATAATATTGGAGTATTCCTTTTTATGACATATTCCAAGACATTCTTTGTTTACTATAATTATTTTTCTCAGTTTTGTGAAGTGAATTACAAAAATTTAAATTATTTATGAAATGCCAGTTTGTGCGATTGCAACTTACAAAAATTCTGATAGAAACACATAGGTAAAAAATATAATTTTCCACGTGTTCCCTAAAGTAAATGAACAACTATGTAAAGAATGGCTTCAACATTGCAAACGAAATAACCTAATTAATATTAAATATGAACGAATATGCAGTAAGCATTTCTTAAAACAAGATTATGAAGATGATATGAGAAATCGTTTGCTTGGATTGCCGATTAGAATGATTTTAAAATTGCTCTAACTCTACCAAGTGCTCTCTTATCTAAGGGAGGACTAATTGTTCCGTCAGCCGCATGGACGGAAAAGTGTCAGGAATTTGAGAACATTTTTCAAAGTGTGCATGGGATGGAAAATCATAAAGTGTCATCAAAGAATTTATAAGTGAATTAGAGAGACGATATCCCGCAGTGAATAAAACAGCAATACGCTTATTTTGCATTTCAGAACTTTTATAAGAATTCGCCATCTCAATTGAAACCACCCAGCTAGTTCAAAAAAAAAAAAAAAAAAAAAAAAAAAAAAAAAAGGCAGACGAAAAAATTAAAAAATGAATAAGTCAAAGAAAATAAAAACTTGAAAAGTGTAGATAATTAATAGTTAAAACTCTCCTAGTTTCATAGCGGAGTTTTTAAAATTAGTAGTTTTCTAAATATTTATTATTTTTTTAATTATAATATAATTATTTTTTTAATATAATTTATATTCTTTTAAATTGAAATATCTATAAACAATTGTAAAATTTCTAATATTTTTATGAATCTAAATTATTTTGTTAGAATAATTAGCGTTTAAGGTTGTTGTTTCCTAATGATTAAGTATAAACAAATTGCCATTAACAGCATATTTTAAAATTAAGATTCTAAATTTAACCTAACTTTACAAATTATTGTTATCAAACAATATGTAGCTAAAACAGTGTCGAAATATGCATAAATTTTTTTTTAATGATAAAAGTTAAAACTGTACTTTTTATTTCATCCTTACATTTTTCTACACACCTCCCAAATTTCACGTTACAAAGTCAATTTGTATTTGCACGACAAAACAAAGTGCCAATTAAAAAAATTATATATTATTTATATATATATATATATATATATATATTATGTACACTTTTTTTTCAAATTTCGCAAGAAATTCCAAAAGGATTATTTTGTAACTTTAGAGTTGTATTTCACTCGATTTTTAATACTAAGCAATAAAATTTAAAGCTTTCAGAGGTTTGGGAGACCTATAATAAGTTATGAAAAATAACATGTGTTTTTAACAACCTCTGCCAGAAAAGTGCAAATTATTTCGTATACCTGCGTAAATATTAATGAAGATATGAACATTTTTATAAAAAAAAGGCTAGTTTTTTTGTTTTACGGTTGTTTGCTATTACTTTAAAAATATTCAATGGAATTAAACAAAATTTTTGTTGCAATTTAAAATTAATTGCAAAAAACGTTATATAAAATTTTTTTAAAAAATTCAAAAAACTGCGCAAGATATGAGTATTTAAAGTAGTTTTTTATGCTGCGCATGCGCTGAAAATAACAATAAAAAAAATTTAATTTTAAAAATTCAAAAAGTTTTAAGCATCAGGCCTTGTAGTCCATCAAAGAAAAAAAAATCGGGTCATTTATTTTTGAAACAGTATGTTTGTTACAGGCAAAGTATGAAATCCGGCATTATATATAACGCCTAGGCATTATACACCGAAGAGCCGTTACATTATGACCACCCTCCGGTGGCAGGGGTAGTATGGTGTGGGCAATGTTTTCATGGGGCACATTAGGACCCATGAACCTCCTAGAACAATCCTTGACGTCTGTAAGCTACTTGAACATAGTTGCAGACCAGGTTCATCCATTCATGGCAACAGTTTTTCCTGCGGTGGATGGTGTTTACCAACAGGATAATGCACCATGTCATAAGGGTCGAATCGTCATGGATTGGTTCGAGGAACATTCCAGTGACTTTCAAGACATGTCTTGGCCCCCAAATTCACCTGACCTTAATCCAATAGAGCATTTGTGGTCCTACTTGGAAAACCAAATTCGTGTTGCCACGCTACCCCCTTGCAATGTGAGGCAATTGAAGGACCAGTTGGTGAGCGCTTGGTACCAGATACCTCAGACTACCTATCAGCACCTTGTGGAATCAATGCCACGGCGGGTGCTAGCAGTTTTGAGGGTTAAAAGTGGTCCTACAAGTTATTAGCAAGTGGGTCATAACGTAATGGCTCTTCGATGTATATATATATATATATATATATATATATATATATTTGTTTAAAAAGTTAAAATAAATATATTTAGGCTTATATTCACGAAATAAAATTTCAGCAACCTCTATTTGGAACAAACTAGAATCAAGTTTCATCTATCCTTGATTGTCTGAAAATCGTCCAAAACCGATTTAGTGGAAAATGTAAAGAAATTTATTAATTATTGATTTAACTCTCAGAGGCAGAATTTTTATTAAACATATTTTACAAACTTTTTTTTAAATTATTTTACAATAATTTAGATTAAAATAAGGGAAAATATTATGTTTAGCATTTTAATAATTTATGATTATGAAATACAGCCTGAAACACCAATGTCTTTCTGTGCGTTAAAGGTAAAATCTTCCAAACACGGCTCACTTCCAAAAAAATATGTTTCAAATTAAGACTTATTTGTAGGTATTTACATCTAAGAAAAAAATAGTTATTTATCATTGAAATTTCTTTAATTTACAAAATCAATTATTGATGAGTTTTTGAATATGAATGAAACAAAAAATTTTAAACTACTTTTTATTTTGTTTTTATATTTTATTATTTAATTAATTCTGATAACCTTACAGACTTTTTTTAATAATTCTTAGATTGCTTCTTTTTTTATAAGTAAAAAGTACCAAAGTATATTTTTTCTTGTAATTAGAGCGTCAGGTAAAATATATAAATAAAAAAGGGGGGGGGGGGGCATCGATGTTCCATCTGCGTCATGGAGTTAAAAAAGAATTCTTTTAAATAGCGAGTCATTAAATAATCACAAAATAGTAATCAAATGTTACGTCATTTCGCTACTTCTTTAAAGGTATGTCAGTAGTATATAGGGGGGGGGGCTAGAGGACACTCTTCCTCTCCCCTATATACTACCACTATTGTTTACATTTTTGAAACATTAAGATCGTTTTTCAACATAAAATCATTAAAAACGACAACTTCTGAAAATCAAAATCACTCAAAAACTAAGTGTTTTTTATTAAAAAATCTCTTATTTTGTGGAGGGGCTACAGGACACCCCTGTGTACTACCTTAATCTTCAAAATATTGTACATTTTTAACATCAAAAAACGACATAAAATCTTTAAAAAGACAACTTTTGAAAATCAAAAAACGAATTGTTTTTTATTGAAACCTCTTATTTTATGATCAAAAACAACTTTGAGTACCTTTGAAATAAAAAGTATGAAACCTTAAGGTGAGCAAATAATTGACATTCTGTCATATAACTTTAACAAAGTTGTTTTCGATATGTGAAAAAACTCCAATATTTTAGTTTTTTTAATAAATTACAAAAATTCAATTTTCTCAACATGCAAATAAGGTTTTATTTCATTTGAATCTCCGTCACTTGATACTGATATTTTTAGAATTTCGTTCCTTTTTCCATAAGCAAAACAAGTAACAGATTCAACATTAACAGTGATAGGTACATACAATATTCCTTGATTACCTATTTCAATTTTTATCAAAGGTTTCCATGAATATATTTCAGAGTGTAAGTATATCGTTATTTTCATATACATATTTGTTGTTAATTTTAATTTAGGTTCCAACAGTTTAGAACTCATTAAATTAAAATTTACAAGTTTAAAACCTCCCGTTGTATAAGTGGCATGCCTCTCTTGAATAGTTGCATAAAAATTTTGAGAGTCTACGTACTCTTTTGTTGCCACATCTTTATTTATAATAGGATTTGCCACGTTTGTAATTCTATGGTTACTGAAATTATAAGTACCATTTTTTATTAATGAAGGTACATATAATCCATCATTATCTCTTGTTAAAATATTATCAGATTTTTTGTCATTTATTTTTATTCTTCTATCCACATAATGTTTATGAACAGCATCGGTGTTTTTAGTGGGATTCGAAAGATTTATGATTTTCTTATTTCTTGCATCATAATAGCCCTCATCTGATTCAAATAAACCTTTTCTTGTATGTAAGTTTCCAAAGCTTTCTTAACAGTATTTATTGTAGATGAATCATCTTCCAGAGGATAATAAGCAGCCATTTATTAAAATAAAAATTTTTTAATTATATTATTCTTTTAATGGTTCATATAGCGGTACTCGTGTATTATGACAAATTTCAGCAAGAAGTATACAAACTATCTTTTCTTTGTGTGAATTATAAAATTCTTCTGGTAATATATTGCTTTTATTTTTTATTAAAAGACAGAAATCTATTTTAGAAACAAATTCTATTACAAAATCTTTATCAATATCTTGATATTGTATAATATAATCCCAATTTACATAATCTTGAAATTTTCTTATAAGGTCCATTGATAATTTTTGATATCTAGATGCAACATTCATGTTTAAACGGTCATAATAATTTTCTATAAATCTTAAATCCAATCTTTGGAATCTTGATATTTCGTACCAAGTCACTTTATCTAAATGTCTCTCGATGAAACGGATAGATAAGGTTTGGTATCTACATATTTTTTCCCAATCTACATCAGAGGCATGTTTTTCAATAAAAGATTCATTGAGTTTTTGATATTGAGAAATAATAAACCAATCATCTGGTTGTGCATGCTGTTCTATTAACCTTTCAGACAATTCAGAATATTGAAACACATATTCCCATTTTAAATAATCTGCTAAACTTATAATTACATCTTCTGAAAACTTCTTTTTAGAAAAGTCATTCCAATTTATTTCATTTGCCATTTATTAACACAATAATTTTTACACTTTCTTAAATTCTAATTTCTCAATATGTATATAGGGTTTCATCTTACAGTTCCCTTCTGTTAATACCGATAACCCAAAATTTTCATTTAATTTTCCATAGACAAAGATAATTATTGATTCTTTATTGGCAGATATTGTTTTATCAATAAGGACTTCTTTCATTTTCTCTAAACGTATTCTTGGATTTTCATTCATTTTATCACAGGCTAAAAAGATGGTAATTTTCATAGACATATTTTGAGTTAATTTTGCACCCAAAAGCTTTGAACTAAATTCATCGAATTGAAATATTTTATATCCCGCACCTGTGAATTGAACTGCTCTACTTGTGGTAGCACAAAAGGTTTTAGTATCAACATAGTGTTTATTAACACAATCTTTATCGTTTACAGGAGCTTTTACATTTGAAATTCTTTCATTATGAGCATGATAATTTCTTTTACTCACATCCCATAATATACAGTAATACTCTAAATGCTCCCTATTAACTACATCTGTTTTGTTTAGAGGAGCTTTTACATTTGAAATGATTTTATTTTTAGCATCAAAGTCATTTTCATCATGTATTAAACATTTATCTCTTAATTCATCAACGTATTTCTTAGTTGCAGCATCAGATTCTTCTCTAGAATTTCCTAAATTTTTATATATTTTTGTTTCGCATTGAAAAAATCTCCCCCGTGAATCAGACTATTATCTGTTAAAGTATGAATTTTTTCTTTTATTTCCTTGTAGCTACTATCTACGTAACTTTTTGTTGCTGAATCACTATCTTCTCGAGGTTCGAATACATTTTTTAAAAGTTTTCTTTCCATATCATAATGACCCTCATTTGTTATTTTAAACCCTATACCAGGAGGACCTGGAGGACCTTCTCTTATTTCATCGTCCAGAGGATAATAAGCAGCCATTTATTAAAATAATGAAAATCCTTTATGTTTTTAGAGTTTTAATCATTTTTATATCTTGAGTTGACATATTCACAGAGCATTTGTTTCTTTCTTTCAAAATGAAGTAAAAAACATAATTTTTAGTAGTATTATTTCTCAACCTCCAATTGAATTCAATCATTAAATTACTTAAGTTAGTATAATTTTCATGGTTTGCCAAGTTGATACAAATTATAGGATACTTACTGAAATTTGAATAGTTTATCATACAACCTGTTTCAGAATTTATATTATTCATTCCTGATTCTAAAAGAGCATAATATAATCGATTATAATCACTATTATTAAAGTCCATCATATAACTTACAGTAGGAACTTTAATGTTATTAATCATTAACCAACATTCTATCATATCCAAGTGATCAAACATCATGTTATTTTGATTCATATTTTCATTTCTTTCTTCATATTGTGGAATGACATATAAACTCAAAACTTCATCGGATGTAGCAGGAATAGGGTAAGATCCACTGGCATTTTTATAAAATACATTTGATTTGATAATATTATAATGATCCCAATTTATTTCTATAGGAGTATTTGATAATTTTAATTCGTTGAATTTTACAGATGCTGAATTTTTAAATCTAACATAAGGTAACCAAAGTGATAAATCTTCAACAAGGACCTTAAAATCCGGATTTTGAATATCTGTATACAGCATATTTTTACTATCATTTCTTTGAATTTCTATTTTAACTTGGAAACCTGTCATTACTTTTTTATATTCGTTAAAGAAATCAAAGATATATTTTAAAGGAATCCATATTTTTACTGTTTGACTATTTTTAGTAAATTTACATCTTTTTGAAAATCCTTCATTGAAACTTTCATTTAGTTTAAGGTTTTTTGAAAAATTCAGTTATTTTGGTAGTTTCTACTAGAGTTCCATTATATTTGAAATCCTTCTTATCTGCAGAATCAGCTGTGTCTACATAAAAGAACATGTTGGTAGCTTCCGATGTTGAATAATCAGGGGTGAAGTGTATCATCCCTAATACTTGATTCAAAATGGCTTTATAATTTATAGTGGATTCAACTTCAGTATTTCCTATAGTCAACCTGTTTGAATTTACGAGACCTCCTCCATTCACTAGAGTAACATTTTCATTACTTATTGCACCTCCATCTCCTTTTACAATTTTTAATTCTTGTTGTAGATATCCCGCAGAATATAAAATATTAGCATTTGTATCATTGATAAAGAAATTATATGTAGCATTTTCATGAAGATTATTTCTATCTCTATTTTCACTTTTTATTTCCCTATATTCAAAAATTTCAATGTCGTTATTATAATAATAACTAGTGTCTTTCAAATCGTAAATTTTATCCATTTATTTAGGAATAAAAATTTTCGATCCAGCACCATGTTTTTTATTTTTGGAAAATATTTCATTCAATTTTTCTCGCACAAATTCTTTAGATTTTTCTTCTACAATTGGACTTATAAAGTCTGAAAAGAAGCCTCTTCCTTGTATTTTTTTACTCTTTCTATATAATCAATGTTTGTTCATTTATTTAGTAATAAATCTATACTGCACTTCTTGTTTATTTAAATCAATCAGTTCACCTCTATGATTTGTGATTCTCATTCTAATTCTGTATGTAGAATCAGATTTAACAGGAAAAAATATTGGTCTATCAAATTCTTTAGCTTATAAACTTATATGAGGATTTGATGATGTAAAAGAATAAATAACTTGAGACTGAAACTGGTTTATATATGCACCATCTACTATATCGCAGTGAATATAAATATTATCATTTCCGTTAGCTATATCAGCAATAAATTTACCTTCTTGCTCTTCCTCTTCATATATTTTAGGTTCAAAGCCTAAAGTTTTGTAGAATTCACTTTTAGATAAATCAATTTTATAATTCTTCTCGAGTTTAATACTAAATCTTTGTCTTTGTTCAATTATTCCAAATAATATAGGTGGATCATTTCCAAAATAACGATTCAAACCTCTTATACTATAATGACCATTTGGAATAATGAAATCTATCCATTTCACACCGTCAAAATAAGAAAAATTATTATTTTTCTCTGTAATATTATTCCATGAAATATACATAGAAAAAGACTGAAGAGCTGCCTCTTTGAAATGAAATGGTTTCGAATATTCAATCGTAAAATCTTCCGATTTCTCCACATTTTTAGAATCTAAAATAAGATACTTCATTTATTTAGTGAAAACAATTTTTTCATTTAAATTACTAAGTTCTTGAGTAAACAAATATAAAACATCAATAGGTTATTTACCCTTATTTCGTTCAGTTATATATTTCATACAATAGAAACCACATTTTACAGAAATTGGTTGTTGTAAAAAACTATCGTTATATCTAATTTCTTTTCCAGAAGTATTTAAATAATTTTGTATATTTTTAGGAAGAAAATCATTTTTTATTTTTATAGTGTTATATTCATATTCTCCAAAAGGATCAAAATATTCTATAAAATCATGCTTTGAGTCATTATAATAGCAAACCCAATGAGTTCCACTCCCTGTAGATATATCTAAATTTATTATTCCGTTTTCAAATTTTCTTATCTTTTTAGGTAACATATCTATAGCAAATGTACCTCTAAATCCTTTTTCGTTTTTCATATTTTCTTGTATTACTTTGTTGGATATTCCGAGGGAAGATATACACCCTTTCCACAAGTTTTTTTTTTTTTTAATTGTACCTGATCCTGAAATTTTATCCAACACTTTTTTGGTTCCCCAACCGGCTGCTCCGCTAGCGGCTCCTAATGCTAAAGATGAAAGCAATGGAATTAAAAATGGTAAAAACCCTCCATTCTTTTTCAGTTGAGTCTTTGATATTTTAATTCTTTTACCTTTAGCAATTTGGTTAATTTGTGTAGCTGTTAAATGTATATCAAAATTGGGTATTTTACTTTTATCTATTTGCAAACTAAGTTCTTCACCATTTTTATAAGCTGATTTAAATTTAGAAATCTGACTGTCGCTCAAGTATACTTTTTTTACAATATAATTACTCATTTATTTACTAAGAAATTTTCCATAGTATTCCTTAACCTGTTCATTTGTTAAAAATTTCTCTCTTAAAAGTAAATCCAACAAATCGACAGTTTTATTATACAATTTTTTACTTTTAGAACCTTTACAAATTTTATCTGTAAAATCAGCTAAAATTTTCAATTTATCTTCTAAACCTTTTCCTGTGTAATATCTACCTTTTTCAATAGCTAATAAAGCATCTATATATATTTTCATCATACTCATCTTATAATCAGCAATGTCAATCTTTTTTTGATATTCAACTTTCTTTTCTTTAGTTGCAAAATTTTTAATTTTACTTTCATTTCCTTTCTCTCTTTTAAATTTATTTCTGTATTCTTTTGCCCTATCGATAACTTCATCAATTTCTTAATCAGTTTTATTCCTTATTATTGAAGGTAATTCAAATTCTAATTCTTCTAGAACAGTTTTATCAACATCTCTGTCTATATCTATTTTTAAAAACATACTTCCTGCATCTTCAGTATAAAATTCTTCTGACTTATTCTCTATCTGAGGTAAAGTTTTAAAAGAAAAATCATTCATGGTTAGAGATAAATCATCAACAGCTTCTTTTATACCCTGCAAACGATTTTCTCTAGAGGTTTCTAGTTTTTCCATTTGATTGATTAAAGGCTCATGAAAATCAGCCAATGATTTTTGTATTCCCATATCTTCTTCTAATTTCATTTCATTATTTTTCCTAATTTCAGATTGTAGTTTAAGTAATCTTAGATCATTTTTTAATTGCTCTAACAACTTTTTATTTCTCTCCTTTTCAATATTTTCCATTTATATATAATTAAATTTCTACTCGGAGTAGATTATTTTCTACTCGCACTAAATTATTTTCTACTCGCAGTAGATTATTTTCTACTCGCAGTAGATAAGTGAATAGAACAAAATTTTACAGGAAATAAATGTATCCTAAAATTATAATAAGAGATTATAATGAACCTAATGAATTTCAAGATCCAAATCAACATCCTTTACTTCCTATTCATACTTTTAGAATAATTATAAATGGTGCTTCAAAGTGAGGAAAATCAAATTTATTAGTCAATTTCATCTATGATTATTTACATTTTGATAGACTTTATGTGTGTGCAAAAGAAATATGTGAATCTAAATATGTAAAATTACAAGAAAAATTTACTCAATTCAATGATGTAGAGGTAGAAGATATTAAAAAATGTGAAGGCTTAGAAAATAAAAAAGAGAAGTTTTAAAAGAATATAAAAAATTTAAAAAAGATCAAGTTTTGTTTTCTTCAAACCTCGAGGATTTTATTACAGTAGATGACTTGGATCCTTCCTTTATGAATTTAGTTGTGTTTGATGATTGCATATGTGAAAAAGATCAACACCCTATTGAAGAATTTTTTATTCGTGGAAGAAAGAAAAATGCTTCTATTATTTATTTAAGTCAGTATTATTATAAAATACCTATAACAATAAGAAGTAATAGTGACTACTTTATATTTTTTTATATGAAACAAAAAGAAATTCGACAAATAATAAGAGAAATAGATGGCCAATTAACTAAAGAAGAATTTAATAAAATGTATAAAAATTGTATTGTAAAACCATATGATTTTTTAATGTTGGATTTAGTGAATCCTGAAATGAGATATCGAAATAAAATATTTGAGCCTATATAAATGGAAGAATATCTTGAAAAGAGAATTTTTGTATATAGGAAATCTTATCAATTTATGAATAAATTGAGTTTATCGCTATCAGTAGGAAAATTCTTGTTCAGTGCCTCTGGCTTAATAAGTTTCCTTTTTCTACTCTTATCAGCACTGAGTATAACAGCTGGTGTAATTGAAATAATAGATAGATCTTTGAAGATTTCAGCTAAAAAGAGTGAATATAAACAAGCCTTTAAATTCTATAAACAACTATTAAATTTGTTGAAATCCAGCAATCTGACTGAACAAGAAGTATATATGAGGGAAGTTGAATATATTCAAAATTTACAATATTTTCCTATAGAAAGATATATAAAGAAGACTCAATTAAATGGTTACAAGTATGGTATGTCAACAAATAATTTTTAAATCTAAATAAATGTGTAATAAAAAGAATTGCAAGTGTAAAACAGGAAAGGGTGTAATTAATAAAGCTATTAACAATTTACCCTTTGAAATGCATTTACCAGGTCATAATTTTACAGGTCCTGGAACACAATTACTACATGGAAAAAAGAGATTGAATGATGATTTAATATATAAAGAATGGTCAAAACCTATAAATAAAGTAGATGAAGCTGCATACAGACACGATGTTTGTTATTTAAAAAACAAAGATACAAAAACTAGAAATGAAGTATGTGATACAAATATGATAAATGAGTTAGATGCAATTCCAAATCCTACCATTCGTGAAAGAATTGACAGAGCAGTTGTTAAACCTATTATAAAAGCAAAAAAGACATTTGGAATGGGTTCACTGATATACTGTTTAAAATGTAAAAATCATACAGATACTAAGGATATCGAACATGTAGAACATGTAATTAATAAAAAAATGTAGTCCAATGACAAAAGGAATATGTGCAATTCGTGGATCTAAAAAGTGTTCTTTTTTTAAAAAAACGACGCTCTAGAACAGGGCGTCATAAAGATTAAACATGACCCCCTGAAACGCATAGAAACTATATATTATGATCCTGAAACAGGTTATTGTGGAATGAATGAATTAAAAAGGAAAACAAAATCTACTCAAAATGAAATTTCTGATTTCCTTCATACTCAAGATGTATACACAAGATATAAACCTCTGGTTAGAAAATTCAAAAGAAGACGAATATATGTATCTCATATTGATGATCAATGGCAAGCTGATTTATTGTTTATAAAACCCTTTAGTAAATCTAATGACGGAATGAATTATATTTTAACTGTAATTGATATATTTAGTAAATATGCTTGGACAGTACCCATTCAGAGAAAAACAGGTAGAGAAGTAACAGAAGCCTTTAAAAAAATATTTAAAGAACGTCATCCTTATCACATCCAGACAGATAAAGGAACTGAATTCATTTCTAAAGAGACTCAAAAAATATTTAAAGACTATGATATTAAGTGGTTTACAACTGAAAACGTCGAAATAAAATTTTCAGTAGTTGAACGCTTTAATCGTACATTAAATGGAAAAATAAGAAAATACTTAGCAGCTAATAAAACAGAAAGATATATTGATATCTTAAATAAATTAATTCAAAATTACAACAATTCATATCATAGATCTATAGAAATGTCACCCACCGAAGCAAGTAAAAAAACGAATGAAAATCTTGTTTATAATAACTTGTATGTAAAAAAAGTAATCAGGAAACCAAAATTTAAAATAGGTGATAAAGTAAGAATTTCAAAATTTAAAGAAACGTTTACGAGAGGTTATCACCCTACATTTACAGAAGAAATTTTCATATATCAGAAATATTAAGAACAGATCCTATAACCTACAGGATTAAAGATTTAAATAACGAGGAGATAAAGGGAACTTATTATGAAAAGGAATTAGTTAAATATAATAAGACGAATGAATTATATAAAATTGAAAAGATAATTAGAAAAAAAGGAGATAAATTACTCGTTAAATGGTTAGGTTATTCAAATGATTTTCACAGTTGGATAGATAAAAAAGATATTTTATAAGGGCCCCCCATCAAACATAAGAATTTTGAAGATGAAGGGGACTGATCCTGTAGAGGTTATTTTAATTATAAATAAATATGTTTGAAAAAAATATAAATAAAATTTTATTACTTAATATAAATCTATTCAATTTTAGAATAGAGTTAGAATATGATAATTTACGGAGAAAAAACCATCACAACATAATATTTACAGCGAGAGACGATTTCAAATTAGAATCCTATGATAATATGAGAATTATCGAAAATCATTTAAGTAAGGTAATGAAATTACATTATTTTAGAAAAGTAATATTTTATGATATATTTCCAGAATTTGAAGACAATGAGGATTTATTAGATGTGTGGGTTTATCGATTACGAGATGTATTAAAATTAAAAAGAATTACAAGAAAAGAAAAACATTTACTAGTGTTTTTATATTAATTATAATAATTAATTAAAAATCAAAGAAAACAATTGCCTCTTCGGCTGAGAGGTGTAGCTGTTTATTTAATTACCGGATGATGTTATAGGCCTTTTTCACCTCTCAGCCGTTTTTTTTTTCCTCGGTTGCTATGAGGGAGGGATGTTACCGCCTGTCTTCAACCCCCTGTTGTTGTGGGGGGGGGAGGATCCCAGGTACCGACTGCGAACGAGGATCGAACTCACTACCTTGGGATCTCTAGCGTAGGGCCCTAACCGCTCAGCCACTAAGGCCAACAGCTAACGAATCTTATCCTTATTATAACATATTAAGAGCTATTAAACTTTGACCTGTCAGAGCCATCTATGAGTGAAAAATAGAAGTACAGTTCAACTAAAAATTGTTTGATTTAAATAATTCTTTATTCTTTTCTTTTAAAATCAAGAAACGGTACTGCCATCTATTAAGTTTTAAAAGAAATTTCCTTGACTTTAACAGTTCACTTGTGACTGTAATATAAATTAGTTTTTATAAGAATACCTAAAAATATGTTTAACTTTTTTTTATCTTATATGTTTATTTACACTAGCTTGTGTTTAATAATTATTTTTGTTTGAAAAACATTTAACTTTCCTTATCTTTAAAAGATAACACTCAAAAATTATTCTTTTAACGTACTAGTGCTGTCATCTATTTTTAAAAAACATTCGTAAATAAATGGCAATTCCTGATAAATATTTAACAGTGTTTAAACAAATTAAAAAGAAAGAAATTTGCTATGATAGTTCTGAAGATGAATCCTATTATAATATTGATATAAATACTTTTTTAAAGCAACGACTCAAAAGTAGAATATATTTCTTTAATAGTTTGAAAAGAAAACATAAACTGAATTTTACGAATGAGGCAAATGAGCTATTTTACAAGTTCTTAGATTTTTGTTATTACGAAAAGAATTTAAAATACTTGTTTTATATGAAGAAGATTTGTGATCTTTTCAATATTAATAATTCTATAAAAATTAAAGAGAAAAAGAAATATGAACAAATATGGAATTCATTTATAAATGATAAATCCAGCTCCCCCCTCCTGACTTTTAAAGATTGAACCAATATTACTAGAATTTTAAGCTTAAAGTAAGAGAGTAAATCTGTTTTAAAAAAACATTCTCATATAAATATTATGAATAATATTATTGATATTAAGAATAATAAATTAAATTTTAATAATAAAACAGTACATATCATAGTTGATAAAGACAATGAACCTTGGTTTAAAGGAAAAGATATTGCGAAAATTTTAGAATATGAAAATCCTAGAGATGCTATATTAAGACATATAGATGAAGAAAATAAAGTAAAATATAGAAATTTCCAAGGGGTCGTGAAACACGACTCCTTAAAGATAGACATACAAACCATATTTATCAATGAATCTGGTTTATATTCTTTGATTTTATCATCAAAATTACCTCAAGCTAAAGAATTTAAAAGATGGGTCACTAAAGAAGTATTTCCAAATATAAGAAAAACAAGAGAATATAAACTTAAAAAAGAATTACAATTAAAAAATAACGAAATTGAAAAATGAAAGCTAGTAAATAATAATATTAAAAATTTTATCGACAATGTAAAAGTAAAAAATAAGAATTCCTATATTTACATAGCCAGTACTCTCCATTATTCAAAGAATAATAATTTTAAAGTAGGACATACTAAAAATTTAAAAGCAAGATTAGCTGGTTATAATACAGGCAGGAATTCGAATGACTTGTACTATTATGTATATTTTAAAAAAAGTTTACGAAGCAGAACAGATTGATAAATTGATTCAAAGAATACTCTTAGATTTTAAAGATAGTAAACGTAAAGAAGTTTATATTCTTAATTATTTATATCTTAAAAAGATTGTAAAATTAGTAGTCAATAATTACAATGAATGTTTTGACGTTTTGAATGATTTAATTGAAAATGACTCTTTCAATTCTGTTCCTTGCATTCCTAAAGAAAAAATTATTTCTTAATAAATGGGAAATAACCAAGCTAGAATAGCCACAGGCAATTGTACGACAAATTTAATAAATGTAAGTTTCACAAAACCATTTAGAATTCAGCCTTCAATTGTTTATACTCCTATATGTAAATATGGGGATCTTTTTACTTTAAAAATATCTGAAGTAGATAGATATGGTTTTAGATTTAAATGTTTAAAATTAGATGTCACTGAAATTACTACTCATCGAGATTTTTTTCAATGGATTGCTATAGGTGAATAATCCATTTATAAAAACGGTTTACTAATAAATCATGTCAGAGAAACTCTGTAGTCTCTGTAAAATTTTAAAATCTGTGGAAGAGTTTTATATTAATAGAAATCATATTTTCAAAAAGTGTAAGGAGTGTGAATCTATTGTTAAATACACGAAATATAACTGTGAGTGTGGAAAAGAGTATACCTTCACACATAAACAAAGACACTTTAGAAGTAAATATCATCAGAAATATATTCAAAATATTAAATTCTAAATTTTTAAAAAGCCTTTATAAAAATATTTTCTAATAAATAGAAATAAAAAATAATATTTTTTACTTTTTTGTATCATGGAGTTTAAACACATAAAGGAAGCTCTGAACACTTTTGATGTTGCAAAATTAAAAAATATAATAAAAAAGTTAAAAATTGAAACAAAATGTAAAACTAAAACAGAATTCATTAAATCTATTATATCTTATATCAGAAAAATGGGTGAATACAAAACTATACTGACAGATATATTAAAATTAGATGCTACTAACTATTTAAATCGTAAGAGAAAAATATTTATAAATCATCCAGAAAGAAGAAAGAGAATTAAGAATTTATTTGATACCTATAATTTGAGATTTAAAGATAATAAATTAATTAAAAAAGAAAAGAAATATTAGAAAAAAAATGGATAAAGAAATACAAGGTTCATAAAAAAGAATATAGAGTGGTCGGAGTAAAGATTTTACCCACTCAATATCATGATATTATAAAAAATATATTCAGAAAGGCTATAGGAAATGTTATTAGAAAAGTTATATGTAATAACATTTAATCCTAAATTAAATAAGCCTTTTCATGACAAAATGATGTCTACCAAAGACGCCTTTGAAGTTTATATAGATAAATTATCTAATCAAATTGAATATAAAGAACTGGATATTACTGAATGTATATTTGATTTTAATGTAATTGAATTACCTTATGGAGGCAGACACAAGGCTTTAAAAATGTATTCCGAAACAGATCCAGCAAAAAAGAGAAGTATATGTCAAATAAAAAACAATGATAATATATGTTTAGCTAGATCAATTGTAACAGCGCAAGCCTCTCAAAATCCTAAGCTGTTATGTGAAAAATTAAATCATGAAAAATTAACAGATAATGATGAAATATATATTAAAAAAGGTCGTTTGTTACAAAAAACATTAGCTACGAAATTACATGATTTGTGCCATATTCCCTTAGAAATATGCAGTTTGGAGGAAGTAAAAATATTTGAAAAATTTTTAGATATTCAAATTAATATTTATTGTAGAGAAAACTGCAATCAAAGCTTATATTGTGGTGATTACAAACCTACTTGTATTTACATTTATAAAATTCAAAATCATTTTGATGTTATTACCTCGATTACAGGGTTTTTAGGCAAAGATAATTATTGTGATTATTGTAAAATTGGTTATAAAAGATCAGATCAGCACAAGTGTCCTCTTAAATGTGATAGATGTTTTGTTAAGAATTCTAATTGTGATGGAAAGGAATTGTTTTGTAAAAAATGTAATCGGAAATTCTTAGGAGAGGACTGTTTTGATAATCATAAAAATAAAAATTCAAAAGGAAATGTGTTTGTAAATTATTATGGAAATGTTTGAAGTGCAAACGAAATATTAATAGATATGAAAGGAAAACAGAAGAGCATCAGTGTGGTGAAAGAAGATGTAAAAATTGTTGGAAATTTGTATTAAATGGTCATCAATGCTATATGAAGAAACAAAAATCTAAAGGAGGTAAATGTATTGACGACTGCCCTAAAAATGTGTCAAATATAAAAGAATGGTGTGAAATTTGCAAATATGAATATACTGAAAAATACTTGTTTTTTGATATGGAAACTACACAAGATACAGGAACTCATGAAGTGAATCTAGTTATATGTCAAGATTATAAAGGATATGAAAATATATTTGAAAATGAAAATCAATTTTGCGAATGGTTATTTAAAGAAAAACATTTTGGATATACTGTACTTGCTCATTACGGAAAAGGTTTCGATTTCCAATTTTTAGTCAAGTATTGCTTCAAGAATAACATTAAAGTATTTACAATTTATCAAGGCAACAAGTTAACATATATGCATGCTTCTGCTTATAATATAAGATTTATTGATTCTATTAATTTCACAATGATTCCTCTCAGAAAATTTCCTAAAACATTTGGTCTGACCGAGTTGGCTAAAGGATATTTTCCTCATTTGTTTAACACAAAAGATAATCAAAATTACGTAGGTAAGTACCCGACTGAATATTATTATGGATATGACAATATGATTCAAGATGAAAAAGAAAAATTTGATAAATGGTACAGTTCTGTTAAACATGAAACGTTTGATTTTCAGAAAGAATTTATTAAATATTGCAGATCGGATGTTCAAATATCGAGAGAAGGTTGTTTAGAATTGAGACGATTGTTCTTAGAAACTGTGAACGTTGATCCATTTAAATATGTCACTTTAGCTGGTTACTTTAGCTTCACTTTAGCATGGGAATTTATAGAGATAAATTCTTGAAAGAAAACACGATTGCTATTGACGAAGACACAATTCATAAAGATATGTATAGTAAGAAATCAATTGCTTGGTTAGATTTCATGGCAAAGAAAGAAGATATTAATATACAACATGCTTTGAACGGTGGTGAGAAAAATTAAAATTGGGTAAAAAACATTATAAGGTCGATGGATTTTATGAAAATACAGTATTCCAATTTCACGGTTGCTTCTGGCACGGTTGTACTAAATGCTTAACACGTACACAGATAAACACTCAGAATCAAATGCTCATGAAAGATTTATATAAACGAACCGAAAAGATAAATAAAAAGATAGAAAAAGAGGGATATAATTTAGTAACTATATGGGAATGTGATTTTAATAATAACAAAGAAATGACAAAATACATGAAAAAGGAATGGAACAGAGATTTCGTTGAACCATTGAATCCGAGGGAGGCTTTTTATGGAGGCAGATGTGAACCTACGAAATTGAAATATGAAATGAAAAATAACGAAAAAGGTAGATATATAGATGTATATTCACTATATCCAACGGTGAATTACTTTGATTATTACCCTTTTGGTCACCCTTCAAAGATATTTAATCCTAAAAAATATGATAAAAAGTGGTATGGATTAATTAAATACAAGATATTTCCACCTAGAAAATTTTATAATCCAGTGTTACCCAATAAAGATGAAAAATTAATATTTTCTCTATGCAGGGCTTGTTCTGAAACAATAAAATGCAATCATTTCAAAACAACACTAGAGAAGAAAAAATGTAAGGAGTGTTATGCGATAAGAAATTCAGAGTGTAAGCATGCTGATAACGACAGATGTCTGATAGGAACGTGGACTACAGATGAAATGAGATTAGCTATTAAAAAAGGATATAAAATAATGAATATATATGAAGTATGGCATTTTGAAAATAAATCAAACGACTTATTCAGAGATTATGTGAAAATGTTTTTGAAAATAAAACTAGAAACTTGTGATAAATGGAAAAATAATTTTAAAGATGAAAATGAATATATGCAAATAGTAAAAGAGAAATTAAATATAGATTTACAAAATATAGAAGAAAATCCAGGTTTAAGATTTATTGCAAAAATTTGTTTAAACTCATTATGGGGTAAGTTTGGCCAAAGAAAAAATATGAAACAAACTGAATATGTAATGGAAATTGAAGATTTTTACAGAATTATTTTGGGTGATACAATAAAGGATCTCAATATGATATTCTTAAACGAGGACTGTGTTGAAATGACTTATAAAATGAAAGATAAATATGAGAAAAATAACTTGAACACAAATGTATATATAGCTGCATTTACCACAAGTTCTGCTCGTATTAGGCTATATAAAATGTTAGATAAATTAGGGAAAAATGTCTTATATTATGATACAGATAGTATAGTTTACAAAGATAATGGAAGTAACAAAATTGCAATTGGCTGCATGCTAGGAGAGTGGACAGATGAATTGGGAAACGATAAATATATCAAATCCTGGATGGCTGGTGCCTCTAAAGACTATGGATACATACTAAATGACAATACCGTTCATGGTAAAGTGAAAGGATTTAAAATGTCTTATCAGAGTGAAACTGTATTAAATTTTAATGAAAGAATGAAAATAATTACAGGTGAAACAGATTATTTAGATGTAGAAATAAATCAGTTTAAAATTGAAAAAGATAGAAATGTATCAAGTATTAAAACGAGTAAAAGATACATGTTTGGATTTGATAAAAGACGAATTTTAGATGATTACAACACTGTACCATTTGGATATTAATTTTATATCTTTCATATTTTATATCTTCCATATTTTATATATCTTCCATGTTTTATCTCTTTTATATTTTCCATTTTAAAAAATAAATTTGAAATAAATGGATAATAGACGTTGGTGCGATAAATGTGAAAAGAGAACTGATAATATGGGTATCTTTCTTACTTTGGATAAGAAAGGATATCCTATAAATATGACCTCGTGTTATAAATGTAATACCTGGAAAAAAACAGTTGTGCAAGTTGAAAAGAAAGCCTTTTGAAAAGTATTAAAAAAAAAAACGTTTACTAATAAATATTATGGATGACATTACTCTGATTATCAATATTCAAGGATTTGTACTTCCAAATCGTAAGATAGCACGAGAAATAGGATGGATACATTCAAAAACATCTTTTGGCGAAACAATTAGTGTATTTGCCCCAGACTGTGAACTAGATGACCAAGAACTGAGTATAGTACGCAAATGTGCTACAGAGATACATGGCTTAAGATTTAACAGGACTCCAAATAACAAAGAGCTCTGGATTAGTAATAATGATGTAAAATTATATATTCAAAATCTTTATGATTTATATGGTGGTACTTTTGCATATAAAGGAGGAATTATGGAAAAAGAGATACTAAATGAATTAAATATACCATCCAAAGATTTAGATATTGAAGTACCAAAATGTGCAAAAATTTTAGGTCCTGGATGTTCATTACATAAATGTATGTACTATAAGAATTGTATTTCAAAAAACGGTTCTTAATAAATGGAAGAATTAAAGTACTTGGAAACCAATGAAGAAATATATGATTTAGTATGTTTGATTTGTGATTTAATGGAAATTAATAAAACACACGATAGAATTGGAATTGATGATTTGATCATGACCTATATAGATATATTAGAAGATTTAGTAAATAAAATCGAAAATGATAAAATAAAAGAGAAAGCTATAGAAATTATAAATGAAGCATCTTATGAAATTATAAATAAATATATTAAAAAAATAATCTTGAGAAAATGAATATGTGTTTATAAAAATGAAATATAATAAATGGAAGAATTCAACAGCCTTAAGAAGCGTACAGATATTTATAGTTTAAGAGATTTAGAAGTCGGTAAATATAATTTAATATCTCTAAGAAAAATAGATACAAAATATGGAGAAACAGTCGTTGCAAAACTAGACAATGAAAAAGAATATTTTTTGAGTAAAAATTCAGGAGAATTATCTGATGAAAGCATGAAGAAAATTAACAAAGGTATTTATATATTTAATTTCAAAGGTTGGATAAATAACAAAATTTCTGATTATGAATTAGAAGAAGCTTAAGTTTTCCTTACTTTTTATTTTCTATATTTTTAAAATCAGTATCTCCATCTTGGGGATGCTGCTTTTTTTTTCCTTTTTAAAAAACTAAAATATTGGAGTTTTTTCACATATCGAAAACAACTTTGTAAAAGTTATATGACAGAATGTCAATTATTTGCTCACCTTAAGGTTTCATACTTTTTATTTCAAAGGTACTCAAAGTTGTTTTTGATCATAAAATAAGAGGTTTCAATAAAAAACAATTCATTTTTTGATTTTCAAAAGTTGTCTTTTTAAAGATTTTATGTCGTTTTTTGATGTTAAAAATGTACAATATTTTAAAGATTAAGGTAGTATGTAGGGGTTGTTTTTTACCCTAAAATAAAAGGTTTTTCAATAAAAAACACCAAATTTTTTAGTGTTTTTGATTTTCAAAATGTCTTTTTAAAGATTTTATGTCGTTTTTTGATGTTAAAAATATACAATATTTTAAAGATTAAGGTAGTATATAGGGGTGTCCTGTAGCCCCCCCCCCTCAAAATAAGAGATTTTTCAATAAAAAACACTTAGTTTTTGAGTGATTTTGATTTTCAGAAGTTGTCGTTTTTAATGATTTTATGCTGAAAAACGATTTTAATGTTTCAAAAATATAAACAATAGTGGTAGTATATAGGGGAGAGGAAGAGTGTCCTCTAGCCCCCCCCCCCCTATATACTACTAAAATTTATATAACTGAGGAAGAACATCAGTTATTTTTAATATTTTTCCTTAAAAATTTGCAGTTTCGTTTAAAAAAGACATTTTTTTTAATTTATAAAAATTTATAAAACTGTTTTCGGAATCTCTCATGGTAATTACGCGATGCATTCTCCTTTTTCTTCATACTTTTAAGTCAACTCTTCACGAATTTCTTGCGTTAAACAGGCTATCCCACTCGGAGCAACATTTTTTTTTTCAACTTCTTAGTCTCGAATCTGGAAGACAACACTTTGTTTAAGGATCACATTCATCTTTGAGAATAATACATCAGCATACGATCAGCATTTGCACAAAATGGAGGTAAGAAACCTCTCATCGTTAGCCCGATGACAATGGAGATCTTATCTGTCCTTACCGAAGTAATTCACAGCAGTTTCAGGAAACAAAATAAAATGTAACCATAGTTACGTTTATTTGTAGAATTTCTCTGCCTCCGCCGAGACAAGCCGATTTTAATGAAAAAGTTGCCATTTGTTAAATAAGATGTAGTCAAATAAGATGATTTGTTAAATAAGATAATGATTTCTTAAATTAGATGTTGTCAAATAAGATGTACAGTACGCAAAAAAAAAAAAAAAAAAAAAAAAAAAAAAAAAAAACGTGAAGAAAGTTCTAGGACTCATCACATTCTAGGACTAATTCTTAATTATTCAAAAGGGTGACCTTTAAAGATGCTAATTCATTAATGCAGACGATGTTTTAAATTACGAAATCAGACACAAAAACGTACTTCCTCGTAACAAACGGTTCTTTTCAGCGGATTTGGATTTCTGACCCCCAAAATATAGAGGATAGCCGCAATCACGGCTTTCACTACACCGGGGTAGTCGGGGCTAAAACGGTCAAGGGTGTCCCATATGAACATCACATTTTTTCAAAATTAAGTTCCTCTCCTTTTTTTAGAGAAAAAAAAATAGTGACCCTCTGATTTTATTTTTTTAGGTATTTCGCCATATCTCGAAAACTTTTTGAACTATGTATATATATATAATTTTAAATAAAATTCTGTCTGTTAATGGTTTTTCAAATCTTTCAGTTCTTCTTTGTTCTGAGAAAAAAACAGCGTCAAGTGTCATTTCTTCACGTCTTTCATCATGCATCCATAGTTATTATCTGTTGGGGTAATATCAAGACAATGAGTGGAGGTACTTCATTCAATTGGAAATTTCATTTAAATATATTCTAGTTACAGTAAAAAAGAGAATGAATTAAAAGAGAAAAGAAATAAATAGAAAAATTGTAAAAAAGTTATAACGTTTCCTAAATCCTCGCTCCCAATTTATATTTTAAAGATCAATGTCCGGAAGAAAAAAAAGGGAAACTGAAAGAATCTCAAAAAGTCGAACCGCAAGACATTATGCAACTGACGGACCCTTATGCAATGAAAATAAAATTCGATCGAAATACTGGTTTTTGCTCGACTATTTGTGTCGATCAAAAATGATTGTTTCCTGATTTAACCATAACAGTTCGAACGTTTCTTTGTCATGTGTCCAGCACGGTAGTTTTACTTCGATGACTAACTTCGGAAGAACTATTTTTTTTTTTTTTTTTTTTATTTATTTATTTATTTTTTTGAGTCACAAGATACTCTTCTCTAAATGGCGGCGGCGAAATGCAAATATTTCGAATTAGTTATTAGTATTTTATTTTATTTTATAACCGTCGTTGAACAGCAGACCAAATTTCATGTGTTTACGACAACTAATGTTCAACTCCGTAGCCTTGTAATTTTGAACCAATCCAGAAGACAAGGAAAGTGCTGGATCAGTACCCCCAGAGGTATTGATTTGTTATGGGAACATGGGGGACTTTGAGACTCGACAGATTTAACGTGCATCAGTCACCATTTACTACACAGGGAGTCTTTGGCTGGCGAGGATCGAACCCACGACCTCTTGGACATGGGCCCAGCGCCCTACCGACCAGGCTATCCCGGCCCCTGTTATTAGTATTTTATTTTATTTTATGACCGTCGTTGAACAGCCGACCCAATTTCGTGGATTTACGACTACTAATGTTCAACTCCGTAGCCTTGTAATTTTGAACCAATCCAGAAGACAAGGAAACTCCTGGATCAGTACCCCCAGAGGTATTGATTTGTTATGGGAACATGGAGGACTTTGAGACTCGACAGATTTAACGTGCATCAGTCACCATTTACTACACGGGGAGTCTTCGGCTGGCGAGGATCGAACCCACGACCTCTTGGATATGGGCCCAGCGCCCTACCGACCAGGCTATCCCGGCCTTTGTTATTAGTATTTTATTTTATAACCAGCGTTGAACAGCCGACCCAACTTAATGGGTTTACGGCTACTAATGTTCAACTCCGTAGCCTTGTAATTTTGAACCCAATCCAGAAGACAAGGGAACTCCTGGATCGAGTATTGGGAGAAAGTTGCCTTCGTGGAGGACTTTTTGATGGAGCTAACCCGTATTTGCGTTACATGGAGAGGAAGACCACGAGAACCTCCCACGGTTAGCCTGACGGCAAGGGGACTCTAACCCATGATCCGTCTACCACTGAGGATATTTCACTTCAGCACTGTGGTCAGTGCAAGCCGGATGCGGAATTCGTATCGACTGGGATTCGAACCCGGTTCGCCTCATTGGAAGACGAACGCTCTATCCCCTGAGCCATCGCGGCTCGTTATTAGTATTTATAAAATAATTTCTGGATTAAAATCTAATACTATGATTCGATGACCATCAGCATACATTTTTAATACACGTTTGTTGTTTAGAGCGCCGATTATCCAAACCCTTATTATCCGAACGTCCAACTACCCGAACCATGTCTGAATTCGTTTTATTATTTTTTTTTTTTTTAAAGTTTAGAATACTTTTAAACTTATCGATAATTTTTCCAAATTTAGAAGAATAAATAAAATCTGCGACATCTGAAGATCATATTTAATTTACAACCTTTTTTAACAGTTTTCTTAAAGTAGCCATGCATGCATGTATTGTTATACAGTTAAATCCACATACCCCTTTAGCCCTCTTCAACTGAAAATTATATTTCAAGAATGTGAGCTTCATTTTGACAGTCAACAATGGTTGGAATGCGGAAGGAGTAGATAAGTGTTGAAGTGAATCGTAGATAAGTGCTGAAGTTCTACAATTAAGGGATGGGTAGTTGTCACTCATGGTTAATGATTAGTGATATGATACCATTTACCAAGTTTTTACGGTATCTATTTCGAACAGTAATGTTCACACATCTAATTTTAATTTTTAGGTCACTATGCCTGCGTGGCCGTAGCCCTCAATTCCTTCGTCCATGTGTGCACTTATTCCTATTATGCCATCTCAGCATACGGAGGAAAGATGCAAGAAATAATCAATTCAAAAAAAATATATCTCACTTCCATCCAAATTGTAAGTATTTATCCATGCATTTCAAACCACTTCTAAACAAAATCAAGTAAAATTTTAAGGATTAAATATATATATATTTTATTTCAGATAATGAAAACACGAGAAATAATTGGATACTTTAGAAAATATCAAAAAATAAAAAGCCTTATAATATTATTCAAAATTAACTAAGTAATTATTTAAGTTTTTTAAAATGTAAAACTTTTAACACACAATATATAGAGAAACAAATAATTAAAAAAAAAAGATTTCGCATAAACCGATTTGGGATCAGGGAATAAGAATTTGCCAGAATTCTCTTCACAGTCTTGGTGTAAGCCTGATTTAGAAAAGGGAGGAGGGGCTGTGGGTACAAACATATGAAGCTCTGTACTGATAGTATTTTTACAAAATAAAATTTTTTTTAATCTACTTTTAACTATTTATACAATTTGTAAATTATAATACAGTATATTTAAGCTTATATTCATTACTCGTAATTCTAATGGACAATTCATAGAAAAAAAAATTTTAAGAAATCACCAAAGAAATTCAATTGTATTTAGAGGGGTCCTTATGAGAAAAGTCTCAAGTGCCGGAATGAAATGTGGCTGAAGAACCATTGATACCTTTGAATAAGCCAGGGACTGGATAACGAGAAGTGTTGTCGTGGTGCGCATCGATTAAACCTCTCAATCAATATTTAAATAACGGTTTTAAAATTTGAGTGGCATGCGTCACGTTTTTATCACCTTCATAGCCTGCCAACTCGAAATTGATAGCTGGGCAAAAGATGTCGAAAAAGTTTCATACAATACTTGACTCAAGAAATAGAGCCTCCCAATCAGGTGACTCGGTATCGAATTTTAGCGATGGATAAGAATTCTACTGATTACAACGCTGAAGCAGATCATGTATTAGAATAGGTTTCGGACAAAAATTGGGTGGGTTTCGCCTTTTGACCTCTTCATATAACACAAATATGGGTGAGTACTAATAAAAAGTCCTACACGAAAGCTAATTTGTCTGACTGTTGGATCCAAGTGTTCCCCTGTCTTCTGGGTTGGATTCAATTATGAGGATACGAACTTAAAACTCTAAGATAGAGTGTATGATAGATGAAAACCACAAACTAGGTAGGCTATTCAATGCCGGTTTTTATATAAAATAAGACATGCCACAATTTATGATGGAAATGCATCGAGCGCTGTGGACAAAATTAGGAAACTTTGTTGCTGGCCAGAGGCAAAGTTGTAGCATTTTTAACAGAGTAAAGAAAGAACTGTTGCTATTAATAAAGTAGGAAATTTTTTTGTTGAAGCATTCCGTAAAATATGGTTAACATAACAAGGTTCTTAAATGAAGAAAAATTTCTGGAAATAAGTTTGAATTACAGAAGTTTTCGGAATATGATAAAACACTCTTGATTCCATACTCATTACATAATAATTTTTTTTAAAAAATTCACATGAATTGCATTTTCAGCAACAACAACAAAAAAGTGGCGACCAGACAGACAATTTTTTAATCGCCATTTGTTATATTTAATCGGTTAGTAGGGACGGTTAATTTTGCCCTGTATTCCTCTCTACCAAAATAAGCCAAACTTCAACCAAAATAAGCTTCCACACTTCCATAAGAAAGACCCCTTGTCTTTAAATTGAGACAATCTTATTTAATGATTAAATTCTAACACAAAACAAAATAAAATATACGTTTTTATCTATTTTGAGTAGAATAATTTTTTATGTTTTCATTCTATGGATCTTGACCTCTGAAACTCTTCGAAAAGATTCCCAGAATTTTATCATAAAGTTAAAGAAATTTTCAAGTGGAGAGTTTTTGATAACTTTCCTTTTTCCAATTAAAAAAAAATTAAAAATAAGAGGAATTTTATTGTCTTACGTAAACATTGCTCCTAAACCTCCATTCTAAAGGTAAACAAATCACAAACTTCCGTTCATTCGAATTTAATACTTCTCGGTTATTCGAAGTTCATTTCGGTTCATTTCGAAGATAAAGAAAAAACTTAAGATCAATAAACTGGAAGGTAAGTTATTTTCAGACAATAATAATTCCATATTTATATATTTTTTTTAAATAATAATATGGGAATTTTTACTTTTGAAATTTAGTATGCAAGATTTTTTGTTATTGTCAACAAATAAACTATAAACTTAAATTTAAAAAAAAACGACTAAACACTTAAAAAAAACATATTAAAATGTGCAAAGTATTAAGACCATAAAACAACATTACGACAAAACATGAAAAGCTAATTAATTCTGGAGTTTATTTAGAGACACTGCATTAATAGTTACATGTATACATTACTCAATAGTTTGAATTGATATTATTTTTTAAAATTACAGTTGCAGTTTTGGATTGTGACAGCATACTTAATCTGGAGTAAGCTGTCAGGATGTGAAGAGTTAAGCACCTGGACTATGGCCATAGCCCTATTTCTGCTCATATTAATGCTTCTATTTACTAACTTTTTTGCTAAGAATTATAGAAAAAAGAAAGAATAAAATATGTATATCATACTTTTTCAATGATTTTTCTCTCATTATTTCTAGTGAATTACTTTGAATGTTTATTTTTTAAAATACCTTTCGGTATATTAAAAAAGTGTAAACGTTTTGGGTGTTTAACTTAACGTTACATTTTGTTTTATTGAGCAAAACCTATAAGTTTAAAAAAATTGATCCATTAGTTATTAACTTGGCTGTTTAGTACATAGTTTATTTTTTAACTTCAAGTGATACAATAAAATAATTGGCGTATCATAGGCGTTAATAATAGCATGGTGACATTTTACATTTATCCTAAAGGAATTGGTACTACTTCTCCATTCATTTAGCAAAACAGTTTATAACTTTTTTTTTATTTCAATTACCATTGGTTTAAATTATTTAGTTTTATAGATTCTAAAATCGTTACTAAGACGGACACACGGTTTCAAATAAATTCAGGAATGCTAATTTAGTGACGGCAGTTCATATATGCTACCATGGTTACGTTGATTTCATAACGCTAATTTGACATTTATCTTGAAAATAATTAAATAGTTAAGAACTTATTGCAATGATTTCCTTTTTTTAATGTGAAAAATAAGCTAAAACATAACATTGATGTTATCTTGATTAAAAAAGTCATCTGTAGTAATTTCAATAACTAGTTCTAAACCAATAAGAAAATTCCATTTATCAAAAGTTTCTCCCGATCAATTTTTTTAACGATTTTTAGTATCGGGAGGCTGAAATTGTCCCTTTCATCCAATATGTCTTTAAAAGAAACATTTCCTTAGCTGCAACATACTCTTCATTTTATTATTATAGATTATTAAGCGACACAACCTGTCTTATTTAAGTCTTAAAAAAAATTTCAAGTACAAATGTGTTTTTTCAAACCCAGATAATTGTTAATTTCATCCGAAATGGATGATGCTTTTACAAAAAAGTACAATAATTGTGTATTTTGTCAATATACAGTTAGTCAATAAAGTCAGCCTACGGACTGATTATTAAATTAAAAAAACACTTCAAACATTGAAGAAACATTTTAATCAGTATGATTTTTTTTCCTGTAATAGCTACAATTGTAAGCTACAATAAAGAGCAAAAATAAAAGTGCAATATTTTAAAAACTTTTTCAAAAAAAAATTTTACGAAAAAAACACAGCAATACACTCCAATAAAGTCTGCGTAAACTTAAGAAAAAAATGAAAAATAAAAGTTTTTAGCGTTATTTTAATATTTTGTAGCGTACCCTTTATTTTTTAAAACAGCTTGCAGACGTCTAGGCATTGACTGAACTTGTTTCTGTGTGTATCATCTGACGTAAATTTCGTACATTCTTCCCCTTATGGTATAAATGAGGTATAAACAAGGTATATTTTAAAGGTATAAAGGAGGTTGTTATTTAAATACGTCGTTAAGGTTGAAAAGGGTGCAAATTAATACCTCAAAATCAACCTCAAATATACCCTAAATATAATACAGAGGTATATATGTTTCAACCTGAGGTGTTTAATTTTACATCTGTGGAGAGGTAGATATTTACTACTTTAAAGTGTTTCATTTTCAACCTTAGGTTATTACTTATCAGCCTGAAGTATATTTATTTACACTTGTGGAAATATTTATTCAACAACCTAAGGTGTGTCATTTTACACTTCGGGTTATTATAAATCAACCTCAGATGTATTTTGTTCTATCTCAGGTAATTATTTTTCAACCTCTGGAATCTAATTTTATGCTTGTAGAGGTATATATTTATCAACCTGTGGTGTGTCGCCTTACACTTCAGGTTATTATAAATCAACCTCAGGTATATTTTGTTCTACTTCAGGTAATTATTTTTCAACCTCAGGTATCTAATTTTATGCTTGTAGAGGTATATATTTATCAACCTGTGGTGTGTCGTCTTACACTTCAGGTTATTATAAATCAACCTCAGGTATATTTTGTTCTACTTCAGTTAGTTATTTTACAACCTCCGGTATCTAATTTTATGCTTGTAGAGGTATATATTTATCAACCTGTGGTGTGTCGTCTTACACTTCAGGTTATTATAAATCAACCTCAGGTATATTTTGTTCTACCTCAGTTATTTATTTTACAACCTCCGGTATCTAATTTTATGCTTGAAGAGGTATATATTCTTCAACCTATGGTGTGTCATTTTACACTTCAGGTTGTTATAAATCAACCTCAGGTGTATTTTGTTCTTCCTCAAGTAATTATTTTTCAACTTCAGGTATCTAATTTTATGCTTGTTTAAGTATATATTTTTCAACCTAAGATGTGCCATTTTACATTTATCAACCAAAGATGCGACATTTTACACTTCAATCTTATGTAGCTCAACCTAAAGCTGTTTTTTTTAGTACTTACGAAGGTGAGGTGTTATACGGACCACCTAGTTTATTAATTTTTAACCTCACTATATAAAAAATATCATATATATATATATAGATAGTATATATATATTATATGAAGACTAATGTATATCATTATATTTCTTCACTAGTAGAGATCTTCATATATCAACCACAAGTTTTTAATATTAAACCCTCGGCAGTAATTGCTTCTTTTGTTAAGCTATAAAAGAAAGTTTCAAATGCATCATTCTTCTGTAATTTTAATAGATTGAATTAAGTCATCTTAAAATAACACTTATCCAAACTCTACAGTTAGTAAAAATTATTTATGGGAACTCATATTTTTAGAAGATAGTTGTCTAAGGTGCTTGAATTTTTAAAGCTATAAAACATCAAATTAAAATAATTAGTCAGCTGAAATTCAAATTACTTTTATTTAAAACTAAAATTTCATTTTTTTGCAAACAAACAAAATTATTTTAAATACTGCTTCCGTCTACCTGTTGAAACTTGTAATTATTGGAACCTAAAAGAAAAAAAATATGAATTAGTAAGAAAGTCATATTTACAATAATAGTGGAAGGTTTTAAAATATTAGAAATTGTTTTTTTTTGTGGTTTAAATTAACTGGATGAAATTAATTTTCTTTTTCAGATAAATAGTATTACTCTTCTGCCATTTCTATTCAATCCTCGTAGCTAAAAAGCATGACAGGTACCACAGCCACAAAATAAAATACACTGAAGACAGTATTTCCTTTAACAACATTTACAGAAATTCAAATATATAATTCCAATCTTATTATGCAATTCTAACACTTTTTATTTTTCTATGCATCTGGTATCATTATGGTACTTGTAAGTTTGATAATTAGATTTTCTTTCTTTTTTTATTACAAATCTTTAAACTCAATAAACCTAGTCTACATTTTTAAACTTTTTGTCAGACTTCATGAAACTAATAACTTTTTTTTTAATTTTTGACGCTGATTCTGAAAAGGAATTCTGTTATTGTCAATCACATCACAGTTTCTAAAAAATAGTTATTTTAATACTTTTTAATCAATGTAATCAAGAATCAACAATCGTTTAATAAATTAAAATTTTAAAGCTATGTACCAATTTTTATTCTTTTTTTTACACTCAATCGAAGAGAACAAATTACAAGGTGATAAGGAGCATTTATTTTTGAGTTGTAAGTAATTTTATGAGAGAGAAATGTCTAAGAGAGAATGATTTGAAATAATACTTTTAAAATAAGTTGAGTATAATATCTCCTATATTGCTTATAATACCGAGCAGAATAAAACTAATAGTTAGTTGTTACAAACATTTGTTTAAATATAAAAACACATCCCATAGGATGAAATTTTAAAAAATGCATATTACTTTCAACAATAAATGTTTTTATTTGCAATTCAGCATTAAAATTGCATAAGAAACTATACTGACTTATTTCTAAAAAATTTAAGATTTCCGAAATTCGCTAATTTTGGAAGTAGTGAACCATAAACAGCTGCATAAAATTGCTCATAACCTTGAAAAAAATTGTTATATAAACTTGAATTTGGGTTTAATTTAATTCTGCTCAATATTACAATAAGTAATAACAATCTGCTTAGTAAATAATTAACGTGGGTAAATTGCGAAAAAATAACATGTTGTGAAAATAGCAGTTTTGTGATCAAACATGAAAAAGTGAGATAGTAGATGTTTAAGATTTTAAGTCATTAACGTATGTATTTTTAACAGAAGCGCCACCTTTAATTTTCTTTAGATTTATTTGTTTTAATATTTCACTTTAAGGTTGCGTGGCAACCAGATATAGTTTTTTTTGTTGTTGTTCTTTTTTGTTTTAATTTAAGTTTATATACATTTTTAGAATCCGTTTTGATGCTAAATTATTGGTTATTAAAAGATTAAAGTTTTGTATATTGTTGTCATTCATCTGTAGAACTTGTAGTTTATTTGATTGATTGTATTTAAAAGGCGTCCGCATTATTTATTTCAACTTATTGGCGACATTTGTGGCGTCCGCGACAGGACAGTTATTACGCTACTTCTGATTTGAAAAATGTTTTTAGCACCAAAAGGATTTAAAAAGGAAGATCTTATTATTGTTGCCCAAGAAATTGGCGAAGTATTACCTCAAAAAGCTACTGTATCGGATCTGAAAACAATCATTTTGAAAAGTAAAGAATATTTAGCTGATCCAGATTTTGTAACAAGTGTATTGGTAGCTACTGTCAATGATCGACGACAAAAGGAGGAATACGAAGAAAAATTGAGACAACGAAAAAATGAAGAGAAACTAAGAGAATATGAAGAGAGAGAAAATATAAGAAAGCATGAACTGGAGTTGGCGAGACTTCAAGCTACATCGTTTGGAACCGGTGAGTCTCCTCCAAATATTATTAGTGCCAGTGCCAGAAAGCAGTTTAATTTGCCAAAATTAGAACTTAGGCAATTTAGTGGAGATTTAAAAGATTGGCTACCATTTTGGGGACAATTTGAACAAATTCATAAAGATACAGGTATTGCCCCCGAAAACAAATTTCAATACCTGATTCAAGCTACAACTGTTGGATCTAGAGCTAGAGAAGTTGTAGAAAGCTTTCCGCCAACCGCTGCAAACTATACCAAAGCAGTTGATAGCCTCAAAGCCCGATTTGGCAAGGATGACCTTTTGGTCGAAGTTTATGTTAGGGAATTGTTGAAGCTCATAGTTTCCGTTCAAAAGCATGAAAGAATATCTATGACCTCTCTTTATGACAAACTAGAGTCATATCTTAGAGCTTTAGAAACGTTAGGTGTTACAACCGAGAAATGCGCTTCAATACTATTCCCTATGGTAGAATCTTGCTTCCAAGAAGAGTTTCTGAAAGCATGGAACCGAAGTTCTTCGAGCGTTGCTTCCGTTGACGCCAAAGAGCGATTAACAAACATCATGGCTTTCTTGAAGGCAGAAACGGAAGGCGAAGAAAGAATTAATTTGGCTATGTCAGGTTTTGGCTTGGGATCTGATGAAAAACGCCAGCCCTTTAAGAAGAAAGCAAGAGATTTGCCAACAAGAAGATTTCCAACAGCGGCAAATCTATTGACTACAGGTGTAAAGGATTTGAAGAAAGGGTGTGTTTTTTGTTCTGGGAAACATAAAAGTTCAGATTGCTTTTCCGCTCGAAATATGACTTTAGCTCAAAGAGAGAACATAATAAGAGAAAATCAATGTTGTTTTGCCTGTTTAATGCAAGGACATTCAGTTCGTAAGTGCAAAGCTTTTATAAAATGTGTCGTATGCGGTAAAAGACATGTGGTACTAATGTGTGAGTCTTTAGCTGCAAGAAATCGTGAACCCGATATATCTGGGCAGAAAAGTGAAAGTTCTGAAATAAACATGTCTAACATTACGTACGGTCCGAAAGTGTTCCTTCAAACTATGAAACTAAAGCTGATATCTGATAGAAAAGAAATTGTGGTGAGAGCAGTTTTAGATTCGGGATCACAAAGAACATATATTTTAAAAAATTTGGCTGAAGAGATGGAATATGTTCCCTTGAGAAAAGAAACTCTCATACACTCTTTGTTTGGTGGTTATAAATCAGATAGATTTGAACACACGTGTTATAGAATTAGATTAAGGAATCTAGAGAATAATTTGACTTGTAACATGGAAGCTTTGGATCAAGCATCTATTTGTGATAGTATAACACCGGTTAGTTTTGGACCCTGGTTAGAAGAACTTGACGAAATGAATATAAAGTTGTCAGACGTCGGAAATGAGTCACTACCAGTTCAAATTCTGCTCGGAGCTGACGTAATAGGAAAACTTATGACTGGAAAACGAAGAGTTTTGGCCAGTGGATTAGTAGCAATAGAGACACTACTGGGATGGACTTTAACAGGGAAAGCACCTGAATATGATTTACCATCAAGCAATGCAATGTTGGTTACTTCCCTTTTAGTAAAAGAAATGGATATTTCGGAGCTGTGGAGATTAGATTCCTTAGGAATAGAAGATCCTTCAGAACAAAGATCTAGAGAGGAACTGCAAAAAGCCTCAATGGAGCATTTCCTAAATACAGTGAAAGTTGAAGGAGATGGTCGTTTTATAGTTAGTCTGCCATGGCTTGATGAGCATTTGCCTTTGCCAGATAATTATGATTTGGCGTTAAAGAGATTGCAAATGACAACACGCAAATTGAAAACCGACAAATTGTATGATGCCTATGGAGAAGTGTTCAAGGACTGGGAGAAAGAGGAAATAATTGAAGAGGTTCCAAAAGAAGACATGGGGATACCTTGTCACTATTTACCTCATAGACCTGTGATAAAGGAGAGCAGCACAACTAAAATCAGACCCGTGTTCAATGCTTCTTCTAAGAGAAAAGGAGTTCCTAGTTTAAATGATTGTGTTGAGAAAGGGTTAAATTTGATAGAAGTAATTCCCTCAATGATAAATAAATTTCGAAGTTATAAATTTGGTGTAACAGCTGATATACGTAAGGCTTTTCTGCAAATAAGTCTTTATGAAAGTGATAGAAATTTCTTACGATTCTTATGGTATGGAGAAGATGGACAGCTCAAGCATTTTCGTCATCGAAGAGTTGTGTTTGGCGTTTCCTGTAGTCCGTTTTTGCTTGGAGCCACTATTCAATACCATTTGAATAATAAACTAGAGGAAGCAATGGGAGGGAATGAAAAATACCCTAAAGAGATTATACAGGAACTAATATGCAGTTTTTATGTAGATAATTGCCTCACAAGCGTGAAAACTGAATCAGAGTTGAAACAATTCATAGAAGTTGCTACTAATATTATGGCTGAAAGACAATTCGATTTACGAGGTTGGGAGTCTACTAACCCATCAGAGCCTAATTCTAGTGAGACCAACATTCTGGGAATGAAGTGGAATAGAAAAAGTGATACTCTGTTAATTAATATTCCTGATATGAAAGACGCAAAACATGAAAAAATCACCAAAAGAAGCATTTTAGCTGCCTCACACAGAGTTTTTGATCCTATGGGGATAACTAGCCCGGTATCGATACGACCAAAATTGTGGTTACAAAATTTGTGGAAAACTAAAATTGGTTGGGACGATGAAGTTGACACAAAATTACGAGAAGATTTTACAAAGTGGTTAAGTCAGCTTGAATATCTGAAGCACATAGAAATCCCAAGGTGGTTGCATTGTGACAAAGGTTACGAGCGTATTTCATTACATTTTTTTTGTGATGCCAGTAAGTTTGCGTATGCCACAGTAGTTTTCCTAAGAATAGAAGACGAAAGCAACGTTCAAGTTCACCTGATACAAAGTAAAGCAAGAATCGCGCCTAGCGGGAAAAAGGAAACAACGATTGCTCGACTTGAACTTCTTGGCGCTACAATTGCAGCTCGTTTATCTATTGAAATAGTAAAACAGTTTAAGACGGACAAAGTTCATTTCTGGACAGACTCAACAACTGTATTAGCTTGGCTTAAAAGAGAAAACACATGGGGTGTATTTGTGGAAAATCGAGTTCAAGAAATCAGGAAATTGACTCCGGTAAAAGCATGGAGGCATTTGCCCGGATCTATGAATCCCGCAGATCTACCAAGTAGAGGTTGCTCTGCTCAACAACTCGGCAATTCGAAATGGTATGAGGGTCCCAGCTGGCTATATCTTTCCAACACGGAATGGCCTGTAGCAGCTGACGAAATTTCCGTTAATGAAGAGGAAGTAAATTTGGAAAAAAGAAAACAAATAGTTATTTCCATGGTAAATGTTGAAGTAACGGAAATATGGTGTAATTACTTTTCAACATATAGCCGAAATGTAAGAGTAGTCGCTTGGATCCTACGTTTTGTCCACAACGTTTCACATCAAGATAAGTTAAAGGGAAATTTTATCTGTGAGGAGTTAACAAAGGCAGAAAGTGTGATTTTTAAGTCATTGCAAACAACGCATTTCCAAGATGATAAATTTCTCGCCAAAATACAAGCTTTTCGAGATAAAAGTGATATTCTGAGAGTAAAAACCAAACTGGTACATAGTGATGAGAATGAGAATTTCAGATGTCCAATTCTTTTACCTGCTAACAGTGTTGTGTTAGAATTAATCCGAGAAGAGCATATAAAAGCGATGCATGCTGGTCGTTCCATCTTACTCTCAAGACTCCGAGAGCGATACTGGATTCTTAAAGCTAAAAAGTTAATAAATAAAGTTATTTCCAAGTGTGTGACTTGTAAGCGTCATCGAGCTAAACCAGTAGAAGTTCCTTTTGCGCCTCTTCCAAGAGAAAGAGTTACTCAGACAAAAGTTTTTCAAGTGTCTGGTGTGGACTATGCCGGTCCTCTGTATCTAAAATCGAAAGAAAAAGCTTGGATAGTTTTGTTTACCTGTGCTGTGTACCGAGCAGTCCACTTTGAATTAGTACGGTCTCTAACTACAGATGCTTTCATTCAAGCATTCAGACGATTTATCGCAAGAAGAGGTAGAATATCGGTCATTTACTCGGATAATGGAAAGAACTTTGTAGGAGCAAACAATTATTTAAAGAACTTAGATTGGGACAAGATTGCTGTGTACTCAACCGCTCAGAAAATAATTTGGAAATTTATTCCACCCACAGCAGCATGGTGGGGTGGGTGGTGGGAGCGGATAGTTGGAATGCTTAAGACTCTTCTACGTCGTGTGTTAGGTAAATCTGTTGTAGATTATGAAGAACTAACTACAATTTTATGTGACTGTGAGTCGGTTTTAAATAGCAGACCGCTGACCTACATTCACGATGATCTATCTGAATTAGTTCCTTTAACTCCGGCAACGTTTATATACGGGGAAGGTAGCAACAGCAACGAAACTCCAGATCTAGACCTTGTGGATCGAACCTCTATGTTGAAACGTGTAAAATTTTTTCAAAAATTACGTGAAGATCTCAAACAAAGATTTAGAAATGAATATCTTGCTCAGCTAGTGCACAAGGGAATAAGAAGGAATGATGTAATAAACATCGGTGATATTGTTTTAATAGGACAAGATAATACTCGACGCATAGATTGGCCTCTTGGAATTGTCTTGGAGCTGTATCCTGGAAAGGACAGTATTCCTAGAGTAGCCAGATTAAGAACCTCTCAAGGAGAAAGGATCCGACCTTTCCAAAGACTTTATCCTTTAGAGCTATCAGAAAAGAACGATGTGGATGTTCTGGAAAAGTCTTCAAGGAAAATTAATTTGGAAGTTGATAATGTTCACAATTCCGTTAATGTGCCCGATAATTTGGAAGTGAACTCTCTTAGTAAAAGCAGATTAGGAAGAATCATAAAAATTCCACAACGTTTAGATTTATGAACTTTTTGTTATTTATATAATAACTGAAGATTTTCTTAATTAGTTTCATATAAAGGTGACCAATATATATGAGTCAGTTTGTATTTCTACGAAATGCTAAACGCATGTTCCAAAGTGCTATTTATAATATCACTTTGCAAGGTGGGAGTATGTTTAAGATTTTAAGTCATCAACGTATGTATTTTTAACAGAAGCGCCACCTTTAATTTTCTTTAGATTTATTTGTTTTAATATTTCACTTTAAGGTTGCGTGGCAACCAGATATAGTTTTTTTTGTTGTTGTTCTTTTTTGTTTTAATTTAAGTTTATATACATTTTTAGAATCCGTTTTGATGCTAAATTATTGGTTATTAAAAGATTAAAGTTTTGTATATTGTTGTCATTCATCTGTAGAACTTGTAGTTCATTTGATTGATTGTATTTAAAAGGCGTCCGCATTATTTATTTCAACTTATTGGCGACAGTAGAGTTACTAGTTTTCAATTATCAAATATCTAGCAAACTATTGTTATCAACAATTACATAAATTCTGTAGTTTATTAGGAGAGATTACTTTTTCTTTTTGGTATAAATTCAGAACTATTTCCTACGGAAAGGCTGAGTAGTAGCTTGCTAGTCACTTTTCTTCGCTGCTGCACACGTTCTATTTACAGCCTAGGTCATCTCAGCAATATCAGGGAGCTGTGTATAAGCTCTTTAATATATATATATATATATATATATATATATATATATATATATATATATATATATATATATATATATATATATATATATATGTCGTGCTCTTCTCTCTCTCTCTTCTTCAGCATAACTTTCGAGCCGAGTTTTATTTTATCATAATAGATTAAAAAAGCGGTCCATAATGTTTGCAGTCATTTTTTAAATATCCTTTTCTATAAGGATGACAAGATAATGATTTTTCTATGCTTTCATTGAGGAAAAGAGTTAAAAACTATGTACAAATTATATACACACGGAGCAGAGCTCCTGGATAGATGCTTACAGTTTCATTTCTAAAAGATAAGTGTACACTTTTTTAAATGTTCCATACAATATTTTGTCCATGTCACGTGATCCAGAACACCCAGACTATTTTTTATATCTTCTTTGTTAGAAGCGGCGTTCTTATCTTCGTTAGAAGCGCTGTCGTAAGATCTTAAGACCAGATGGAGATGAATTAATATCTCAACATAGTTCTTGAATTTCATGGGAATTCGGCTTCTTTAAGATTTTTTACCGTGCGGCACGGACTTATTTTATAAATAAAGATTTCATCGCTATTCAATGAAACTTAAGATGTACGCGAAGGGCTGAGTTAAGTACGTGATAGAGATTATTTAATGTTCTCATAAACCAGATAAGCTTATCTGCAGATAAGATATAATTCTTTTTAAGTTTAGTCTCAAAAGATCCTTTTAATTTTATAAAGCTAGTATTTTAGATGTTACAATATCCCCCCTCTCAAAGGTGCTGATCCGGAGTCGATCAGGCTCCACATCACATCTCATTGAGGAAAGATCAAAATCCGTACTTACCATCTTCTATTTAAACTATTTAAAATGAATATTAATCTGGATGATTCAGATCACATGACTTGAATTACAAAAGCAATCTAAAATAAAACAATATTCATAATGTTACGTTAACAAAACATATGAAACTACCTCAATTGCAATAGTTTCATACTAACTTTCAAAATTTTAAAATAGATTATATAAAAACATTTATAAAAACACTCAATATTCCACTTCTTAAGATGCAAAAATAACATCTAATATAAAAATAAAAAAAGGAAAGATAAAAATCCGTGCTTACCATCTTCTATTTAAACTATTTAAAATGAATATTAATCTGAATGATTCAGATCACATGACCTGAATTACAAAAGCAATCTAAAATAAAACAATATTCAAAATGTTACGTTAACAAAACATATGAAACTACCTCCATTGCAATGGTTTCATACTAACTCTCAAAATTTTAAAATAGATTCTATAAAAACATTTATAAAAACACTCAATATTCCACTTCTTAAGATGCTAAAATAACATCTAATATAAAAATATAAAAATAAAAATATAATTGCAACTAAACAACAGGCCTTAAGAATTTGCTACCTAGGTTTAAGTCCTTGTGACATTTGTCACTTGATTGAGGATCCATTAGCATGCTTATAAAGCTTCATTATCCTAAATCTCTTACAAAAATTTCTTAAATCTTCATCTTACAAAACTTTAAAATACTCATATATTTTCTCTCTTCTGTTACACTTTAAAATAGTCATCCAAAATAATTTCTTTAACTAACTCCTTAAAATATTTCACGTGAAAAAAAACTAACTCTCCTCTTCATTTCTATAAATCTCAAATATACTACTTAATCTCAATATTCACTATTCTTTCTAGTACTTACTTCACCACTACTTTTCTTATTTTCACGAATAATATTCATGTTTTAGAACTCATTTCCACTAACAATATTCATTTTTTAGTACTCATTTCCATTAACAATATTCATTTTTAGTCCTAGAATTTAAAACTCACTTTCTTAACTTTTTTGGCATCGTTGCCACTTCTCATTTTTTGTGACTACATGTCACTGTAACCTTAATAAAGTATAGACACCTTTATAAAATACAAACATCAAAATATAAAATGAAGAAAAATACAATTCAGAAACATAAATTCCACTTCACCTCATTCTCCTTCACTTTGGACACATTTGTCTTTAATTTGGAATTTAGGATTCCAATATTTTTAAAGGGAATTTGCTTGATAAGGGACTCAGTTTCTCAAGAGGAGGAAAACAGTCCGGAATCACTGCAATCAGTGTAATGGAAGATCCTGGCAACCTTAAAGTGTGTCATCATCAATTATATAAATTTGTGGTTTAATATTTCCACAAAAACAAAAGAAGAAAAAATATAAAGCTTCGCCTGCATAACCTGTTATCTCAGGTATGGGTAAACACTACGCTGTTTTTCACAAATTAAGGGTCGGATCTTCCAGAAAAGGTGTAATATTTCTTATCATCATCATCAATATTTATGACAATCAATATTTATGACAGTCCAAACTTATTTTTAATGTATAACAAAATTCATAACTTTTCTCGAATAATTCTTCTCACTAATATTATTTATAACAGTTCAGTATAATCTATATATATAAAAGTGAATGTGTGTTTGTTTGTTTGTCCTCTATAGACTCCTAAACCATCCGACAGAAAGCTGTGAAACTTGGCATACAGATAGTTCAAAGCATGAGGAAGGTTTCTGTCGATATTAGAACATTCTGCGACAAACCGTTCCAGTGGTATCAGCGAAAATCGAAATGAAATTTTCTGATTGGTTAAAAGTTAGCCACTGTTTTAAATTTTGCTATGAACGATTCAGTTTTCAAATATCTTGAAGATAACAACGGTGATATTTTCTATCTTATAGCTCTATTCTTTTAGAAAAGTAAATTACATATTACTTTAATATTTATTTATAATTCACGCAAGTTTCTTTATGTCAGGTGAGCACAAGCACGTAAAATCATTAGATTGTAAACTATTAGATTGTTTCTTATTACACGATTTATTATTACGAATTTAAATTCATTTTATTTATTTCATTTAAAAAATAGTTTTTTGTTTTAAATTTTATCATTATTATATATCTTATTTAATTTATTTCATTTTTATTGCTTTTATTATTATTTAAAATAAATATGTGATTTTTGGATTTAGCAAATTTGCGAACACTGTCAACTTTTACATTTCTTTTTGTTTGAAAGAGAATATTTGCAAAAATACGCCGAATCACCCTTAGTCGATCAACATCTCAAGCACGCAAAAAGAGAACTATCCGTCTTTCAGAAACTTCGGAGCAACGGGTAAAAAGACTTGAAACTAATCGAGAACACAATGCTTTAGCCCGTTTCTTAGAAACGTCTGAGCAACAGTAAAGAAGACTGTTAACAAATCAACTACGCACTACTCAAGCCCGTTCGTTGGTACCCACCTCTGGGGGTACTGATCCAGGAGTTTCCTTGTCTTCTGGATCGGTTCAAAATTACAAGGTTACGGAGTTGAACATTAGTATCGTAAACCTCTTACCTCAACTATTTGAATCTTAATATTTTTCTTTCTTTTATAAGATATATTTTTTTAATTCATTTTGTAAATAATAATAATCCAAAATTAAGCTTTGAATATAATTATTATTGTAAGATAGTGTGTTATTTTCTCGTATTATAAAGAGGAATATTTCATTTTAAAGTGGTAAATTGGTAAGTGTATACAATGTTCCAATTTAGTAATTTTCTAAATTCCACTTCTCTATCGCAATTATTTATTCCTTATTAATTAAAACTATTAAAATTAAAATGATTTAAATTAAAATATTGAAATTTAAATACACAAATTAAAATATTTAAATTAATTCAAACTGAAATAAAACGAATGATTATAAATACCTAACTGCATCTTCATAGTGTTTTGTTTCATATTATAATTTTTAAAAAAATTAAGTTTCTATGATAGGGTTTATTTATAAATTTTGCCAGGGGGAGCGCACTTAAGTCTATGTATGCCACTGCCTATTAACCAAATGACTTGTCAAGGTGTTGCCTTGAAAGCATTCTCCAGAAAGCGTGAAAATATTGAACCAGGGCAAAACATCGTCACATCAATATTCTTTCCAGACATTTCTGTTCTTAAGGTCACAAAGTGACCCTGAAAACAAAAACATTTTAATTGTTACAAAGGCCATATCTCACATATTACGAGAAGATCTTTAACCGACAATTAAACTGAATAGTAAATAATCAACTGATGATCACTAAAAATCATTTGATGGTCTCCTAATGTACGCCGAAATTGGCAAGAATTATTCATGAATGACGTAAATCAATCTGACTTTGGTGTAAGTTCTCTCAATTATTGCTGATAAAGATTTAACGACACCCTTTAAACGCTCGATTCGGTATTAAATTGAATTTGAGGGGATTTATTTATCGATTATGTCAACCTACATGTATCAAAAGGTACCTCAAGATAGAATCAAGTTAACATGTCTTATATACCAAGTGAATCAGTATTTAATATTTATAGTGGTAGTTACGCCACATTACTCCCCTCCAAAATTTCAACTGTGATTGAATTCGATGTACATATTCCACTAGTTGATTCATGCTGTTTTTTTTTTTTTTCTTCTTTTATTTATTTCATTTTACTCATATTTTTTCTTCATATAAAAATGAATGTTTGTCTGTCCTTTATAGACTACTAAATCATCTGACAGAAAGCTATGAAACTTGGCATACAGATAGTTCAAAGGACACTGTCGACATTAGAACATTCTGCGACAAACCATTCTTGCGGTATTAGAGAAAATCGAAATGGAATTTTCTGATTGGTTAAAAGTTAGCCATTGTTTTAAATTTTGCTATAAACGATTCAGTATTCAAATATCTTGAAGATAACAACAGTGATATTTTCTTATAACTCTATTCTTACAGCTCTCTCTATAGCTAAAAGTAAATTACATATACTTTAATATTTAATTATAGTTCGCGCAAGTTTCTTTATGTCAGATGAGCACAAGCACGTAAAATCAACGAGAATAGATTTCGTAATTGTTGGTCGTATCACGGATTTAGCCTTGTGAAAACTGTTTAATTAAAATAAAGGAAAAGCAAATTTCTTTCAAATTGCACGTTTTCAATAATTATTTATATTTCGTATGAAATTTTAGGTTAGCACAATTAAATATAGTTTTTGAAGGTTTCATTGCTGACAGTTGTCATTTGAAAATTGTTAAATTCTTTATTATTACAAGGTTTACGAATTCTCATTCATTTTATTCATTTAAAAAATAGATTTTTGTTTTAAATTTTATCATTATTATATTTCTTATTTAATTTATTTCATTTTTATTGCTTTTTTTATTATTTAAAATATATATGTGAATTTTTGATTTAGCAAATTTCACCACTGTCAACTTTTACATTTCTTTTTGTTTGAAAGAGAATATTTGCAAAAATATGCCGAATCGCCCTTAGTCGATCAACATCTCAAGCACGCAAAAAGAGAACTATCCGTCTTTTAAAAACATCGGAGCAACGGGTAAAAAGACTTGAAACTAATCGAGAACACAATGCTTTAGCCCGTTTCTTAGAAACGTCTGAGCAACAGTAAAGGAAACTGTTAACAAATCAACTACGCACTACTCAAGCCCGTTCGTTGGAAACATCAGAGCAACTGGAAAAAGACTGTAAATGAATCAACTACGTACTACTCAAGCCCGTTCGTTGGAAACATCAAAGCAACGGGAAAGAAGACTGTTAACAAATCAACTACGCACTACTCAAGCCCGTTCGTCGGAAACATCAGAGCAACGGGAAAGAAGACTGTTAACAAATCAACTGCGCACTACTCAAGCCCGCTCATCGAAAACATCAGAGCAACGGGATGCAAGAATGAAAATCAATCAAGAAAGCACTTCGCTTTTCAGACGCTGCAAATTCTCTGATTTGAATCTCAGTGCATTTCACTATGATCCGACAACCGACTATAGTCTTTCACCCAAGCGTCATCATCGGAAAAATGGATCAATTATGTATGTTTTGTAGTGCTCTCAAATTTAAGAATGAAACAGCTGGAATTTGCTGTTCTGTAGACAGAGTGAAACTACCAGATTTAACGTCGCCAGCCGAGCCATTATCAACGTTGTTATCGGGTCAAGCAAATCAATAGAAACTTTTCTTGGCGAATATATGCCAGTGCATTCGTGTTTTCAAATGACTTCATTCGTTGCTAAAAGTATCGGTGCGCATATGGGCAGCTGGAATTATTTATTACATTCACATGCAATTCTGCTTGAGCTAAAGTTAAAAAGCTTTTGTAACCTAGGCAAACATCATCGGATCTTCATGATGTATTACCGCACGTGAGTTAAAACAAATATTAAGCTCTATATTTGGTTTTATTGCGAAAAGTCATGTCTTTGGAGAGACACGGTGTTTGATGTATTCTATTGAATGGCAAAACAGAGAATTGCAACATTTGGCTTATTGAAAAAATCACACGATGACAATTTGGTCAGCTCATATCAGCAGAAATATTCATGTCGCCATTGATCCAGACTTTTTTCAGATCATCATCCAAAATATGTTTCATGGTCGGTCTGCATCACCATACATGTCTGTTTGAAAATGCACTAACGATATCCTAAAGAATTAACTGTTGAGACAACCACTGGTTTTTTCACCATTAAATAAAATTCTCATTTCAAATCATAATCGCAAATCTCATTTACACACTTAAATACAAAATTTAAATTCAAACTGAAAGCGTTGCAACGCGCGCAGGTTACAGCTAGTTTTTTAATAAATTACAAAATTCAAATTTTCCTTATAATAAAATTACAAAAATATCACAACAGAAATTGACTAAAATTTACATAAAATATACTCTTAATTTTTATCTTCTGGTGTTAAATGAAATTCCTCAGCTGGATAAAAATATCTTAATTTGGAAGAGTGAACGATTTCAGTTTGTTTTTATATTTATCTATTTCAAAGTTTACATTAGAAAGTTTCCTTAATGTTGTGTAAGGGCCTGAATAAGGAGAAGTTAATTTTCTAGTCTTAGGGTATTTATATTCTTCCATTATTACCAAATCTCCTTCTTTAAAATCTGCAGTTTTAAATTTTAAATCATATCTAAGTTTATTTTTCAAAAGATGTTCCTCGGGTTTTTCAAAAGCTATTTCTCTGGCTTTTTCTACTGGGGGGTATAAAGGTTGATCAATGAGGGAATCAAAAGGCAAGGAGGCAAACATTAAATAAGCAGGTGGAAAAGTTGTAATAGCATGAAGAATATTATTATATTCTGACACAACCTTTTCAAGAATTTTAGTCCAAGGAATTTTTCTAGAAAAGTTATTTACTTTAAATTTTAATCTAGTAACTATTGATTGTCCTACCCTTTCTGATTTTCCATTACATTGTGGATGGTGACTAGTTGTCAACAACTGTTTTACATTATGATTTCTCAAAAATTTCTTAAATCGATTAGAAGTAAAGACTGGGTTCCTATCAGTAAATAAAGCCTTTGGGGCATAGGATGTAAATAATCCTAATTTTAAGAAAATTAATGATGTTTTAACTGTAAGTAAAAAGGGTTTAATTAAAATTGTAGTCCCTTTCTCCTTAAGAGAAGAATTAATTTCAAAAGTACATGAAGAATATGGTCACTCAGGTGTAAAGAAAATGTTAAGCATTATTTCCCCATACTATTATTGGTCAGATATTATTAAGGACATTAGTAATTATGTTAAGCACTGTGAAACTTGTCAGTTGAATAAGATCTCACACTTGAAAAAATATGGTTTGTTACAGTCAATGCCACCCTGTAAAGAACCTTTTGAGTTAATATCACTGGATTCTGCAGGTGGCTTTAATTATTATAACTCTTCTAAAAAATATTTGAACATTGTATTTGATCATTGTACCAGATATATCTGGGCTTTTTGTAGCAAAAATATTACATCAGAAATGTAGTCGAATTTGTTGAAGCCTTTATTTACATCCTATACCCCAAAGGCTTTATTAACTGATTGGACCCCAGCCTTTACTTCTAGTCGATTTCAGAAAGTTTTGAGAAATCATAATGTAAAACAGTTGTTGACAACCAGTCACCATCCACAATGGAATGGAAAATCAGAAAGGGTAGGACAATCGAAAGTTACGAAGGAAGTAGGAGAGATGGAGCACGACATCAAAGCCGGCAGGATATTGTAACATCTAAAATAGTAGCTTTATAAAATTAAAAGGATCTTTTGAGACTAAACTTAAAAAGATATATATCTTATCTGCAGATAAGCTTATCTGGTTTATGAGAACATTAAATAATCTCTATCACGTATTTAACTCAGCCCTTCGCGTACATCTTAAGTTTCATTGAATAGCGATGAAATCTTTATTTATAAAATAAGTCCGTGCCGCACGGTAAAAAATCTTAAAGATGCCGAAATATCTTAAGATCTAGCCGAATTCTAGTCTGGGTGTTATGGATCACATGACATGAACAAAATATTGTATGGAACATTTAAAAAAGTGTACACTTATCTTTTAGAAATGAAACTGTAAGCATCTATCCAGGAGCTCTGCTCCGGGTGTATATAATTTGTACATAGTTTTTAACGCTTTTCCTCAATAAGAGTATAAAAAAAATCATTATCTTGTCATTCTTATAGAAAAGAATATAAAAAAAATGACTGCAAACATTATGGACCGCTATTTTAATCTATTATGATTAAATAAAGCTCGGCTCGAAAGTTATGCTGAAGAAGAGAGAGAGAAGAGCACGACATCAAAGCCGGCAGGATTCTCTGCTCGGAACCCCCTAAGCACTTGAATTGAAGGATTTTCTGCCGGGATACCTATGATGAACCGGAATTAAGAAATACAATATTAAGAGACTGATGAACGTTATCGGCCCCTTCTCTGGTTGGAACGGAAAGTCTGATGGATGGAAATTTGTTTCCTTGATGATGAACTTCGCCGCGCCTATGGAGGGTAAACTTCGCCGCCTCTGGGAGCGAAAGGAAGGAGAGATGACCTTATTTCCGCCCTGTGTGTTTGCTACTTGTGAGTTATGATGATTTTCGTCGTCCCTGTCTAAACTGTTCTTGATGCGCCCTAGGAAGAGAACGGACTTCTAGCAACAGAAAAATATTAAAGATTCGTGAAGGATTAGAAGGTGTTTTCTTTGTGTTGTCCGCTCGCCTTTTAAAACAGATGAAGATCGGCGAGTTTTGAAAATAATTTTGTTGAACTAAGTGTGTTACAAATAGTAGTTTTATAATGATAGTTTTATTTCATAAATAGAAATTATATTTTATTATAGTGTGTGTTGCAATTTTAAAAAGTATATAGAGTGTGTTGGTATTTTAAAAATGCATGACTTTGATTTTTCTTTTCAATTGATTTTGATTTTTCTTATTGCAAAAATAAATATCTTATTTTTAAGTTATTGATAACTAATGTTGTGAAAAATTGCATATCTATGGAAACTAGTTAAATCGGAACTGATAAATTTAGCGAAAGAATTAGATTTAGATGTAAATGAAAATAGCACAGTTTCAGAGATACGGAATAAAATTGTAACGCAAGATAATTATGACGAATCTATAACTAAAGAAATAGTTAATAGAATTTTAGAAGAAAAACGGGAAAAATCAGAGTTACAACTTTTAAGAGAAAAGGTTTTAAGTCTAGAAAATAATAATAAAGATATATCCTATTTAGTTAAACTAGTAAAAGCTCATTTAATTGTTTTGGCAGATGAGTTAGGAATATTAGTAACTGATACCGAACCAGTTTCCGAAATCAGGAAAAAAATAACATCAGATGAGAATTACAATGAGAAGTTAATCAAAGAGATTGTAAGTCGTATGTTAGAAGAAAAGATAGAAATGCAAGAACTACAAATTTTAAAAACTAAAAATCAAGAACTTGAACTCCATAAATTAAGTTTTCAAAGTAGTGATAAGGAAACATGTTCAAGTGTAAATTCATCTAATGTAAAAATTTCTTTAATGAGATTGTCACAACCGTTTGACCCCCATAAAGATGAGATATTTTTGTATTTAAAAAAATTTCGAAACAAAGGCCAAATTAGCCAATATTCTCGAAACTGAATATGTTATTTATTCATTGAATCTGTTACCCCATGATATTGTTAACCAACTTACACGGGAACGGGGTGAATTGGCTCATGATTATTCACATATAAAAACCTTATTATTAAAAAGGTATCAACTTAATCCAGAGCAATTAAAATTAAATTCTTTTCAACTCATAAAAAATCTCAAGATTCTTGGCGCGTTTTTTGCAATGAAATATCTGCTTACTTTAATGATCGGTTAGCTGAACTTAAGATAGAATCATTTGAAGAATTGAAGGAATTAATTATTGCTAACCAAATCAAAACTAGAGTACCAAATGAAGAAAAGCAACATTTTCTTGATACATGGAATTCTATGAATAGTTCTTGGCAGAGAAACTAGATGAATCTTTTAAGAATCGGTGTTAATAAACAGAAAACCAAAGCAATTTTCTCCTACTTTGCAGAGACGCGTTGGATATAATGCATCACAAGTAAAAACAAATTTTTCAAATAATTATCAGAGTAGTCCAAGACAGTTCCGATATCAGATTGATCAACAGCATTATATGGGACGAAATTATAATTACCCATATAGAGCTGGTTTCAATCAGTATAGTAATCATTCTAAATATAGTAGTAATGAAATTAAACGATCAAATGAAAAAACTCACTGTGGAACTCTTTCTGATAAATCTTCCCGGAACAAATATGACAAAAAGAATGAAAATGTTAATGAGAATCCCTCTCAAAACAAATGTGACTAAAATGTTGAAAATGGTATTAATAAAAAATGACAATTAAATTCTTTATATTTTTGTGATATGATTATGTCGGGAAGTGATGGTACAAAAATTTAAATTCCGGCCCTTTGTGATACTGGAGGAACAATATCAAATGTTCCATCAAAATTATTAAAAAATATTAAATATAGAAAAATTGAAGAAAAATATAAGGTGCCATTGCAACAAACACAAGGCACAATTCATGATTTTGAATTAATTGAAATAGATGTTTGTATCGGTAAATTAACAAATAAAATTAAAATGTACGGTATTAATACGAATTTGAATTATTGTTTGCTGTCACTACCTGACATGTACTTATTCAATATTAAGATAGATTTTGATAAAAGAATTGATATTCAGGGTGAAAATGAACTTAAATGCTCAAAAAATATTGTAACTCATTCAAAATGTTTGTGTCTCAGTGTAGTTAAGGATAGTCTTTGCTCATCACCAACGAGTAAACATTCTAAATCACTTGAATCTGTGGAGTGTAACTCACCACATGAAATAGTAGATAAGAGACTGTCTTTATTAAGAGAAAAGTATAATGATATTTTTAGTGAGGATAGATATGATGTTGGGCTTATAAGATTAGAGCCTCAGAAGGTTATTCGTACTTCTGAATCGCCAATATCTTTACGTCCATATCGTTGCTCTCCTCAAGATAATTTAGAAATTGAGACACAAATTAAAAAGTTATTAGAAAAAAAAATTATTAAACCTTCACATGGTCCCTATTCAGCTCCTGTAATAATGGTGACCAGAAAAGATGAGGGAAAAAGAAATAGACTTTGTACAGATTTTAGACGATTAAATTTAGTAACAAAATCAGATGCTGAACCAATTCCTCGAATTGATGATGTTCTTGATGGCTTAACGAATGCAAAATATTATTCTAAAGTTGATTTGTGTTCAGGTTTTTTGGCAATTAAAAATTAGAGATTGTGACATTGAAAAATTTGTGATGGCCACTAATTTTGGTTTATATGAGTGGTTAAGACTCCCTTTTGGCTGGAAAAATAGCCCAAGTATATTTCAGCGTGCTATCCGCCAAATACTACAAAAACATAACATTAAATTTGCTAAAAATTTCTTTGATGGTATTATAATTTATAGTAATTCTCTTGAAGAACATTTAACTCTTTTAGGAAAAATTTTCGAAATTTTTAGATTAGAAAATATCAAATTAAAAGGTTCTAAATGTGATTTTTGTAAAACAAGTATTAAGTTATTGGAATATGAAATTTCAGAAGGTAAATGTTCTCCTAATGATGCAAATATAGAGACAATTAAAAAACTTCTTTCTCCTCATAATGTCACGTCATTACAGAGGTTTTTAGGCTCGATTAACGTTTATCATCGTTTAATTCAAAATTACGCAAAGTTAAGAATGCCGTTAAATAAATTACTTAAAAAAGATGCTAAGTTTGTTTGGTCTGAAGACTGTCAAAAATCATTTGAAAAGTTAAAAAACACGTTAATTTCCAAACCAGTTTTATGTCTTTTCAACTCACAAAGAAAATATCATTTGTATGTTGATGCTTCAGGTGAGGCTATAGGTGCAGTCCTTAAACAAGAGCACCCGGATGGAACACAACAACCAATATCTTTCCGTTCGAGGCAATTAAGAACTTATGAGAAAAATTATTCAATTACTGAGTTAGAATGTTTAGCAATAGTAGATGCTCTTGATAAATATCAACATTATCTTTATGGAACACCTTTCACCATACTACAGAACACGCAGCTCTTGTTTGGTTGAGAAATGTGAAACATCTAAAAGGTAGATTATTTAGATGGTCTTTAAAGCTATCAATGTATGAATATGATAAAAAATATAAAAAAGGAAGTACTAATTATAAGGCAGATATGCTCTCTAGAAACAAAATTTCTCCCCATAATTGTTATTCAACACATTTAATTCAAAAAGAAAAATTAATTGAACATCAAAGGCTTTATAATGTAAATAATCCTAATTTTAAGAAAATTAATGATGTTTTAACTGTAAGTAAAAAGGGTTTAAATAAAATTGTAGTCCCTTTCTCCTTAAGAGAAGAATTAATTTCAAAAGTACATGAAGAATATGATCACCCAGGTGTAAAGAAAATGTTAAGCATTATTTCCCCATACTATTATTGGTCAGATATTATTAAGGACATTAGTAATTATGTTAAGCACTGTGAAACTTGTCAGTTAAATAAGATCACACACTTGAAAAAATACGGTTTGTTACATTCAATGCCACCCTGTAAAGAACCTTTTGAGTTAATATCACTGGATTCTGTAGGTGGTTTTAATTATTATAACTCTTCCAAAAAATATTTGAACATTGTAACTGATCATTGTACCAGATATATCTGGGCTATTTATAGCAAAAATATTACATCAGAAGTGTACTCGAATTTGTTGAAGCCTTTATTTACATCCTATACCCCAAAGGCTTTATTAACTGATAGGAACCCAGCCTTTACTTCTAGTCGATTTAAGAAATTTTTGAGAAATTATAATGTAAAACAATTGTTGACAACCAGTCACCATCCACAATGTGATGGAATATATATATATATATATATATATATATATATATATATATATATATATATATATATATATATATATATATATATATATATATATATATATATATATATATATATGTATATATATATATATGTATATATATATATATATATTATTACAAAAAGAAATTGCATGTTAATCATATTTAAAATGCATATTAAAATACATATTTTCACTCATAAACAACAATATAAACTTTGCAATAGATATCCAAGCAAACGATAAGCATACAGCTACAGTAGAATTTCAAAGTAAAATTGCTATTTTAAAAATCTTTCAATTTTCAATTATTTATTTATAAGAGAAGTTATGAACATTATACTCAATTAATCAGCTTGCATACTGCTATCTTAAAACATATACATTTAAGCAAAATAAAAAGAATAGTAATATTTGAATAAATTAAAAAGAATAAAATATACTGTGCGTAACCTGCTGTAACGATTCACCAGTAACGTTACCCTAAACAGCGACGAGAAATATTTCGATTGTTCTCTATTATTGCTAAGCCTACAACAATAGCTTCTAAGAATATCCCCCAACTTAAATTATTTAAGATCAGGACGCGTCTTTAAAACAAAAATTATAATTTAAGTTTGAAAATTGAAGCATATTTGATTAAAAGTGATGAAACTAAATTAATAAATGTCAAGCTCACTTACCGAATTTCGAAAAAACTTTCGATTGTTACCACACACGCCATTTGACGGCTCGCACGGAACTCTGGGAAGTGAGCTAGTTAATATGAAGTGTACTTCAAACAACCTCAAAATAAGCTTAGGTATAAATGAAATGACTTCATACACCTCAATAAATACCTCACTCTCTTTAGTTGAAATAAGGTATATTTTTTATACCTCGTAAATGCCTCACTATCGTTAGTTTAAATAAGGTAAATTTTTTTATACCTCATAAATACCTCTTTTGTTACAAGTGTAAGTAAAACAACCTCGTATACCTTAGAAATCACCTCATTAGTTTGGTTGATATGAAGTGAATTTAAAACAACCTCAAAATAATCTTAGGTATAAATAAAATGACTTCATACACCTCAAGAAATACCTCACTTTCTTTAGATGAAAAAAGGTATATTTTTTTATACCTCGTAAATACCTCACTCTCGTTAGTTGAAATAAGGTAAATTTTTTTATACCTTATAAATGCCTCTTTTGCTACAAGTGTAAAAAGAACAGCCTGGTATACCTTAAAAATCCCCTTATCAGTCTGGTTGATTTGAAGTGAATTTAAAACAACCTCAAAATGAGCTTAGGTATAAATAAAATGACTTTATATACCTCAATAAATACCTCACTCTCTTTAGTTGAAATAAGGTAAAAAAATTTATACCTCAAAAATATCTCTTTTGTTACAAGTGTCAGAAAATCAACCTGGTATACCTTGAAAATCACCTCATCAGCCTGGTTGATTTGAAGTTGATTTTAAACAACCTCAAAATAAGCTGAAGTATATATAAAACAACCTCGTACACCTTAATTACAACCTTTACGAGGTATAACTTTTATTGCTGTTTTCTCAGCAACCTTAAATATACCTCAAATATATCTCAAATCAACCTTGATACCTCAAAAATACCTCAAATCAACCTTAAATATACCTTAAGGGGACAGGGTAGCCATAAGCCTCAAAAAAATCGATTTTTCAATTTTGGTTGGATATGAAACTAGGTTCCGTGAACTATTGATTCATATCATTCTTTTGAAAAAATTTCAATTTTAACCCTTAAAAAAATGAAATAAAGAAAGTAAACAAAAGTGCCACGCCCCCTTTTGACTGCTTTCGGTTATTTCAAAACCGAAACCTTTTTATATTTGATGTTTCTTTCTTATTTTCACTGCTAAAACTTAGCTTCTAGGCAGTGGAACATGAGAAATTAACATCCCTGTAAGCTATAAGCTGAAGTTTTATTCAAAATAAGCTTTAATTACTGATCAATCTATCATTACTTTCGTAGTTGTTTTGAAACTGCTTGTTCTAAAACACGTTGCTATTTCATATGCTTTTTTTACGATTTATTTCTTAAAAGTTTTATTTTTGATTTAATTTTAGCGAGCTTTTTTTTTTTTGTTGTTTATTGCGCTAACAATAATTTTCTGGGGAATATGGCCAGAACAAAAACATTTGGTAAGAGGAAATCGCATAAAAATCAACATAATTGGAAAAAAGAAGTGCCTCAAATTGTGGTGGAAAATGAAAGTGCTTCAAAAATAAAACTCTCCAGCAGAGTTACATTAAATGATAAGAAGTTTGATAAAAATGATGTGAATGCTATTTTAAATTTGGATATAATCTCCAATTTGATAACATCATTTGTTCGATGCAAATTTTGTGACAAAGAGAATTGTATATCTCTTTGCCAAGAAGAAAAATCTAGAAGAGGCTTGGCAGTAAGTGTTGTACTAATATGTAAATTTTGTGGTAATGCTGCCAGTGCAATGTCTTCAAAATTAAATTCCAATTTGTATGATATTAATGTTAGAGCAGTGTATGGTTTTCGCTGCATTGGTAAAGGGAAGAAGGCTGCGAAAACTTTATGTGCGATGTTAAATCTCCCACCTCCTCCTACTAGATTCCAAGCTTATAATGATATTCTTTCAAGTAGTTTGGAAAAAATTTCCACACAATCAATGTTGCAAGCTGTCGAAGAAACAGTAATGTTAAATGGTGGAGATAAAGATATAGCTGCTGCATTTGATGGATAGTGGCAGAAACGTGGTCAAACCTCGTTAAATGGGGTTGTGACTGCCACAAGTTTAGAAGCCGGGAAAGTCATCGATTTTCAATGCTTCTCCAAATATTGTTCCAAATGTGCTATTGGCGAAGATAAAGCTACACATATATGCACAAGTAATTATTCAGGAACTAGTGGTGGAATGGAATGTGCAGGTATTAGAGAGATTTTCCAACGTTCTGTTTCATCTCGAGGTGTGAGGTACGTGCAGTACCTAGGTGATGGCGATTCCAGGGCTTTCGAAGATGTTAATAAAAGTGAAGTGTATGGGCATGGTGTTACGATCGAAAAACTTGAGTGTGTGGGCCATGTCCAAAAAAGAATGGGTAACCGCCTAAAAAAATTATCTGATAATAAAGTAATCGGTGGAAAAGACAGGCTAACAGACAAGGAGATCCTATTGATACAAAATTATTATGGTTTAGCCATTAGGAGAAATGTTCGGAAAAGTGTGCAAGAGATGTCAAGGGCAGTTTGGTCAATATATTTTCACAAACTTTCAACTAATGAGCTACCGCAGCATGGTCTCTGCCCAACTGACTCGGAAACTTGGTGCATGTACAACAAAGACATGCAGGAGGGGAAAACTTACGATCATAAACATTCCCTTCCAGAAGCTGTAATGCTTGAAATAAAGCCTGTTTTTAGAGTCTTGAGCAGCCCATCACTTTTAGAGAAGTGCCTTCATGGGCGAACACAAAACCCTAACGAAAGTTTGAACAATTGCGTGTGGGAGCGAATTCCCAAAAACACATTTGTTGGATTAATTGAATTGAATTGAATGTGGGGTTTAGTGGCACAAGGTCCAAAAAAGGACATACTGCGCCAAACACACGGTTTTAGAAACAGATTAAAAGGTAAAGTAAAGCACATGCATAAAATCAGATAAAATAGTGAAAATTGTAAAACAAAGTTATAAAGTTGCATGCTTTAAAATCAATACAACTTCATGGTAAATTTACTAAAATGGTAAGTAGTCTAAAACTATTATATACAACTTAAAATTCCAATAGCACGTAAAAATGCAAAGATGTTAGGGTGGTGATTTTTATCTAACAAGTCTTTTATACATAAAATCGTGCTTCCAAAAAAGGTAAGGCGTTGTTGGTTAAAACATGGGCAAGCTATTAAAATATGATGAATTGAAAGTGAAACGTTACAAGTATCGCATCGAGGAGGCGGTTCTCCGAAAAGCAAATGAAGATGAGTCAGCCGAGTATGTCCTATACGTAGGCGGGTGAGCTTGACATCTGCTCCTCGCAATTGCAACACAGGCCAAGGTTCTAGCGTTGATTTAATTGTATGCAGTTTGTTCTCAATTTGTAAATCCCAATGTTGCTGCCACAAAGACATGGTAAAATGTCGTATATAATTCTTCATGTCATAAATGGGGACTGATAGGGTTAATGGAGTCGTAGCAGATCGAGCAGCAGAGTCAGCCATGTCATTACCTGAAATACCAACATGGCTGGGGATCCAACAAAACAAAATGTTGAAACCATTTTTGTGAAGACTAACTAGCAGATGTTTAATGATACATAAAATAGGGTGAGCTTCGTTGTTTATATGATTATTCAGCTGATGTAAAACACTTAGGCTGTCAGAGTAAATGCAAAACTTTCGGGCGGTCAGTGATGAGATAAGTCGTAGAGCTATGAGAACGGCTACAGCTTCAGCAGTAAATACAGAGCATATTGCAGGTATGATATAACTGTATGTTCGATCAGCTATAATGATACCACATCCAACATGCCCTGGAGATTTTGACCCATCCGTAAAAACAGAAACATACTGAGAATACTCATGACGATGAGACATGAATAGCTGAATATACACGCTAGGAGCTATTCTGGACTTTCTGTATGAAGTAAATGGAGAATGAAAGTGATATGACGGAATAACCCAAGGTTTGTTAAGAAACTGATCTGCTGATTGAGATGGTGATTCACAAAAATTGAATGTCTGGATGATTGAACGCATACGAGCATTAAAAGGGGGTATGTATGAGGATCGCGCATCATATAGTCGTCGTAAGCTTAGTGGAATAACCTCATGTCGAAGAGGATGGGAATTAGATGACATAACACGAAAGTAAAATGTAAGACAGAGCTGCATTCGTCGAAAATAGAGAGGCGATAAATTACATATACTATATAAGCTTTCGACTGAGGACGTTCGAAATGCGCCGCTACAGATTCGCATTGCAGTATGATGCACTGTATCTATCCGCTTCAAATTTGAGGTTGTTGCAGTGCCATAGACTGCGCAAGCGTAATCTATGTGTGATAATATCAACGCTTTGTAGATTCTGATTAGGGCGAGGCGATTTGTTGAATTAAAAACCTTGCAAATAGGTGTAATGGACGCAGTTATTTGCTTCAACGATGGAAGTGTTTCTAGAACACAAGTTTTAAGGGACCTGAATATAGATCCAGGCTTCTATACTCATAAGGCGCTCTGTTCCATTGATCATATACGAATTTGCGAAGCAGAAAATGTTTTAAAAAATTCTTCAAAAGCTGTCAGAACAGCTAACAAAATTTAAAAAATGAAGGAAGAGCATGAAGCTAAAAAGGATGAAACAGAATATGGTGGAGGGGCACATTAATTTTTATGTACAGTATGTTTTTTTTTCCTCTCTTTCAAAATATCACTTCTGATTTTAAAGCTAAATGTTAATTTTTTACAAATATATTTATTATTTTGATGTGCAATTTGGTGTAATTATTTGCCAAGTATAGATTTATGATTTTGTGAGAAGAAATGCATTTAAATTTATCACAACTATTTAATTTTTGTGTGCAATAGAGATTTTTATAAGAATGTCGTGTTTTTCAATGACTTGTTTTTTGTTTTTTTTACATTTAAGGCCTTTTTTAAAAATAAAATGTTTTTAGGTCATCTAAAATTTATCACAATTGTTAAAAAGTTTCAGTTTCATATATTAAACATAGAATTTATAATTTAAAATATTGCATTTCATTTGTAAAGGGAATTTTTACTTAAAACTCATTTTTCTCAAAATGTCATTTTCATGTACTTAGGTACGCTTAGCAAAATTTCTTTGCACCCTATTGATATGAGATTTGGCCACATTGTTTGTGAGCCTTAGTTTTCCACATTAAATATGATAAAAGAGAGAAATTTAAATTTTTTTATGTCAACGTTAGTCAATTTTGGTAAAAAAATTTTAAAAATTTTCTAATTCTTAGCATAAAGTCTCCTAAAAAAATATTTCTGATATTTTTTAATTCAAATACATATTTAAATGATTAAACAAGTTGTTCTCATAAAAAGAAAAATAGTTTGAATGCTGTATTTGCATTAGTTTTTTCTACGAGCGTACCTAATGAAGCTCAAGTTCTAAAATTTCAAAGATATTTTCATGATAAATAATCATCTATAATATTAAAATACTGCAGGTTAGATTTATTTTACTAATATAGTTATGTTTAGTATTGTGTCATATATATTCACTGAAAATTTCAAGCAAATATGTTGTATATTTAAGGAGTTATGGCTATTTTACCAAAAGTCCTGGTTTTATGTATTTTGCGTTAACGAGGACTACCCTGTTCCCTTAAATTTTCGTAAGGGTCCTGCCATTTGCATATTAACTCATTTCGGGAAGTAATATTGTGTTTTCGAATTCATTTGTCTAATTTTGCTTACAAATGTTCAATCGGATTAAGGTCTGGTGACTGTGGAGAAGTTGGTAATTGTCGCGGAGTGTGATAGAGAAGATATTCCTTCACAATTTTAGCAGTATGTTTAGGTCTGTTGTCTTGTTGGAAAATAAAGGTATTAGAAAGGTTTAAATTTCGAGCACTTTCTGGTAGATTTTTCTTCAAAATATCCAAATAAACATACCTGTCCAAGACTTTATCAATAATATGCAAATTTCCAACTCCATTCGAAGACATACACCCCCATACTATCACTCTACCAGCTCCATGTTTAACAGTTGGATTTAAGTTTCTCAGATTCAATTCTGTTCCCGGTTTTCTCCATACAATAGGGTGGCCATTGATTTTCCATATTGTAAATTTACTTTCATCTGACCAAATTACACTGTTCCAATAATCTGCCGAGGAGTTCAAATAAGTTTTTGTAAAAGCAATACTTTTCATTCGATTCGTCTTAGAAATCTATGGCTTAGACCTGGATTTGCGTCCATGATAATTTGCCTTTCGCAGTACTTTTCTTACAGTTTCAGGGGGAATTTCTTTATTGCTTGTTAAAAAAATATCTTTTGGTAGATAGTTTAGAAGTTTAGGATTTTGTTTAATTCGCAAAAGAATTTTTCTTTCTTCTCTCTGAGATAGCTTCTTAGGTCTTCCACATCTTGGTTTTACAAGATTTACAAGACAGCAAGATTTCCAGTATCAAGGTAGTTCTGAATAACTCTTTGCACACTAGAATGAGGCCTCCCAACTATTTTACCAATATAGCGAAGAGTTTTACCTTCATCTCTCAATTTTATAATTAACTGTCTTGTAGCTAAAGGAATTTCCTTATTAAGTGACATTTTCGTCCACAAAAAAAAAAAAAAAATAGCACTATCAACTTCCCATTAACTCGAAAATAGATTTGAAGCTCAATGACCTTGAAAGTGTAATCTGATTTGCATTCTCAAGTTTGAAGTTTAAAATTAAGATACGAAATTCCCCGCCTTTCAGGCTTGTACGCAAACTTTATTGGCCTTGATTTTTGTCCAATTATCTTTTAAAAATTAGTGTGCATAAATTATTGGGCATGAAAATAATTTTCTCAAATAATTTTAAAGTTACTAACTGACTTTAAGGATTTAAAATAATAAATTTTAAAAAACCGTTTTTTTCGCCCTCTAAATTCGAGTTTGATAAATTTTTTTTTTTGTCAATGTACGCAGACTTTTTTGACTAACTGTATATAAAATTTCCCTTGTTTCTGAGGAAATGTGACTTATAAGGAAGAAAAACTAAAAGAAGGCAACTCCCCTCTTCCTCCTCCCTCTTAAACTAAATTTTAAAAATTTCCAATTGTAACGTTTTCATAAAATATTTAAGGAGTAAATTGGATTTTTCGGACAGAAGACTTATTGGAAATTTAGTATAATTTGTAGGTGAAAGCAAGGAATATAAAAAAGAGAAGTTCTTTGAATGTTACTCGGTTTGGTATGCATTAGCATAAAAACGATTTTGAGCAACGCTCTCAGATATACCACAGCGTTATGCGTACTGAGATTCTGAGCATGCGCTTAAAAAGCTAAATGAAAGTCAGGAGGTGATCTGTTTTTGTATGGTTGGGTGCGCTTAATCTCCCGCCAACTGCCATTTTAATTCATGTAAAAATGTATCAGTAGATTTAATCGACACACATAATATAAGAACCCCGATATACGGAGATAAAAAGTTAAATTATTACATTAAGAAATTAAGCTAAAAATACAGTAAAATTTCGCCAAATGACAGTGGTGGTGATCAGTTAAAAGTAAATTAACTAAACATTTTGACAATTAAAAACATGTAAGCGGCGATGTAAATGTCGAGAATTAAATGATTATAATAATAAGGGAAAATAAAATCTCAAAACTAAAATCAATGAGTACTAAAAGTCCTAAGTGTAAATGTTTAAAAGTAAAAATCTGAATAAAAGTTGATGAAGTCTAAAATCACAAGTAGATAAAATTTCAAAATGTAAGGCTAAAAGTGATCAGTATAAAATAACGATGACATGTTGGTTCATGACTGGGGTCAGCTAAAATATGTTTTATAATTTGAATCACAATTTTCCTGCAATTGGTGTTCCTCATCGTAGTTATTCATGTGTGTTCCTGTCCGTAATCTTAGACAGTTCTTAATTAGATGTCCTCTGTCTCACTCCACAGTAATTGCATGAAGCTGATTTCCAAAAATATTTTTGTTGATAGGTCATGAACACTCCATGGCCAGTAAGGAGCTGGTTTTAGTAAAAATTGGCCTGCAGACGCTTTATGCAAGGGTCTTCAAAGAATTTGTAGGTTTGTCTTCCCTTGTCACTAAACCTCCAGTCATCTCTCCAGTGGTTAAAAGTGATGTTCTTAATATAAGATTTAATTTGACGTTTTTCATCCGGGGTCTCAATATCAATCTGACCAAGCTTTTACAGTTACTACTCCACATGGCTTTGGTGTCTTGTGTAAGTTTGAGGTGTCTTCGTGGGTCCTCCAGGCTCATGAATGAAGAAAAAGAATCCGTGTAAATGCTTACTATTGGAGAATCCTGGTTTTTAAGACATTGGAGCGCTGACTGAATCGCAAGGAGCTCAGCCAGATATATACTGTAATTGTTATTTAGACGAGCCGAGATTGTACTGATGGTTTTGCCATTTATCTTCATTACAACACGATATGCAGTTTTATTTATAAGTCTACAACTGTCCTCAGTTTGAATTCTTGACCCGTCTGTGAAGATTTCAATGCCATGGTCATTTAGAAGAAATTTCCCCCAGGGCAACGCGAGAGAATTTGAGGGGTGAACCAGTTTACCCCTCAAACTCTCTTAGTATAAATGGAAAATATAATTGTATTCTCGTCCAGCAGTGGACTGACCGTAAAGACACGGTTCCCATTAGAACACCGAAGTCAAGCATCACTGGCTGCAGTCAGTAAGCGGGCGGGTGGATGGCAACTTTAATAAGCTTGCGCAGGGACCGAGGTAGCGTGGTATCGATCCTCGTTAAACTGTTCTACCGTGAAGTACTAGATTTCGCGCGCAGTTCGTCAGACTACTAAAGCAGGAGAACCATCCCCACTGCAGAGGAGTGAAATTGCGATAGCATGTTCAGCTATAGTGCGACGTAAAAAAGTGCCTACCTACCTATAAATGTATTCTCAAACAAATATCTTAAGTAATGTTTATCAATAAAATAAAAATGCAAAACAAACCAACAATAAAAAAAACCTCCCAACCCCAGTAGTGGTTAGAAGGAGAGGATAGGGTGCAAACTCGTTCCAAGAACATATGCCCCTGAATGTTGTTTTTTCTTTTCTACACAGGAACCGCGTCAAACCTTGGGGCTTACGTTATGTATATGAAAACTAGCCTTCATCCCCTATGTATATTCTTTGGTAAAAGTACCAGGATGTAAAAATATGTCCATATAGAAGACATTTAATAATTTTTAGAGCTCATATAGATTTTTTTCTAAAGAATATAAAGGAGTTAAATGATGCAATTTGTGGTTTAAATAAGTCATTTGATACTTTGAACTTTAATTTGTCCATTACAAACAGCTTGAACTTTAAACGATGTTACCTTAAGTAACTAAAAAGAGCCTGGATTAAAAAAACTAACTACCTGACAAATTAGTGAAATAAAATGGAATACAATAAGAAAAAGGTAATTTTTTTTTTTAACAAAACAAAGAGAAACACTTAAAAGGGAATTCAAAACTAGGCGATTTGGAGATAAGTTTGGCGAATACTTATTCAGCCAATCTCTTTCTTTATTTATTGATTTTATACCACACAAACTCCTTAAATTGCTAAATAAATTATTGAATGTTGTTTAAAGGTAACATTTTAATTAAATATCTATTTAATAAATGCAGTTTTCAATTAAAATTCTTACATTTGATGCATTGTTAGAACTGTACAATTCAAGTAACCTCGAAAAATTAGTAGCTTTTTAATTTATTTTTAAAAAAAAGCATTTAGAAAGCAATTCTAAATGCTTTGACTAGAATTCTAGCAACTTCAAATTCTAGCAACTTCAGATCGCTTATATACTACATATAAGTAAACAAAAATTCAATAAACTAATAATAAATGAGTATTTACCTCACATAAGCGAGCCTCCAGGCTGCCAGTTGCAATTCAGCAACTTATTCTTTCGAGATCTGATGGATATCTAGAAAGTCTTTTCACGTACTGTTTGCATAATTCACCGCTGCTCAGCGGAATACCAGGAAATGACGTAGTGTGGGTATCTCGATCCTGATAAGTTGTTGAAACGTGGCATTTGTTTACGCTAGCGACTGTTCTTTCCTTTCTATTTCGAGTAAACCAAGCCCGTCAAGTATCAATTCTCTTTAGTAACACATTCTAAATTCTTTCACAAAGGTTCTTTCTCAAATAATTCAATTCTTTCTCTTTATATTTAAACAGAGACTTAATACAAAAACAGGCACGAAGCCATGTGGAACATGCATATGATGGTGCACGGCTTGCAACAAGAACTGTAATAAACTAGTAAAAAGAGGCCAAATCAGGAGTGCCAAAAAAGCGAGTCCTTTCCAAATCTAGCAACCGTGTCACCTTTTTTTACAATACATCTATAAATAACTAAAACAAATTTTCACTTCAAACTCACCAGAATTACTAAATGTCTTATGAAGTACGGCAGATTTGAGCTCAGAAATGAGATAGTCTGTTTCTATTATTAAAAACAAAATTATCTGTTTGAAAATATCTCTTCGCAGAATAAGCTGTAGTAAGCAGCTGTATACTTTCTATCCGGAAGTAGAGAAGGTCAAGAGATCGGGATTGCTGTAGTTTATATTTATACTGAAAACAGTATTCATAGACAGGGTTAGTGATGACGTAGATCGTCATTCCCTCTCTCTCAGCGCTCCAAACTTGAACGGAATCCTTAACATGGTGTTTCCTACAAAACGTAAGAGTGATGTATGTTTCTCTTTAAATTTTTTTTAACTGAATAGCTCATTCAACTATATTGAGTAACTGGTTTGTGTAGAAAATAATAATCGAATTGAGGCAATAGCTTTTCCTTGATTTTTATTTAAAAGACAGTTAAATTGGGGGGGGGGGGGGGTGAAGGATTGGATATTAGTTTTGCTTATGAAAGATTGTTTCTACTTTTTACGGAATTACAATTTCTGTATATATAATCATTCCATTTGGTGATATTTATTTTGGAGAAACGTTGGCAGAGCTCTCAATACTTTTTATCATAAATAAAAGTAGGTTTTTATTTGCTATTTTCGGAACTGATTTAACTTTTGGTAAATTTTACACTTATTTGTAATAAAAAGGCATTTTAAACGCACAAATTATACTTCAGGACATTTTTCAGGAATTACTGTACCAGGTAGTCTCAAGGTACTCGAAATAAAACTTTTAAATTATTATTTTTTTAATGTATGTCGAAATTATTTTAAACGAGCGCAATTGTTTCTAGAATATTAATTTTTTTACGCTAAAAACTTTATCATTTCTAAAATTGAAAATAAAACTTTTTACTTTTATTTTATTTTATACTACTTTTTTTATACTACTTTTATTTTATTTTATTTATTTATTTTTTTAATTATTATATATTAATAAATGTGATATTAATCTTTAGAGAATTTTATAATATAATAGTAAATAGTTAATGGTTTCCCCAAAAAAAGTGTATTTTTCTTTTTAAAAAAAAGCACATCACATGTAGCTTATACATTAGCTAAATATCTTTTTTTGAGATTCGAATGTTGAAACATTAAAAATTTTCGATATAAGACTGTATCAATTTATTTATACGAATGAAATATCCAGAATCCTCAAGACAATAAAAATAAAATAGTAACTTTGAGAAACGCTCTTACAAAATGTTGGTGATTTTAATAATATTGTAAAATTCAAAATATACTCTATAAAGCAATAATACTTCTTAATTAAAGGTAAAGGTAGAATTACCTTACCTGTAATTTCTGTTGACTTTTCTTCAATTTTCTATTTTTCGGGATGAAGACGGAAAGCTTTTCTTTCGCTTTTAAAAGATCGCTATGATGTCAATGATAAAAATAACAAGGTCCGCCATTGAAGGCATTAACTAATTTTTGAAAACATTTAATGCTTAAAACATAACGTAACAGACATAATTAAAACGAAATATCAAGCTTTTTAAAAATGAACAGAACATTTCAGCCCCTTTACTTTGAGGCGATCCTTACCCTTCTGCAAACTGCGGTCACGTCACAGTTACGGTTAATTTTTTTAAAGTCAGAATAGTTCTTCGGTGTTTTTCGACAAATATTTAAACTAGACATTTGGAACTTAACCGGTCTGCGTTGAAGGTTAATTTATAAAACTTTTTACATCATTTTAATATGTGCCAGGTAAAGTATTAACGAAAGGGAAATAATTATAATTATAAATTAGTTTTAAAAAAAAGGTTTGTAACAGTGCAATTGGTGTGTAATTGATCTATGATCGTTCAATTAGAATGTAATTGCTTCGAAACAACGCGTTCTGAAACTTATCTAATTTACTCATATCTGCTCTCTATCCAATTTACAAAATCGGAACTACTCACCCATTACAATGAACCACAGTATTTTTTGCAGCATTTAATGCTGACCCACTTCCTTAAGAAAAACAGACAAATAACAAAACATCAGAGGAGTTAAATTTGAAAAAGAACATTCCTAGCATTTTATTTGAACTATGACAATCATATTTCGTTTTTTTTCTGGTAAAAATACATATTCAAAAAAGTGAATCACACACACACTTCTAATCACACAGCAAATTAACGTCTCTATAAACTCGTCCATAATGGCTTCTTGTGATCTTTCAAAACCTCCATGAGCTCTCAAAATTCAGTCAATAGAGAAAGAGTGATCTCATTGTATTAGCCAATAGCTAGGACCCTCAAACTTTATAGGAAGAAATGAAATAAAAAAATAAAATCAAGTAACAGAATCGAGGGAACCTTTTTGGAGGTAAAAAGAGCCCTGTTGAAAATCTCTCATTAGGAAAGGAGCAAAGAAATTTATTTTGAGTCAAAGGGTGATGTTGGAGTGAAAGTGGACCGATAGAGAATATTGTTGCACAATTTAAACATAATAAAAAGTGGATGGTAAAGAAGAATACATATTTAAATATGTATATAAAGCATCACTATAGGATCATTAGTTAACAAAAATATGTAAATTGAATGATAAAAATGAGAGAATGTAGCTATTTTGTTGTACATAATTTCTCATTCCTTAGAGAAAATACATATAAGTAGGTTGGGGACACAATTACCTTTATTACTTGGGTTAAACCCAAATTAATGAAAAGTAAATGACACAGAGAAGGCAAAAGTTTATATGTTTCGAAAAAAAAATTTAAATCAATAGGAGGTCAATAAGTCAAATGTCTTAAACAAAAAAATTAAATTTCATTCAGAAAATTTTTAAGGAGATAAAACCTTGAGATAATGGAGCATTACTACACTATCTTTCTTTCTTTCTTTTTTTTCAATTTAACTGGCCTTAGACTAAAAATCAATGTTACTATATCAAACCGATTAAATTCTATTCTACGACTCTAAATATATTTAAATGTGATATTTCATTATTAAAATACAACGAAAAACAAGTGTCACTTCAAGTTCAGTGAAAGGCGTGATGTTTGAGTTCAGTTTCATCTTACAAATGGAATGCTTTTTGGGAGGTGTCGTTGGTGACGTAGGCTATTGGCAATACCGGTCTCAATCGTTTTCTGACCACTAAAAGTTATCACCCACTTGAAGTTAACTTAGCAGCCATCGAAATATCATATAGTAAAGAATGTATAACAAAAAGAAAAGCATTTAAAAGTCAGTAAAGGAAGAGGTTTAAAACATAGATGTGTTTAATATAAAAAGTTGATGATATTCAGGAGACGAAGATAAGAAAAAAAATTTCGGAAGGTGCTGTCTTATCTTATAAGACGTGATAAAGGCTATCAGTGCAAACTGTTTCACTCGCACGGGAAGTTAAACATAAGCACTGAATATGTTATTCGAAATAGTCACTTCAATTGTTTTAATTTGCTTTATTGCTTTATTTTTACTACTATGGAAATTGGATGGCGATTTGACTTTGTGTTATTATGATTATTTAGATGATATAGCGGGTAAGTTTGTAATTATAACTCTGCTCAATTCACAGATACATTTAGCAATTGTGTTTAGTTGAATGATGATTCAATTTTTGAAGTAATATTCAATTTGAAGTAAAGTTTCATTTCCTTTTCTTTTTGTAGTAATATTCAATTTGAAGTATAGTTTTATTTTCTCTTATAAAGAATTAATTAATAAATTCGAACAGCAAGAAAAAATACCGGGTATCATGTAGTTCGTAAATAATTAAAAAAGTATATATTTTTTTTAATTATTTGTTATAAGGATCATCACTATTTTTCTAAAATTTAAATTGCGTTTATTATTTTTTTCACGTACTCAGGGATTTTATCCTGAATAACTAATTAGTTCAGACGATATTTTAAGTTATATAGATAGATACGCACTTTCTCTGAATAAACATACTTTTTCTTCAACGAAAATAGTCATACACAATAGTCGGTCCAAAATTTAGATTAATTTTAATTTTCTCGTATTTCACCCTATCTCGAGAAATTTGTAAGCGAATTAGAACATTTTTTTCACATAATTATAAAATTCGTTTATCCAAAGATAATTCCATGCAAAAAATAGTATTTAAGAATTATTTTTTTCATTACTTTATTTAATAATAATCGAAACTATTTTGAATTATAATGCTTGCAAATTTTTGCAATATTTTAGAGAAAATTAATTTAAATGGTAAAATACAAAATTTGAGCGCAATCGATCGATATAGTTATGATTAAATCAAATTTCAAACATCTTTTGAATGAACATAATACTGTTATAATTTGCAATTAAAATTAATATGAACAACACATTTCGGAAAATGCAGTAAACTTGTGTTTAGAGAAGTAATAAAAATATATATAATAAACATTGAAAAATTATGAAATATTTTGTGCTCGAAAATACTTTCCGTGAAATAATCAAATAAAAATTTCAAAAGAAACTTTCAATCGCTTGTAGAGGTTCTCAAACAATGTTAGCTCTTTGCAATCTGCTGCTTAATACTCCTCGAAAAGGTAGGGCTTGTTTAAAATAATTAAAAACTAATAAAAATAATTTGGGGCATAAATTTAAAATTATGTTTTACGAAAAAAATAGGAACATTATTTTAAAATTATGATGTTTTGATCTGTTAGTGAGTAAGGTGTCATTCGAATATTATACGTTAGTGTGTTTTAACAATTTTTGGATTGTTACCTCTCCCCCTTGTTTTTGCTTTAATTTTTACTATACAGTAGTAATTTTAATCTTAATTTAAGATTAATTTCAAATAAACAATGTAACGTTGTATTAAAAAAGATGCAGGGTCCACGCTAAGCATTCGCCAACTCACCAAATGCGCTAAAATCGTACATTTAGCGAATAAAATTGTTTTTTCATGAAAGTATTGGCGAAAAATTTTTTTCTACTGGAAAGAAAAAGATATATATTAAAAATTTTTAAGATTTGTATTTAGCAAAGAAATTTGGCGCATACTTTTGTTATTTGGCTAATTTAGGGGCCAATAATTTAAAATCCTTAGCGTGGGCCCGGAGAAGAGATTTTTTTCCAAGATTTTCTTTCCCCAAACATGATTTCTGTTTCAAATTATAAAAATCTTTGCAGATGACACCGCAGTGATAAACTAGCTGTCACCCAAAATGAATATTCCCTAATAATTGGAAAATGATTTAACGAATAGAACATTAACATAGATAAAACCCAAGCCATCGTGCTTACCAAAAGTACCAAGGCAGCAATGGACAAATGGCTTATTTGTAGAAAACAAATCTTGAATACCACAAAGAAATTCAAAAGGGCTTCCTTGGCAGATCTTAACAAATTATCGATAAAATGACACTCATGGTGACAAATTTACGTCGGGGCTGCCACCTTACTAAATCCACCTTCAGGTTCAAAAATACTAACAACTGCAAAAACCTCGATGTCGGCGATTCATACTGATAACATATTTATTTATGACACCAACAGTAATAAATATAGAACTGGAACTGTACTGAGAATAAAGTAACTAAATACTTTGTTGCTATTGTAGGCAAATAAGGCAAGGGATGCAATTGTTCTTGTTTTCGAGTGGCACCATCTATGGCCAAGAATTCGACTTCTGCCACACCATACGTCACACTCGTTTATAGGGCGGACCCATTCATTCATCCACAGATCGTAATTTTGACCAGAACCAGAGAACGATCCATCTCCAATTCAGTGCCCCTAGATGTATAATTTGCTATGGAAATATTGAGCACTTTTTGACCCTACAGGTTTAAAGTGCACCAGTCATCATTTACTACACGGTGAGTCTTCAGCCAGCTGGATTTGAACTCCCGTTCTCACGGACGTGAGTCCAGCATCCTGCCAACCAGGCTATTCCGGTCCAAACAGGCTATCTCTTTATCAATTTGGTATGCTTTGTTAGCGAGCTAATCTTTTTTCTTTTTTCATTCTAACATTCGAGTAATTAAGCGAATAGCCAGACAATTTTCCCCAACTTAACATTTATTATCTAAAGTTTTTATTCTCCAAAGATGGTTTCTTTCTTTTTTTTTTTTTTCTCCGTCAAGCTACAACTCACAGTCCATCCTTCCACCTGCAGTAGTGATCAAAACAACTTCCTTGGGTGTCCAGTCCTACAGATTTTTTACTTAACACTTGTGAACCATGATCACGTATTGAATTTTTTGTGACATTTGTTTGAACACTCTTAAAACTCTTTTGAACTCACAAATTTCACTAAGTGCAGTTTCGTACCTGTCTGCATTTTCTGTTTAAACAATCTGTATTTCCAACTGCCTTTTTTTAACACCAATGTACTCTTTGGATAATCTGTGCGCATTGGATACTATTGGCTACTGTCGGCTCATTGGATACTTATTGGATAATCTCCAAAGTGTACCACTCTTCATCTCTGACCGACGGCTTACTATTGGGATCTCCGAACTGACCATTCTTTTTTTTTCTCAATAAATTCCAGCTTAAGTAATGAAATACTGATGTAAATTTCTTACCTCAAGCACTTAAATCTCTTAAACTAGTACAATTTTTATAAGAGATAAGCACTAAATTGCAAGAAGCACCATATCCATTCCAGTTATTTAAAATGTTTACAAAAATAGCTTCTTCCAAAAATGTTTTTGATACAATTTTCTTCACATTTAAAAAATTTTTTGAAAATAGTGTGATTTTAATGCTGTATTTTAACAATGTTCTCCCCGATCATGTCCTCAAAAAATAAACACAACTCACCCCCCATTAGACGCTTACTGTATTATTTGAACGACCCAGTGAAAAGAAATCCAGTATCGATTGTTTATATAGTTTCAGAGGAAAATTATTGTAAAAACTGTAGTGTAACAACTCTTCGAATTTGACGTTTAACAGCTCAAAAACTTGTGTAAAGAGATAATTTAATCGAAGTTAACTCCAAATAGTTCTTTGATACACAATTTAAAGGATGTAGCCTAAATCTAAACATCAATAATTCAGAATGCTTTCTCCAAACTCGAAAACATTCACGCAATAAATGGGTTGTTTCCGATACCGAGAACACCAGAAGCGTTTGCGCACTTTGCATATCCTCAGTATATAGTTTGTTTACATCGAGTAAGAGATGGTGCAAGTTTGATGGTTTGCTTTCACTCAGCTACACAATATCTGCCGGAATAAAAGTTTGCCATTAAAATATGAATGTATAATTTTAGTTGTGTAATAAGGAAAACTATATTTGTAATTTTAAATAACTGTGAGCAGTATTAAAGGATTTTAAAATAATGAATTTCTATCAACTTCGGTACTGTTAAGCCTATTTCGAATTCTTACTATTCCTTCTGTGCTGTGCGCAGGTTTGATTGCCAAACTAATTCTATTTTAAGAAATAGTGAACACATGCATCCTAAATGATTGATTCTTGCTTTATATCGTGGTGTAAAAATAATTTTACTGATTTTTACGTGTATCATATCTTATTGTAATTATAAATTTAAGCATTACTGAATAACAAACATGACGGTGGTTTTATACACCAAGTAGTGTAAGTGAACATTCTAAATGACTTACTACATGATGATTTATCCTCTGTTTCTGTTGTAGGAAAACACTTAAGGCCTGTTTACACGGTCCAAATTCTCGAATCCGAGAAATTGGACGGATTTCTCTGTCCAAGAAATTGGATGATTCGTTGACACTATCCAAGTTCTTGAATGTCACTTATTCGTTGAAAGAAAACCTTTCGCATGCGTATTGTTCATATTCAACATTATGAAATAATACTTACATAAGTTTAAAATTACTAAATAAATTTCAAATAAAATCATAATAACACAAATAAACAGCAACAGATCAATTTATTTGGACTAAAATATATGAAAACATACAACAAAATGATATAATTTGCTGCCTGCTTGGTGACATCACAAAACTTAAGACGCTGATTGGTTAAGGGAGAAAAAACTTGGATGGAAAGTAGAACATGCTCTACTATCGTCCAAGAAGTTGGACCAAGTTCTTGGATGCTTGTTTACAGGATCCAAGCTCAAAGCAAAACAAGTTTCCATCAATATCAATCAATCTCTGTCCAAGAAATTGGATCGTCTAAACAGGCCTTTAGAGATCCAACACTTTAAAGTAAAGACATTGCTTCAATTTTTAGTGCTCAGATGCACGAAAAATTTTGTTGCAGTGTTTCAATCTAAAAGTCAGAATTTATCTATCAATTATTTCCACGTTATTCGACTAACAAAACCCACGTTGATGGAAGGCAACATAAGGCAACGCTATTAAAAGGTTAACCAAATACAGAGTGACTAATTTTCCGGCCTTGAATTGTTATTCCATACTTAATAGGATCACTTCACAAACTTACAATTCGATACTAGACCATGGTGTCTCAGGGGCTAGAGCTTTCCAATGGGATGAACGATAGAGCTGGGCGATATGATTTCCGCACCCGGCTTGCACCGACCACAGTGTTTACGTAAAATATTCTCAGTGATTGGCGGATCATGAGTTAGAGTCTCCTTGCCATCAGGCTAAACATGGGAGGTCTTCGTAGTTTCCCTTCCCATGTAACGCAGATGCGAGTTAGTTTATCAAAATGTCCTCCAAGAAGGCAAATTTCTCCCAAAACTTTATCCTGGAGTTCCTGCGTCTTTTGGATTGCGTCTGCGTCTTTTGGCTCAAAATGACAAAGTTACGGAGTTGAACGGTAGTAGCCGTAAGCCCAAAAATATTGGTTCGACTACTCAACGACGGTTATAAAATAAAAATTCGGTGGTAGGAAGTCGTGGTGGTTCAGGGGACAGAGCAGTCGCTTCCTAATGAGGTAACCTGGATTCGTATTAAATCCCAGCAAAGGCAAGCCGATATGAATTCTGCACCCGGATCGCTCTGACCACAGTTTTAACGTAAAATATCCCCAGTACTTTTCTTGTGAGCTTATCGTAAGAGGTTTTCATGGTTTTCCTTCCCATGTAACACAAATGCGAGTTAACTCGTCGTAAAAAACCCTCCACGGAGGCTAGTTTCTCCTAATTCTTGATCCGAGAGTTTCCTTTTTTTCTGGGTTTGGTTCAAAAATACAAGGCTACGAAGTTAAAAAATGATAGTCGTAAACTTAGAATTAGGTCTGCTGTTCAACGCCGGTTTAAAATAAAATAATAAAAAAAGTCGGAGGTAGATGTAGCATTATTAACAGAATTTATATTCACAATTTAATGATACTTTTAGAACTATTTTTATATTTAGGAAATAGATTGCGTGTTATCAGTGATTGTTACAATCTAGGAAAAACAACTATACATAATAAATAAAGGTCTTTAATAATTGTTTTTGCTAAAGTTGTTAATTATTCTTTCCACAATTGACCGAATGATGCAAAATATAGTATTGTAATCCGTTAATTGTATTGTTTTGAGTGATTTATATATATATATATATATATATATATATATATATATATATATATATATATATATATATATATATATATATATATATATATATATATATATATATATATATCATAATAAATAAATACAAAAAAACAATGAAGAAAATTAAGAAATATGATTTTAAATTTAATATAAATAAACTTATTACTTGGAATTCTAATGTTTCTAGGAGCATCTATTTAAATACCACTTTCAATGAAATGAATAGAATTAAAAGAATATGTAGTAATATTTATTTATCCAAAAAACAAATCGATAAACTCTTTCAAAAATTGCTAATAAACAATCGATACCCAACTAAAATAATAAAATTCTATATAAAATCTTTGAGTTAATCGTATATTATTGTAGAAATATTTACCAAAATTTTTTGTGTTAATTTTTATATAGTTTTCCCATGTGCAAAACCATTTCGAGTAAATCCGTGGGCAAAATTATTTACTAAAAATTTATTTGTTAATTTGTATAATTTTTCCATGTGCAAATCCATTTCGGGCGAATCTGTGGTCAAAATTATTTACTAAAAAATTCCTTCGTTAATTTATTTAATTTTTCCATCTGCAAACCCATCTCGGGCAAATCCGTGGCTAAAATTATTTACTAAAAATATTTCTTTATTAATTTATACAATTTTTCCATGTGCAAATCAATTTCGGGCAAATCCGTGGCTAAAATTATTTACTAATAAATTTCCTTGTTAATTTATACAATTTTTCCATGTGCAAATCCATTGCGAGCAAATCCGTGGCTAAAATTATTTACTAAAAAGATTTCGTTGTTAATTTATATAATTTTTACATGTGCAAATCCGTGGCTAAAACTATGTGCAAAACAGGCGATTCATGCTTCTTTCTCTTTTCTATTTTATATTTTTTTCTTAAATAAATATTTATTTTTTAAAATTATTTATAGTCAACTTCTTTAAATTATCCAGTATAATATTACCTTACGCACATCGATCATCGGGCCCATCATTGGTAACTAACAAATCAAACGCACTTCAGTAATGCAGTAAGAACGCACTTTAAAACAGAACTCCTCTAGTTACGCTATCTCAATTTGCGCTTTTGTATTCATATTTTGCAATTTGGCAATCTTGTTACGAAATTATTTTAAATCATTCTTGAAAAATTTCCCGTTCATTTAAGTTCATTTGATTTCGCTACTCGCTTTATAGATTATGTTTTATGTTCTATTCTGTTTTTTCTTTATATTTTATTTTCTGTTTTTACGTGTTATTTTTACTTATTGTGTTCTCTATTTGTTGTAATTTTTGTAAAAATTTTTTTACTGCTCCTCACACTATTTTATTGATATATATTTTGCTTTGGCTATATTAATACAATATTAGAAAGCACTCTTTTTTGCAGATATAATCGTGTGGGCTGATGAAAAGATTATATCTTTATTTTCCGAATTTTTTCAGAAAGAATTCTATCCTTTTTCATTTTTTTTTCTTCCAGTATTTGTTATTTTTATTTTTATTAATTTTCTTCTTTCCCCCTTTTTTCATTAGTCTGTAATTTTCCTTTGTTTTATCTTCATTATGAACTTATGAACTTCATTTTAAACTCAGTGGTATGTAATTTACTTATATGATAAGAAATAAATTTTTCCTTATTAAAAGCAAATGAGGAAATCTAAAAAAAAGGTTACGAATGCTTTAAAAGTGTTGTTAAAAAAAGTTTATTAAACAATTTAATTAAGATGTTGCAAAAAGAAATATATGAGTAATGTAAAGATAACAAAAGTTTTAAAAACAGCCATTCACCATACTTTTTTAAAATCTGATTTGTCATATTATTAGTAAGAAAAGATATTAGATTTTAATTTTAACGTTAAAAATGTGATATAAATGAATAATTTATGAATTAAATTAAAAATTATAAATTGGTATTAAGCAGATTGCTTGAAATTTTTTAACTTTTTGTACTGTTTGTTAACCAATGCCATTTTATGATTTCTCAAAATTTATAAAATGACATTTATGAGGGTAAAAATAAAAATTAATATTTCTGGTAAGATTTGCAGCTTTAAACTTTTAAATTGAATATTTTTTTTGGATTTATAGATATTTAAAAATTTTTTTCGTTTCTGAAAGAAAATTGTAAAGTTTACGTTTACTTAATTTGTGCTTAAAGCACCTAAATTATAGATTGCGCCATGCATCAAAGATCAGAGAAAATCTGAGAAAAGTTAAATATTCTTCTAAACATATTTTAATAACTACACTGGTGAAATAAATCAAGAGAATTTGCGTATTTTAACGAACTTCGTGAAACAAACTGAACTGAATGTAAAACCACTGCTTCTAGACAAAAATGCAAATCTTGTACACCAAATACTCTCCGCCTACACATGTGTGTAGGTGGAGAGTAAAGAAACAGGCTTTATAAGTGAGTTAAGACTCATTTCATTCGCTAGCACACCTCGGTGACTTTCTTGGTGTTATTTTGCAGCAATAGGTTAAATTTAAATTGTGACAAAAGAAATTTAGTAACCACCAACGTTTAGATGATGGAAGGAAGTGGCGAATTGTGAGGAAGCAGGTCAATCTCAAGTCCAGATTTGTAGAGAGTTTAATTTAACGCCCAGCGTCGTATGTAACTTATGGAAACAGTTCCAGGATACCCGGATTCATCGAGAGAAAGCCTGGCCAAGGTCGTTCAAGAGCCACGACTGCCAGAGAAGATCGCTATTAGTCCATTATAACTAGGCGTAACAGGGGGGCTACATGTTTCCAGATCTCTCGTGACATGTATGCAGCCGTGTATCAAGGGTGGCTGTTTCCAAACGACTTCATGAGAGAGGTTTGTTTGTAAAAGGACCTGCTGTTTGCGTCCCACTCACTTCTAAGAACAGGAGAGTCCGTTCAGCATGATGCAGAAAGCATAGAGATTGGAATATGGATCAATGGGTGACCGTTTTCTTTACAGATGAGTCCCGGTTCAATTTAAACACAGATTTTCTCCGTACGTTCATATGGAGGGAACCAGGGACCCGCTTACCTACCCTCCAATGTCTGCGAAATCGACCCTTACGACGGAGCAGACGGATAATGGTCTGGGGCATCCTGTTGGATATGGATAGCCACACACTTGTCTTTGAAAGAGGCTTTGTGACTGGTGTGAGGTATAGAGATAAGATCTTGAAACCCTTTATTTGCTTTTTCATGGGTGCAGTTGGCCCTGAGTTTATTTCAGTGGACGATAATGCGAAGCCACATAGACTGGTCGACGAATTTCTGGAGAGTGAGGATATTTGCCAGATGGATTAGTCAGTCAAATCTTCAGACCACAACCCTAGAGCTTGTCTGGAACGCTCTGTGGACGGCAATTGTAACCCTGTAATAAATTTCCCTTCTCCGAAAACCACCCTGGGAATGAAAACAGCGTTGTTGAACGAGCGGGACTAATTGCCACAATAAATGATAAACTTCCTTATATTAAATATGAAATCACGCTCCAAGGCCTGTATATCTGTAAGAAGGGACCATACCCCCTATTAACCCATTTTTTTAAAATATTTATTCTGTTTCATACCTTCCAACACCAACGACGCCCATTGTGCAGCTCTAGTACGACGTAAATAAAGTACCTACCTGCCTACCCTATTTTAATGAAAGCAAAAACAGTTTTTGAAAATATCACCATTAACTGAGATAAACATCTTTCTGAAATGGAAGAGGTTTGCTTGGGCTTATATTTAAATTGTCACGTCAAGTTTTATGAATGGACAGGCAGATTTTTTTTAAAGAAAAGAAAAACAATTTGAGAGGGTTATTAGAAACGGCTACTATTATACAAAGATCAATAAAAAAATTTACCCATTGATCTAATAGATGTTGTTCCAGGTACTTTCCCTTCAAGACATTTTTCGATTACACTAGTGGTATACCTAACTTTTAAGGATTACTAGAGCTTCAACAACCTGTTTGCACAATTTTCTAGTGGTTTTGCAGTTTGAGCTTTATTTCACTTTTTAAGATTAAAAAGAGTACATTCTTACTTTAGTTAAAATGTACTGACTGCATATAGTGCATTTGACATAGAATATGACATTTTTAAATAAAAATCAATATACTTTGCTTACATTTATTACGATTTACTGGGACCGGGATAGCCTGGTTGGCAGTATGTTGAACTATTGTTTGTGAGAACAAAATTTCGAATCCAGCCGACCAAAGGTGCTAAATGGTGACTCGTGCATGATAAATCTGTTGGGTCACAAAGTCTTCCATGTTCCCGTAACAAATCGTAACTCTGGTGGTGCTGAATTGAAGATGGATCATTATCCGGTTCAGGTCAAAATTACGATCTGTGGATGAATGAATGGATGTATGAACGAGTCCACCCTATATAAGGGCATAACGTATGGGTATGGCAGAAGTCGAACTCTTCTCCCTAGATGGAGCCACTGGAAAATAAGAACAATCGTACCCCTTGCCTCAGTGTACTACGACAACAACATTACGATTCGCTTTTTGTTTAGATGGATGAAGCGTAAATTTGTGTTTGAGAATCACCGACATTACGACCACTCTCCATAGCATAGCCATTAACCATTCATTATAAAAAGGGTAAAAGCGTATAAATATGATTCAGCAGTTCTCAGATCTGAAAAGTACCAAGTCTTGAAAAGACAAAAAAAAATAGCTTATAATAAAGTTTTACGCCACGAAAATGAAAAGTTGATAATCACTTAAACACCGCTTCAATGTACAACGCATAAGAAAATAATAAAGAAAATCATAAATGTGTTTTTAATGCTGTTATTAGTTGTTATTGTATTAGCAAAAACTGAGGGTTCGAATTTTCCACCTGAGGCCGACCGGCCTGTTTAGGGGGCAGGGAACTGTCCTTGCATCAGAAAGGTTCTGCGTTCGAATCCCATGCAAGGCATGGATGTTTCTTTCCTTCTATCTGTGTTCTATGTCATTTCTCCTTTATGTGTGAATGTGACCCGCCCTATAAACGGGTTGGGTTGTGGTAGTATGACGTGAGCGACGTTGCTCCACCGCCGTGGCTTCTCCACAGGTGCCCACTGGGTAACGAAAAGAGAGTTAGCAGTTCTGGCACTTTCTGTGACCAATAGACAATAGTTCCAAGTGCCCACCATTAAAAATAAATTTTTAAAAATTTCCACCTGAAATACAATTAATAAACACCTGAAAAACTGTTCATTGTGTCTTGATTAAGATCTACATTCATCATTGCAGTTTTCCTTTTTTAATAAGTAAGTAACTTTCAGTTTGCAAAGCACCATTTTCGATATTCTGTTCAGTGATCTTCTTTATTTTAAGCTTAAATAAACTCAATTTTGTTTAAGATATCTGATGACGAGTGCAAAAGCATGATTTCGGACAAAATTTTTGAAATTAAGTTTATTATAAACTTAAAATCCCTGTAATTTAAGCTTTCTAAAAATCCTTTACATTTGTTTTTACTCCATTTATTTACTAAGCAGTTTTTTGTATCAGGTGATAAAACTGGATAGACTTATAGTGATTATGCCTCAAAATCAGATTTTTTTCACATTTTACACCACCTTAAACGCGATATCTCATGTTAATATAATTGTCTACAATTTTTCATGAGTGTTTATGATGAATGCACACATGTTTTAAACTACAGGCTAAGAGAAAAAAAAGAGTAGAATTTCATTTTTTATGCATGTTTTGACACGTGCGGAAATTTTTAAAAATCTGCTTTTTTAACTACATCAATCCCTAATTCAGAAGTTTATGCACACTTGCTTTTAAGATAATAGTTCAAAACATAGTGGATAGCCTTATAAATAAAATCTTCAAAGTATTTTTTGTTTGGGGGGATAGAAATTTTTTTACCGTGTTTAGCGTATATACAAAAAAGTGCTTTATTTTTATCTAAAAATGGGCATTTAAAAAACAAAAATAAATAATAATAATTTTATCACTAATTTTATAAGTTCTTACATATTATAAAACAAGTAAACTAGTTTTTTTAAATTTTATTTTAATATTTAAAAAACAAAAATAAATAATAATAATTTTTATCGCTAATTTTATAAGTTCTTACATATTATAAAGCAAGTCAACTCGTTTTTTAAAATTTTATTTTTATATTTAAAAAACAAAAATAAATAATAATAATTTTTATCGCTAATTTTATAAGTTCTTAGATATTATAAAACAAGTCAAATAGTTTTTTAAAATTTTATTTTAATATTTAAAAAACAAAAATAAATAATAATAATTTTTATCGCTAAGTTCTTACATATTATAAAACAAGTAAACTAGTTTTTTTAAATTTTATTTTGATATTTTAAAAAAAGTTGTCGAAAGTAGTCGGATACCTTAAGTAAAGGAATATTTGATTCAGAGATAAAATGGTTGTTTGTAAAGAGATGGTGTTATCTTATTCAAACACTTGAAATCATGATTATTTGCTTTTATAATCAGTCCGTCTAACTACATGACTGATGTGAAATACACTGATTTCGTTCAAATGGAAGGAAATATTGTAAAACATTTCCTTACCAGATCCTCATATTTAAATAAAATCAAAATAGAATACTTTCCAAGCCACTCGAATTTTAAAATTTTGAGGAAGAATTTTTAAAAATAAATTATCAGAAGCGATATTTCAAGTATATATTTATTTAAGTATGCTTTATTTACGTAGGATTTTTCTGATTTATAAAAATAGCTACGCAGAAAATGTCATCTGGGGAAATTATTTGATTTCAGACAGCAGAGAAGTCCCTTAAATTTCTCAGATAAAAGAAAACTGCTAAAATAACTTTTCTTAATAGTAACAGATAAACTGGCTTCGGTTGCAAATTCTTTGAAATTAGATATTCGAAGAAGTTTTGTAATTCCGTTGCGGGAAAACAAAAAACTTATAGTTATTAAGAGAGCTTTCCAGAAATCATTATTGTTGCCTAAGTATGGAACATTATCTGACGGATGGAATTCATGTGAAGTCTTTCTAACAATGTAAATAAATGTCTTTTTATAGAAAGAAAACTAGCTGTTGAGCTAAAACAATATTCATTCTAAATGTGTATCGCAAAATTTACTTTACTGACTCCCATGTGTATCATGTGTAATTTTAGTGTTGTTGAATAACAAAAATTATTTCTCCAAGTGCGCAAGAATGAACGTTCTGTTCAGATTTTCACAAACTATGTAAAAATCATAATGGTTTAAAGGAGTTAAACTTATAGTTATTAAGAGAGCTTTCCAGAAATCATTATTGTTGCCTAAGTATGGAACAGCATCTGACGGATGGAATTCATGTGAAGTCTTTCTAACAATGTAAATAAATGTCTTTTTATAGAAAGAAAACTAGCTGTTGAGCTAAAACAATATTCATTCTAAATGTGTATCGCAAAATTTACTTTACTGACTCCCATGTGTATCATGTGTAATTTTAGTGTTGTTGAATAACAAAAATTATTTCTCCAAGTGCGCAAGAATGAACGTTCTGTTCAGATTTTCACAAACTATGTAAAAATCATAATGGTTTAAAGGAGTTAAACTTATAGTTATTAAGAGAGCTTTCCAGAAATCATTATTGTTGCCTAAGTATGGAACAGCATCTGACGGATGGAATTCATGTGAAGTCTTTCTAACAATGTAAATAAATGTCTTTTTATAGAAAGAAAACTAGCTGTTGAGCTAAAACAATATTCATTCTAAATGTGTATCGCAAAATTTACTTTACTGACTCCCATGTGTATCATGTGTAATTTTAGTGTTGTTGAATAACAAAAATTATTTCTCCAAGTGCGCAAGAATGAACGTTCTGTTCAGATTTTCACAAACTATGTAAAAATCATAATGGTTTAAAGGAGTTAAACTTATAGTTATTAAGAGAGCTTTCCAGAAATCATTATTGTTGCCTAAGTATGGAACAGCATCTGACGGATGGAATTCATGTGAAGTCTTTCTAACAATGTAAATAAATGTCTTTTTATAGAAAGAAAACTAGCTGTTGAGCTAAAACAATATTCATTCTAAATGTGTATCGCAAAATTTACTTTACTGACTCCCATGTGTATCATGTGTAATTTTAGTGTTGTTGAATAACAAAAATTATTTCTCCAAGTGCGCAAGAATGAACGTTCTGTTCAGATTTTCACAAACTATGTAAAAATCATAATGGTTTAAAGGAGTTAAACTTATAGTTATTAAGAGAGCTTTCCAGAAATCATTATTGTTGCCTAAGTATGGAACAGCATCTGACGGATGGAATTCATGTGAAGTCTTTCTAACAATGTAAATAAATGTCTTTTTATAGAAAGAAAACTAGCTGTTGAGCTAAAACATTCGTCACAATATTCATTCTAAATGTGTATCGTAAAATTTACTTTACTGACTCCCATGTGTATCATGTGTAATTTTAGTGTTGTTGAATAACAAAAATTATTTCTCCAAGTGCGCAAGAATGAACGTTCTGTTCAGATTTTCACAAACTATGTGAAAATCATAATGGTTTAAAGGAGTTATTCCAAATATGAAAATTAGGGCCGGGATAGCCTGGTCGGTAGGGCGCTGGGCCCAAGCCCCAGAGTTTGTGGATTTGATCCCAGCTGGCCGAAGACTCCCCGTGTAGTAAATGGCGACTGATGCATGTTAAATCTGTCGAATCGCAAAGTCCTCCATGTTCCCATAACAAATCAATGCCTCTGGATCCAAGCGTTTCCTTGTCTTCTGTATTGGTTCAAAATTACAAGGCTACGGAGGTGAACATTGGTAGTAGTAAACCTAAAAAATTGGGTCGGCTGTTCAAATACGGTTATAATATAAAATAAAATTAGTTCATGCTAACTATTTTTTTTTAACGGCTGGCACTGAACTTTAGTTCTTGACCTAGGAAGATGCCGGAAGTGTTACTCATTTAACGTTACCCAATGGACACCTGTGAACCTAAGTCACGGAGGCGAGCAACATTACCCACGACACACTGCCACAGATACCCGTTTTATAGGGTGGGCCACATTCACACATCACACAATAGAGAACAACACACAGAGACACCCAGAGCGGGATTCGAACCCGCAGCCATTGACTTCGCAGTCAGGCACGCTTACCACTCGGCGACCTGGCCGGCCTAACTATTAATTAAGCTACAGAATCTGACACAAAAACTGAATGTCTTTTTTGCGTCGGAATTTAATTGTTGAGTATCAAAACATTATTTGCAATTGGGAAAATAGGTAGTTTTGTCAGAAGAACAGTCTATAATTTGGGTCCCTTAATATTCATTTCCATATTTTGAGTATTTTGCTATAAATTGAAGAAACTATTCTCTTATTCAAAGATAAGTAAAAATAATTTTTAATATTTTTTAATTATATTTATTTAATAAGGATTGAAAAAATATTGGATTTTAAGGCACACACATTTTTGTCCTATTCAATAGTTTGTCAAAAAACAAATTGAAACGAAATTATTTGAATAGTTTTTTAGAAAAAGAATTTTAAAACATGGCTTTTTTTAAAAATTTCATGATTCAAGAACTATTCAATCGATTTCCCTCAAAATAGGATATTAAAAACTGCAAAGTTTTAAATAGTGTAAAAATTTGTAAACAATTGAATATTTTTCAACCTTTATTAAATAAAATGAGTCACGAAGACTCAGTGGTTAAGGGGCTCAATTGTTATTGTGATTATTGATTGCCAGTGGCTGCTTGAAGATCGTTAGGCAACATCTTGTCTGGAAAATAAAGGAGGTCCGTGCACATTGCCATAACCATGCAATTGGTGATAAAATTGTGCTCCCTCAACCTCCATGACCCATGTTCTGCAACGAGCTGTGTGGGAATATTTTTATTAAATACAAAAATAAAAATTTATACAAAAATTAAAATTTATTTTTACAAGAGAATTTTGGATAAGTAAACTTTATAATTGCGTGCAAAAATTTTTCAACTGGCTTACGCGATATGACTAAATACGCAGAAATTGAAATTAAAATTATGATGTGCAAAATTACGGGGTTTTAAACTTTAGCACTAACTATTGAAACCGTGATTTTCCACATTGCAGCTACTCCCTATATTTTGAAGATCAATAATCCGAATCCATTGGAGGAAAAAAAAATGTTTATCCGGACAAGAGTAAATTTTCGAATGTGATTTCGTAACCTAAACTCTCGTAACTTAAAATCTGTTTACAAATAAGATTAGATCCTCGAAACATAAAAATGGGATTTTTTTTTTTTTTTTTTGAACTCACTCTAAAGTACGCAGAAAAAGTCGATGTCAACCTGAATAATTTTCGATGTAATGATCAGATGTTCCCATATTAAAACTCAATTTAATGGTCCGGGAGCGTAACCTTAAAATATGCTAATTAATGTGTGCAGATGATATTTTAAATTAAAATTTCAGACACAATAAAATTCTTTCGCTGCATTAACATACCAGTTTTTTCAAAGTTTGTAATTTTTGAATTGTATGGCATATAAATTTTTACAGTAATTTAATCAACGTAATTTTAACTGACGAAGTTCTGTAATAGTTCTTGAAAAATATGACTTCTTCTCTTCATTCATTTTTACATTTTTCACATTTTAAATTTTGACATTAAGAAAATAACATTTTAAAATTTTTTAAAAATAAATGTATCGCACAATTTAAAATTTTTCGATCAATAATAGGCAAAATGCTGAAAAATAACTTTTTAAAAGTTTTTCTAACATGAAATTATCAGTTTTTGAACGAATTTATAGTAATGTGCGAAAAGGTTTTGGTTCGCGTAAACACTTCACGATCTATTACTATTTATATATATATATATATATATATATATATATATATATATATATATATATATATATATATATATATATATATATATATATATATGTTACTGTGAATGACCGAGATTTTATTTTATTTTATAACCGTCGTTGAACAGCCGACCCAACTTAATGGGTTTACGGCTACTAATGTTCAACTCCGTAGCCTTGTAATTTTGAACCCAATCCAGAAGACAAGGGAACTCCTGGATCGAGTATTGGGAGAAATTTGCCTTCGTGGAGGACTTTTTGATGGAGCTAACCCGCATTTGCGTTACATGGAGAGGAAGACCACGAGAACCTCCCACGGTTAGCCTGACGGCAAGGGGACTCTAACCCATGATCCGTCTACCACTGAGGATATTTCACGTCAGCACTGTGGTCAGTGCAAGCCGGATGCGGAATTCGTATCGACTGGGATTCGAACCCGGTTCGCCTCATTGGAAGGCGAACGCTCTATCCCCTGAGCCATCGCGGCTCGAATGACCGAGATTTTATTTTATTTTATAACCGTCGTTGAACAGCCGACCCAACTTAATGGATTTACGGCTACTAATGTTCAACTCCGTAGCCTTGTAATTTTGAACCCAATCCAGAAGACAAGGGAACTCCTGGATCGAGTATTGGGAGAAATTTGCCTTCGTGGAGGACTTTTTGATGGAGCTAACCCGCATTTGCGTTACATGGAGAGGAAGACCACGAGAACCTCCCACGGTTAGCCTGACGGCAAGGGGACTCTAACCCATGACCCGTCTACCACTGAGGATATTTCACGTCAGCACTGTGGTCAGTGCAAGCCGGATGCGGAATTCGTATCGACTGGGATTCGAACCCGGTTCGCCTCATTGGAAGGCGAACGCTCTATCCCCTGAGCCATCGCGGCCCGAATGACCGAGATTTTATTTTATTTTATAACCGTCGTTGAACAGCCGACCCAACTTAATGGGTTTACGGCTACTAATGTTCAACTCCGTAGCCTTGTAATTTTGAACCCAATCCAGAAGACAAGGGAACTCCTGGATCGAGTATTGGGAGAAATTTGCCTTCGTGGAGGACTTTTTGATGGAGCAAACCCGCATTTGCGTTACATGGAGAGGAAGACCACGAGAACCTCCCACAGTTAGCCTGACGGCAAGGGGACTCTAACCCATGATCCGTCTACCACTGAGGATATTTCACGTCAGCACTGTGGTCAGTGCAAGCCGGATGCGGAATTCGTATCGACTGGGATTCGAACCCGGTTCGCCTCATTGGAAGGCGAACGCTCTATCCCCTGAGCCATCGCGGCTCGAATGACCGAGATTGGTGGTTGTTGACTTCCCCCGGTGAATGTTGACCATCACATAGTCACTTTCGTAAATATATACTTGACCTAGTTTAGTGCCACCGCCCGGTAAACATTTGTCCGCTATGCCTTACATCAATGTTTTTTTAAGGCTCAGTGTTAGTGCCCAGTATACATTTATCCGGTATGCCCTACATTAATGCTTTTTTAAGGTCAAGTGCCACTGCCCAATACGTATTTAACCGGTACTCCAAACACTGATATTTCTCCTAATCAATCCTCAACAGATATTAAAATATTGGAGAAATATAATAATATCAACGAATAAATTAATATCAAACCGAATGTAACAAATGTTTTGTGGTCATTCACCGGTGAATACTGAAATTCTAGTGATTTCGGTCAATGATGGATGATGGTAACACACACACACACACACACACACACATATATATATATATATATATATATATATATATATATATATATATATATATATATATATATATATATACAGTGAACTCTCACTTATGCACCGGTGTAAGGGACCAAGAGAAAAAAGCGTATAAGTGAAAGAGGCGCATAAGTGAAAAACTTCAAAATTCCCAAACGCAACGTAAATTGCAGTGACAATATGAATAAATATGTTTCTAAAGATAAAATGTTAATATTTATATTGTTTTGGTATTTACTATAATTATACAAAGAAAAAATTTAACATACCTTAAGACAATTTCTTTTTTTACAAAATAATCTTAATACATGTTTGTATTTGTATTTCAAAAACAGTTTTTTCCAGTTCATATAAATGGGATAAGGGGGAGTTTCAGAAGCAAAATTAAATTGTAAATATTCACGAATAGTGTCTAAAGCTTCTAATACTGTAGTGTGATTTTGAGGAACTTTATCATCCTCGTCAGTATCATCCACCACGTTCTCATCGTCCACAAGTTTTAGTTAGATATAAATGAACAGTTTTTCACAAAAAATTTGGGTTCTATGGGAGGAGGTGAAACCAAAGAATATAGAGTGAGTCTCCCCTCTATATTCTTTGGTGAAACATCACTTGATAAATTTCTAAGAAAAGTACTTGATGTCATAATATGCTGCACATTAAGTTGTTCCATTACTACTGTCACTAAGCAGACCACCTCCTTTTAAATATTTACTCATGATGTCCATCTGACAGCAAGTGAGTGATCGCGGTCTCTTTCATCTTTCGTATTCCAGTTGTCTTTTTTTCTAGACAACAGCATGGGAGTAAAACTAACCTCTGGACAAAAGGAATGATAATTTTCTTAAAGATGATCATTGTTGTTGGTCGATCATTGTTAAAGATGATCATTCTTTCATTGTTGTTGGTGCAACACACACTATTCAAAATTCTAGAAAAAATTTCTTTCCAGAAACAGCAAAAATGAAAAGGTCACAGGGGGAAGAAAATTCAATGGGATCTAACAACATATATTTCTTTTTATCTGTAATAAGGATTGCTTATTTGCTTCATTTTTAATTTTAAAAAATTTTTTTAGAAAAAGAAAAAAATATTTAAAGGATAAAAATATTAAAATGTTAGCTTAAAATTTCGGCACATAATTGAAAATTTTATTTTTAGGGCAACGCATAAACGAAGGATGTTTATCATTATTTTCCTACCTAATGTACTAGGACCTATAAAAATCGTCGTATAAATGAAAAAGGTGCATAAAAGAGGTGGTGTATAAGTGAGAGGTCACTGTATATATACGTATATATATACGTATATATATATATATATATATATATATATATATATATATATATATATATATATATTATATATATATATATATATATATATATATATATATATATACTCCTCAAAAGTGAAATTGCAACACCAAGAAATAATGCACGTAGCGTCATGCAAATTTCAGGAGAGATAGTAGTGAGATGGATATGCGAATGATTAAAAAAACAGACTAATAAAATCATTATATAGCAATTTATTCAATATCTAATGTGGCTACCTCGGGCAGCTATACAGGCCTCAATCCGGCGAGGCATTATTTCTTGGTGTTGCAATTTCACTTTTGAGGAGTGTATATATATATATATATATAAAGCAGTAGGAAGATAAATCGAAGCAGTAAGAAATTAAATATTATATAATTATTTAATACATTTGACAGATTTCTGTACATCTTCGTATAAGAACATCTTTATTATACAACTAAAAACATAAATGATTTTTAATAACATTTTACTTCTTTGAAATATTCAGCATCGTGCTAGGCGAAATCAAACTTTCACATTATCTACTCAATCGTGTTGTTGTTACTTCTCCCCCTGATGTAGGAAAGCCTACACCAGGTCCAAAAGACCGCATCTAAAATCTTCCTCCTGCTCAACCAACAACTGGAGGCTCCTAAACAATGAAGCAGGACTAGTGGGAAGGGAGAAAAATCGTTTCCCCATTCAGAAATTTCATTAGTTTCAAGTGACCACTTCGGAATCTTGCCAAGGCTGATTGTGGGCATAAGAGAGACAAGCCATGCAGTTGTGAACTGTTGGAGGCGCCAAGTTAAAAGTAAGTTACTTTTGTTGAGAGAGGGGATTTCCGAAGGCAACAGAGTTGGGAAAATCACAACCATTTCTAGCAAGAGTATCTACAATCTCTTTATCGTACATCCCAACATGCGAAGGAATCCACTGGAAGCATACTGATTCCCTCAGGTCTAGAAGCACTAGAAAATCCTGGTCAGGTTTATCATATATTTTCGGCGAATTGTTTAGGTAATGGATGATATTTTTATTGTCAGTCAAAATCCAAATACTACCATAATCAGCAGTAAGGGCAAACTCAAGAGGACTCCCAATAATTTCTGATCTAAAAATTGAGCAAAAGTCAGGATTACGGATACTAAATTTAATTTCCTGCTCGGAGTTGCTGATGAAAACACCACTCCCAGCTCTACCGTCTTCAAATTCACTGCCATCCGTGTAGATAGCCAAGGTTTCAGAAATGATATTATGAATGGGGCTAACTGTTTAAGAAATTCTGGATGATTCTCTTACTTACTAGCACGGGATCTCAAATCCTCATTGAAACTGATGTTCTCAAATGATTCCGTAGGTGGCAAACAACTAAAAGTCAATGATGGAACAATTTTAAAATTTATAAGACCATGTTTCTCTACATGTGATCAAGTGGTGTGTACTCAAAATTTAGTATACTGTAAAGTTCAAAAATTAAAGAAACAACGTTTCAACAGCCATGTTTAATTTGTCTTTCATAAAATAAAGAAATAAATGTATTAAAAACTATCAATTGTAATTAAAGCCGGTAACTACATAACATTCCGTTTATAATATCAGTGAAACTTGAAACAGCCGACCGGCCTCTGTAAGGGTTAGGGAATCAGAAAGGTTCTGGATTCGAATCCCGGGCAAGGCATGGATGTATTTCTTTCTCTTTTTCTGTGTTCTATGTCCTTTCTTCTTCAGTGTGTTTGTGTGAATGTAACCCGCCCTATAAACGGGTTTGTGGTAATATGACGTGGGCGACGCTATTCCACCGCCTAGCCACAGATGCCCACCGGGTAACCTGTAGTTACCGGCTAATGGGACCCAAGTGCCTGCCATTAATAAAAAAATGAAGCAAGGTGTTCTCAGACACACAAAAATTCATAGTTTTTTATGTCTGAGAACAAGAAATATTAATCATCTGGCGCCAAGATGGGTGAAAGTAATTCATGTTTGTAGTAAATACATATGATCTTCTCGGTGTAATCTTTATCATTTATTGGAGTTTAGATTTAAATATACCCTTTAAAGTGTGATTGAACTATCGATTCGGTATTAACATCAAATAAAGTATTCTTACGCACAAGTGTAAAGAGGTTGTCAACATCAAATTAGTACAGGTATTACAGCCGTTCTCTAAAAAGTATTCCAATTCAAACAGAATGAATCATTTGCAGGAAAGTTGAGGAATAAAGTTGTGTGGATAACTGGGGCTTCGAGTGGTCTTGGAGAATATTTGGCGTACGAGCTCTCCAAACATGGCAGCAAGATTATTCTCTCGGGCACCAGTCAAGAGAGACTGAACAAAGTGAAATCAAAATGTAAAGGTGAGTGTTTTTATGACGATACAATGTATCAAAAGTGCACCATAGGAACAGCTCAAATAATTTCAAAAGCATGTTCTAAGCTCCCACTCATAGGTCAAAATTTTGAATAACTACCCAACTGTAGCATTTTTAACAGTTTTTCGAAACAATTAGAACCTCCAATGTAAAAAAAAAAACTTTTTGATATTAAAATCATGTAAAGCATTTCCCAAAATATGTTAAACATTTTTACGGTAGTAATTTACAGAAAGCATGTGGGGTGAGTTTTCGGCGGAAAAATTGGAAGTCGGGTGTCAAATGCAGATAATTTTTCGATTGCTATTTGTCATATGAAAACATCCTAGTGGCCATAAAGGGCGACCATTAAGTTTTCTTTATACTCACCCCTTGTCAGCAAAAATTAGCACATCACAATCCCTGACCGAAGTAGTAAATGCTGACTGATGCACGTTGAATCTGTCGAGTCCCAAAGTCCTCCATGTTCCCATAACAAATCATACCTCTGGGGGTATCGATCCAGGAGTTCCTGTGTCTTCCGGATTGGGTTCAAAATGACAAGATTACGAAGTTGAATATTAGTAGCCGTAAACCCAAAAACATTGGTTCGACTACTCAACGACGGTTGTGAAATTAAATAAAATACCAGTCAGGTTAAGCTCTCGACTTCAATGCTTGTAAACAGTGTTATTTGGCTGCTCTCTTTCGGAATGCTCTTCGAAATTCTTAAGCAAAATTTTCAGTGAAGCCAGAAAATCCGAAACTTATAGGCTCCAAACTTTTTAAGTTGTGAGGGGATCCCATTCCATAAAAAAAGGCCCACTTATTACTACTTATACACGTATAATGACAGATAAACACTACATACAGGGTGATTATGATTAAAATTACGATTTCAAAAATCTATAATTTTAAAACTTCTCTTCAGAACGATATAATATTTTAGCAGAACAATCCTCAGGCAATGGAATTTTGTTTGCAAAGGAAAAAAATAATTTACATTAAATTATTTTTTTCCTTTATTAATTTCCTTTTAATTAATTTACATTAATTAAAAGGAAAAATTAATTACATATATATATATATATATATATATATATATATATATATATATATATATATATATATATATATATATATATATATATATATATATATATATATATATATATATATATATATATTCATTTCGATCGGAATTAGATTCCGTGAAGCTGATAATAGGGCCCCTGGGGGCCCTATTATTTTGGATAGTTGCAAAATATCTTAATGCACATAAAACGTATGAATGTAATAAACAGTTATGAATAGTAGCTCTATTTAAATATTCCACATGTCAAGTTGAATAGTACTCAAAAGTAATTTAGTTTTAAAATTAAACTTTTTTACTGGAAATAATGCAAACAATACCAACAAGAAATACAAATGTAACTATTTGAAATTAAAAAAAATTGAAATTTCTTGAAAGGATTTCAGAAAAAAGTTTCACATAAGCATGTGAGGTTGTGAAAACTTAATTTTTTTTCTTTTGAAATTTAAGTTCAAAAACACTTTGTAATCATATCTTTCCATATTGATTAAAAAAGGAAATACTTCTAAGTTAAATTTATTTACCTTGTTTCAGGTAGATAAATTTATCTACCTTGTACCCATCTCCCTCGGTCCTCCATAATTTTAATATCTTAGTGAAATTATTCACCCTGTTCGCCTAAATTATCTAGAAAATGGTTGTATAAATAGTGCACGTTAATGTTACACCTAAGGGATCTGAAACTATTACGCATCTCGTTTACTAGTTCAACATAGTTTTGCATTTGCTCAGAAAATTTCTGATAACTGCAAACAAAGAAAGTCCAGGTTTTTCTCTCATTCATTGAATATACGAAGGCAGGGTCTTTAATCAGTTGCCTTATTTGTGAACCATCAAATATTCCTGCTTTAATTTTTACGTACTCAACTGAGGCATTTTCTCTCCTATATCTGCAAAGCATGATCCCTTCTTATCAAGAGCCTTTACAAACTGCTTCATAAGACCCTGCTTAATACGCAGTGGATGAAAGATGATTTTCTCTCGTGCAACTAAGGGGTTATTAATGATATTCTTTCTTAAATGTCCATGTTTTCTCTCTTAGGCCACTCTTTGCTAACCCAGTGATGTGTTTTGTCTCTGCTATGCCAAGGAAACAAGAAGCGAGGATACTTGGTGTAGCCCCTTTGCTGTCCAAAGAGAAAGTTTACCATTTTTAAGTCTACTTAAATCACCCATTGATGTTCATGATACTTTATGTTCTTCAAAACCAAAACTTTGGTATCATATTCTTCTTTCATTTTTGTTGAGTGAGCAATTGGTATTGAACCATATTTGTTCCTATTATGTGGAGGATCACATTTTAAACTTCACTTAGAACTGTCAATTAATAGGCGCCAATCATCCGGAAAGTATTCTGGAAGACCCATTTTTCCCAGGAGACCTATTATATCGTGAAAAAATAATTTTCTTCTTGAGAAAAAAAGGGTAGCATATGTTTTTCTATCGTACGATAAAATGTAATTTTGGTTTCTGGTTCAAGTAAATTTTTATTCTTCAACCTAGAAGTCAGTACTTCAGAAGCTTCTTTCGACAAGTTTATATCTCTGATGAGGTCATTTAGCTCATCTTGGTTAAAACGTTGAAAAATTGATGATATCTCATCATAATCACTGACACTTTCAGTGGTATCAGAAAGCTGGTCAGACGGACAATACTCGTCCTCACACAGCTGTGGTAGCTGGTAAAACTTTAGCATCGGCACTTCTTTTGAGTGAGAAATCGGGTACCTTGCAGTGACTATATCAGAATAAGTCCACTTGTTACTGTTCTTTCGATCGATTCCTGTAATATTTAGTTAGTTATATTTGCCATAGCGTTAGTCTTCATTTTATGACAATTGGATTAAAGTAATAGTGTTTATTTATAAAATAAATAATATTATTATTTCATAAATAATACTTTAATTCAATTGTTAAAAAAATAAGACTGACAATCCTTGCATAAATTTTACGGCTCTCATACATGAAAGTATTGAATAGAAAATGACATTGATAGATAAGTGAAATTATCTAAAAATGTAGAGTTGATAAAGAAAAACTGATTTCATATTTAGATTCAGCAACCCAAATATAGCTAAAATCCGTTTTAAAATCCATGGCACCAAAAAAAAAATTTCTTTTTGTTGACCAGTGTTATCAATGCATTCCATGTGCTCGCCATTATTCTACTGAAAATACCAGTGGTTTTCGCGTCGACCAATAGAGAGTTCAAGATCCACTGAAACTTGCTTGGAATACCGAAAATCGAGTGATGGGCGGGAAAGTAGAATATCAGGTAAAGCGCCCCCTGGTTCGGCTTCCAAAAACTCAAATCGACAGTCGACTTCGAGCTCAGAATACCAGCCCTGACCAAACTATTGCGGCCATATTTCCCAGATTACGGCTACCCCCTATTTTTGGGGAGTCAGAAATCTGAATCTGTCGAAAAAAAGGAATGTTTATTCAGAGAACGTACGTTTTTTGTGTCTGATTCCGTAACTTCGTCTGCACTAAATAATTAACATATTTGAGATTACTCCCTCTAACCATTAAGATTGAGTCCTAGAACGTGAAGATACGATCATTAGGAACAAAATTTATTCACGAGGTCCATTTTTTATTTTACGCCTTGTACGACTCTTCTCTGCATCAGCTTCACTTTGACGAACGTATAAATCATTTTGTTTTGAGAATATCTTGTTTATTCCACTTTGATTACGCACTATGTTAGTTCCTCATCGATGTCTTTTATAGATAATCTTTCCAACCATTTACCATGATTGGAACTCTCACCCTGTAAGTATTGAAAAATCTAGACCGGGTTGGCTGTTCAATGTCGGTTTTTTAAAATAAAATACTAATAAATTTTTCACTTCCTTCTAGGTTGGGGGGGGGGTTAAATGCTACGTTATTGTTAGCTGCATATCCGATGTGGGATCCATTCAACAATAAAAAGAATGTGAGGAAAAAGAAAGGCTTTCGCTACTGATGTAAACCAGTGTAAAAATATCAGTTAAATTGCCTTTTTTCACTGACAAGTACTTTTAAAAATTGCTATCTTCCGACAATCAAACAGGTTTTGAAGATTTTAATCTCGCTTATTTCAATCCCAAAGTTCAGATAATGATTTTTTTTTTTTTCCTCTAAAATTATATTTTCAAAGAAGATGTGTTATTGTAATGAATTTAAATGCATGCTGTTTTATAATTTAAGATTTTGTTACAGAAATGGGATTAAAGGAAGAAGATATTCTTGTGCTGCCTTTTAATATGGCTGACTATAAAGTACAGGAAGAATGCGTGCAAAAAGTGGTGGAGAAATTTCAAAGGGTAAAAGAAGAAGTTTTATAATGCTTGTTATATATGGAAAAAAGAGGGATAAATGTTTTATTTAATCCCGATTCATTATATAAGATGATTTGTAACAAATCCTTATATTAATTATGGCTGTATATTCAACTAAAAGAATTTTTCGTTTATTTATTTCGTTGAGAATTTCTTAATATCCAAAGCGTTTAAAGGAGAGTCTGTTTCAAAATATATTTGTCACCCACCGATTTTTAGATCAATCACATTTGCTATCATGAAAATATCAATATCTGATATGTTTTCATTTAATTAATCTCTTCCCTCCAAAACAAATCAACTCTAAGAAGTTTCAAAATTATCGCCTCTTCGCGTTGAGCTGCTTTTTATTTAAGCTTATGTGCCAACGGAGGTATTAGGGACTCATACGATGTTCACTAATAGATCTTAATAGAATTTTTAAAATATATATATATATAAACTAGAGGGCTCCACCCTCTGCTCGCTACCACTCGCCAACCCCCGATACTTACTGCGCAATTACATTTTTGTTCACTTCGCAAACAAAATTAAGTCGTTTTCCTGGAGATTAGCTGGCAATTTTTCTGCACCAACATCACATAGTGAGAATATGATAGGATTGTAAAATGTCAGAGGTCCTTATTATCAGCATTATAAACTTACATAAAGCCATTTTAATACAAATAATATTATAAACTTATGTAAAGCGAGGAAGCAATATTATTTAACACATTACTATAGGACATTAGCCGGATATTAATCTCCTCATCCTAAGCACGCGTGGCAGAGCCTAACTCTGGTAGACTATATTTGAGTGTGCCCCTTGATTCTCGCCAAGTTGTGATTGCGGTTGATCGCCAAGCTGGGCGATGTTGACACCCAATCGTGATTCTGATTGGCTTAGATTTTAGCGTTATTTTTAAATGTTCAACTGTATATGTAATTTCAGAGGTCCGTTAGTTCTACGTTGGATACTGGCTGGTAAGGTTACTTTTGCTTCTGGTCAATAAGATAGAAGGTATGTGGGCAGTCATAAAAAGGGACTTTAGAAAAAAATGTCATCACCAGTCCGGTACCACAGACGCCATTTTCGATTCGTATTTCGCTGAATTTATGCGGCGATGGAGGTGCACAGATTCTATTCATGATAAATTTAGACAGTATCTAACTGCTATTAGAGAATTCGGTGCACCTAAATCTGAGGATATTCAAGCTTAACAAAGAAATTAGTTGTTATTTTCCTTTTCTTTCTCTGCTTACTCCATTAATTTTTGTTTCAATTCAAAATGCATTTTATTGGATTTATTAATTTTGCTCATATCGGGTCCATTGCAATTTTATAAAGTTTTGGCCGATGTTTTATTTTATTTTATAACCATCGTTGAACAGCCGACCCAATTTCATGGGTTTACGACTAATAACGTTCAACTCCGTAGCCTTGTAATTTTGAACTAATCCAGAATACAAGGAAAACTCCTGGATCAGTACCCCCAGAGGTATTGATTTGTTATGGGAACATGGAGGACTTTGAGACTCGACAGATTTAACGTGCATCAGTCACCATTTACTACACGGGGAGTCTTCGGACGACGAGGATCGAACCCACGACCTCTTGGATATGTACCCAACGCCCTACCGACCAGGCTATCCCAGCCCTTCCGATGTTTTATTTTATTTTATAACCGTCGTTGAACTGCCGACCCAATTTCATGGGTTTACGACTACTAATGTTCAACTCCGTAGCCATGTAATTTTGAACTAATCCAGAAGACAAGGAAACTCCTGGATCAGTACCCCCAGAGGTATTGATTTGTTATGGGAACATGGAGGATTTTGAGACTCGACAGATTTAACGTGCATCAGTCACCATTTACTACACGGGGAGTCTTCGGCCGGCGAGGATCGAACCCACGACCTCTTGTACATGGGCCCAGCGCCCTACCGACCAGGCTATCCCGGCGGCCCTTCCGATGTTTTATTTTATTTTATAAGCGTCGTTGAACTGCCGACCCAATTTCATTGGTTTACGACTACTAATGTTCAACTCCGTAGCCATGTAATTTTGAACTAATCCAGAAGACAAGGAAACTCCTGGATCAGTACCCCCAGAGGTATTGATTTGTTATGGGAACATGGAGGACTTTGAGACTCGACAGATTTAACGTGCATCAGTCACCATTTACTACACGGGGAGTCTTCGGACGACGAGGATCGAACTCACGACCTCTTGGATATGTACCCAACGCCCTACCGACCAGGCTATCCCAGCCCTTCCGATGTTTTATTTTATTTTATAACCGTCGTTGAACTGCCGACCCAATTTCATGGGTTTACGACTACTAATGTTCAACTCCGTAGCCATGTAATTTTGAACTAATCCAGAAGACAAGGAAACTCCTGGATCAGTACCCCCAGAGGTATTGATTTGTTATGGGAACATGGAGGATTTTGAGACTCGACAGATTTAACGTGCATCAGTCACCATTTACTACACGGGGAGTCTTCGGCCGGCGAGGATCGAACCCACGACCTCTTGTACATGGGCCCAGCGCCCTACCGACCAGGCTATCCCGGCCCTTCCGATGTTTTATTTTATTTTATAAGCGTCGTTGAACTGTCGACCCAATTTCATTGGTTTACGACTACTAATGTTCAACTCCGTAGCCATGTAATTTTGAACTAATCCAGAAGACAAGGAAACTCCTGGATCAGTACCCCCAGAGGTATTGATTTGTTATGGGAACATGGAGGACTTTGAGACTCGACAGATTTAACGTGCATCAGTCACCATTTACTACACGGGGAGTCTTCGGCCGGCGAGGATCGAACCCACGACCTCTTGTACATGGGCCCAGCGCCCTACCGACCAGGCTATCCCGGCGGCCCTTCCGATGTTTTATTTTATTTTATAAGCGTCGTTGAACTGCCGACCCAATTTCATTGGTTTACGACTACTAATGTTCAACTCCGTAGCCATGTAATTTTGAACTAATCCAGAAGACAAGGAAACTCCTGGATCAGTACCCCCAGAGGTATTGATTTGTTATGGGAACATGGAGGACTTTGAGACTCGACAGATTTAACGTGCATCAGTCACCATTTACTACACGGGGAGTCTTCGGCGGGCGAGGATCGATCCCACGACCTCTTGTACATGGGCCCAGCGCCCTACCGACCAGGCTATCCCGGCCCTTCCGATGTTTTATTTTATTTTATAATCGTCGTTGAACAGCCGACCCAATTTCATGGGTTTACGACTACTAATGCTCAACTCCGTAGCCTTGTAATTTTGAACCAATCCAGAAGACAAGGAAACTCCTGGATCAGTACCCCCAGAGGTATTGATTTGTTATGGGAACATGGAGGACTTTGAGACTCGACAGATTTAACGTGCATCAGTCACCATTTACTACACGGGAAGTCTTCGGCCGGCGAGGATCGAACCCACGACCTCTTGGACATGGGCCCAGTGCCCTACCGACCAGGCTATCCCGGCCCTTCCGATGTTTTATTTTTTTTTATAACCATCGTTGAACAGCCGACCCAATTTCATGGGTTTACGACTACTAATGTTCAACTCCGTAGCCTTGTAATTTTGAACCAATCCCGAAGACAAGGAAACTCCTGGATCAGTACCCCCAGAGGTATTGATTTATTATGGGAACATGGAGGACTTTGAGACTCGACAGATTTAACGTGCATCAGTCACCATTTACTACACGGGGAGTCTTCGGCCGGCGAGGATCGAACCCACGACCTCTTGGACATGGGCCCAGCGCCCTACAGACCAGGCTATCCCGGCCCCTAAGAATTTTCCCATGCCGGGAATCGAACCCGGGCCGCGTGGGTGAAAGCCACGAATCCTAACCACTTGACCGCATGGGAAACCCGATGTTTTATTTTATTTTATTTTATAACCGTCGTTGAACAGATGACCCAATTTCATTGGTTTACGACTACTGATGCTCAACTCCGTAGCCTTGTAATTTTGAACCAATCCAGAAGACAAGGAAACTCCTGAATCAGTACCCCCAGAGGTTTTGATTTGTTATGGGAACATGGAGGACTTTGAGACTCGACAGATTTAACGTGCATCAGTCACCATTTACTACACGGGGAGTCTTCGGCCGGCGAGGATCGAACCCACTACCTCTTGGACATGGGCCCAGCGCACTACCGACCAGGATATCCCGGCCCTCCGATGTTTTATTTTATTTTATAACCGTCGTTGAACAGCCGACCCAATTTCATGGGTTCACGACTACTAATGTTCAACTCCGTAGCCATGTAATTTTGAACCAATTCAGAAGACAAGGAAACTCCTGGATCAGTACCCCCAGAGCTATTGATTTGTTATGAGAACATGGAGGACTTTGAGACTCGACAGATTTAACGTGCATCAGTCACCATTTACTACACAGGGAGTATTCGGCCGGCGAGGATCGAACCCGCGACCTCTAGGATATGGGCCCAGCGCCCTACCGACTAGGCTATCCCGGCCTATCCGATGTTTTATTTTTTATTTTCTTTTTTTTTTTTTTTTTTTAACCGTCGTTGAACAGCCGACCCAACTTAATGGGTTTACGGCTACTAATGTTCAACTCCGTAGCCTTGTAATTTTGAACCCAATCCAGAAGACAAGGGAACTCCTGGATCGAGTATTAGGAGAAATTTGCCTTCGTGGAGGACTTTTTGATGGAGCTAACCCGCATTTGCGTTACATGGAGAGGAAGACCACGAGAACCTCCCACGGTTAGCCTGACGGCAAGGGGACTCTAACCCATGATCCGTCTACCACTGAGGATATTTCACGTCAGCACTGTGGTCAGTGCAAGCCGGATGCGGCTGGGATTCGAACCCGGTTCGCCTCATTGGAAGGCGAACGCTCTATCCCCTGAGCCATCGCGGCTGTCGATGTTTTATTTTATAATCGTCGTTGAACAGCCGACCCAATTTCATGTGTTTACGACTACTAATGTTCAACTCCGATGTTTTATTTTATTTTATAACCGTCGTTGAACAGCCGACCCAATTTCATGGATTTACGACTACTAATGTTCAACTCCGTAGCCTTGTAATTTTGAACCAATCCAGAAGACAAGGAAACTCCTGGATCAGTACCCCCAGAGGATTTGATTTGTTATGGGAACATAGAGGACTTTGAGACTCGACAGATTTAACGTGCATCAGTCACCATTTACTACGCGGGGAGTCTTCGGCCGGCGAGGATCGATACCACGACCTCTTGTACATGGGCCCAGCGCCCTACCGACCAGGCTATCCCGGCCCTTCCGATGTTTTATTTTATTTTATAATCGTCGTTGAACAGCCGACCCAATTTCATGGGTTTACGACTACTAATGCTCAACTCCGTAGCCTTGTAATTTTGAACCAATCCAGAAGACAAGGAAACTCCTGGATCAGTACCCCCAGAGGTATTGATTTGTTATGGGAACATGGAGGACTTTGAGACTCGACAGATTTAACGTGCATCAGTCACCATTTACTACACGGGAAGTCTTCGGCCGGCGAGGATCGAACCCACGACCTCTTGGACATGGGCCCAGTGCCCTACCGACCAGGCTATCCCGGCCCTTCCGATGTTTTATTTTATTTTATAACCATCGTTGAACAGCCGACCCAATTTCATGGGTTTACGACTACTAATGTTCAACTCCGTAGCCTTGTAATTTTGAACCAATCCCGAAGACAAGGAAACTCCTGGATCAGTACCCCCAGAGGTATTGATTTATTATGGGAACATGGAGGACTTTGAGACTCGACAGATTTAACGTGCATCAGTCACCATTTACTACACGGGGAGTCTTCGGCCGGCGAGGATCGAACCCACGACCTCTTGGACATGGGCCCAGCGCCCTACAGACCAGGCTATCCCGGCCCCTAAGAATTTTCCCATGCCGGGAATCGAACCCGGGCCGCGTGGGTGAAAGCCACGAATCCTAACCACTTGACCGCATGGGAAACCCGATGTTTTATTTTATTTTATTTTATAACCGTCGTTGAACAGCCGACCCAATTTCATTGGTTTACGACTACTGATGCTCAACTCCGTAGCCTTGTAATTTTGAACCAATCCAGAAGACAAGGAAACTCCTGAATCAGTACCCCCAGAGGTTTTGATTTGTTATGGGAACATGGAGGACTTTGAGACTCGACAGATTTAACGTGCATCAGTCACCATTTACTACACGGGGAGTCTTCGGCCGGCGAGGATCGAACCCACTACCTCTTGGACATGGGCCCAGCGCACTACCGACCAGGATATCCCGGCCCTCCGATGTTTTATTTTATTTTATAACCGTCGTTGAACAGCCGACCCAATTTCATGGGTTCACGACTACTAATGTTCAACTCCGTAGCCATGTAATTTTGAACCAATTCAGAAGACAAGGAAACTCCTGGATCAGTACCCCCAGAGCTATTGATTTGTTATGAGAACATGGAGGACTTTGAGACTCGACAGATTTAACGTGCATCAGTCACCATTTACTACACAGGGAGTATTCGGCCGGCGAGGATCGAACCCGCGACCTCTAGGATATGGGCCCAGCGCCCTACCGACTAGGCTATCCCGGCCTATCCGATGTTTTATTTTTTATTTTCTTTTTTTTTTTTTTTTTAACCGTCGTTGAACAGCCGACCCAACTTAATGGGTTTACGGCTACTAATGTTCAACTCCGTAGCCTTGTAATTTTGAACCCAATCCAGAAGACAAGGGAACTCCTGGATCGAGTATTAGGAGAAATTTGCCTTCGTGGAGGACTTTTTGATGGAGCTAACCCGCATTTGCGTTACATGGAGAGGAAGACCACGAGAACCTCCCACGGTTAGCCTGACGGCAAGGGGACTCTAACCCATGATCCGTCTACCACTGAGGATATTTCACGTCAGCACTGTGGTCAGTGCAAGCCGGATGCGGCTGGGATTCGAACCCGGTTCGCCTCATTGGAAGGCGAACGCTCTATCCCCTGAGCCATCGCGGCTGTCGATGTTTTATTTTATAATCGTCGTTGAACAGCCGACCCAATTTCATGTGTTTACGACTACTAATGTTCAACTCCGATGTTTTATTTTATTTTATAACCGTCGTTGAACTGCCGACCCAATTTCATGGATTTACGACTACTAATGTTCAACTCCGTAGCCTTGTAATTTTGAACCAATCCAGAAGACAAGGAAACTCCTGGATCAGTACCCCCAGAGGTTTTGATTTGTTATGGGAACATAGAGGACTTTGAGACTCGACAGATTTAACGTGCATCAGTCACCATTTACTACGCGGGGAGTCTTCGGCCGGCGAGGATCGATACCACGACCTCTTGTACATGGGCCCAGCGCCCTACCGACCAGGCTATCCCGGCCCTTCCGATGTTTTATTTTATTTTATAATCGTCGTTGAACAGCCGACCCAATTTCATGGGTTTACGACTACTAATGCTCAACTCCGTAGCCTTGTAATTTTGAACCAATCCAGAAGACAAGGAAACTCCTGGATCAGTACCCCCAGAGGTATTGATTTGTTATGGGAACATGGAGGACTTTGAGACTCGACAGATTTAACGTGCATCAGTCACCATTTACTACACGGGAAGTCTTCGGCCGGCGAGGATCGAACCCACGACCTCTTGGACATGGGCCCAGCGCCCTACCGACCAGGCTATCCCGGCCCTTCCGATGTTTTATTTTATTTTATAACCATCGTTGAACAGCCGACCCAATTTCATGGGTTTACGACTACTAATGTTCAACTCCGTAGCCTTGTAATTTTGAACCAATCCCGAAGACAAGGAAACTCCTGGATCAGTACCCCCAGAGGTATTGATTTATTATGGGAACATGGAGGACTTTGAGACTCGACAGATTTAACGTGCATCAGTCACCATTTACTACACGGGGAGTCTTCGGCCGGCGAGGATCGAACCCACGACCTCTTGGACATGGGCCCAGCGCCCTACAGACCAGGTTATCCCGGCCCCTAAGAATTTTCCCATGCCGGGAATCGAACCCGGGCCGCGTGGGTGAAAGCCACGAATCCTAACCACTAGACCGCATGGGAAACCCGATGTTTTATTTTATTTTATTTTATAACCGTCGTTGAAAAGCCGACCCAATTTCATTGGTTTACGACTACTGATGCTCAACTCCGTAACCTTGTAATTTTGAACCAATCCAGAAGACAAGGAAACTCCTGAATCAGTACCCCCAGAGGTATTGATTTGTTATGGGAACATGGAGGACTTTGAGACTCGACAGATTTAACGTGCATCAGTCACCATTTACTACACGGGGAGTCTTCGGCCGGCGAGGATCGAACCCACTACCTCTTGGACATGGGCCCAGCGCACTACCGACCAGGATATCCCGGCCCTCCGATGTTTTATTTTATTTTATAACCGTCGTTGAACAGCCGACCCAATTTCATGGGTTCACGACTACTAATGTTCAACTCCGTAGCCATGTAATTTTGAACCAATTCAGAAGACAAGGAAACTCCTGGATCAGTACCCCCAGAGCTATTGATTTGTTATGAGAACATGGAGGACTTTGAGACTCGACAGATTTAACGTGCATCAGTCACCATTTACTACACGGGGAGTATTCGGCCGGCGAGGATCGAACCCACGACCTCTAGGATATGGGCCCAGCGCCCTACCGACTAGGCTATCCCGGCCTATCCGATGTTTTATTTTTTATTTTTTTTTTTTATTTTTTTTAACCGTCGTTGAACAGCCGACCCAACTTAATGGGTTTACGGCTACTAATGTTCAACTCCGTAGCCTTGTAATTTTGAACCCAATCCAGAAGACAAGGGAACTCCTGGATCGAGTATTGCTAGAAATTTGCCTTCGTGGAGGACTTTTTGATGGAGCTAACCCGCATTTGCGTTACATGGAGAGGAAGACCACGAGAACCTCCTACGGTTAGCCTGACGGCAAGGGGACTCTAACCCATGATCCGTCTACCACTGAGGATATTTCACGTTAGCACTGTGGTCAGTGCAAGCCGGATGCGGAATTCGTATCGACTGGGATTCCAACCCGGTTCGCCTCATTGGAAGGCGAACGCTCTATCCCCTGAGCCATCGCGGCTACCGATGTTTTATTTTTTTTTTTTTTTTTTTTTTTATAACCGTTGTTGAACAGCCGACCCAACTTAATGGGTTTACGGCTACTAATGTTCAACTCCGTAGCCTTGTAATTTTGAACCCAATCCAGAAGACAAGGGAACTCCTGGATCGGGTATTGGGAGAAATTTGCCTTCGTGGAGGACTTTTTGATGGAGCTAACCCGCATTTGCGTTACATGGAGAGGAAGACCACGAGAACCTCTCACGGTTAGCCTGACGGCAAGGGGACTCTAACCCATGATCCGTCTACCATTGAGGATATTTCACGTCAGCACTGTGGTCAGTGCAAGCCGGATGCGGAATTCGTATCGACTGGGATTCGAACCCGGTTCGCCTCATTGGAAGGCGAACGCTCTATCCCCTGAGCCATCGCGGCTCCCGATGTTTTATTGAAATTTTCCAATGTTTTATTGAAATATCATTATGTTTTGGCAGCCATTCCTGTTACCACGGTGTTCCGCGCAAACAGGAATGGCGCCAAACATAAGTCGCCAATTTCGCCAAAGGGCACCCTCCAGTATATTTTTTTACCCCTAACTAAAATCATTGTTGATCTTATAGGATGCCGGACGCTCCCTATATGGTGCTTCATCTCCCCCCCCCAGTAATTTAAATTTTAAACTGAAAAAAAATTAAAACCCAATAAAAGAAATAAAAAAATATTAAAAAAAAACTTAGCAAACGTATTAAAAAATGTAATATTAATAAGTTGATGCTGAGTAATATTTCGAAAGCAAACACCATTGCAAGTAATTGCCCAATTAACTTCAATACTGCCAACTGACAAAATATTTTAGTTTAATCAGAAAAGAAGCAAATTATATTATAAAAACATATGTAACTGGAATTCGACTAGTCAAATTAAGCAATTGAATTTTGTCGTCATATTGAATACTAATAAAAAAACAAATGTAAAATGAAATAATTATTATGTTATCAATGATTAATAAACATTTTTGTCTGAATTGTTATAAAAAAATAAGGTGAAAACAATAAAATTAAAAATTATTTACAATAGATCTCAAAACCTAGCTATGTACATTTTTCATTGATTTTTCTTTTCACATCATTTTGTGTACCAATGATTTTCACTTTTATGCATTATTTAAGAAATATCTCAAACAAATATGAACTGTTAATTAATATTTCTGGCTGAACGATTTTTTGAAAGTAAGTAAAAAACAATTAAAAGTATGGAAAAAACAATGATAAAATTAAAAAAAAACCTTCTTATGTACAACATTTTTTTTTAACAATTTCTTTTCCATATTATTCGTTTTCTTTTAAACGTCTTGACTCTTCAACGTTTCTTCGCCGCGCATTCCGCTGTCGCGTATTGATAGCCCTACGATTATTTTTCTGGTAATTTTGTGCTACTAAATTATGTTCAGCCGTATGCCGCTGCGGATATCGCCTAAGATATTCACGGCGATCCATTTTTTATAAAAGATATAAGTATTTTAAAGTTAACTCTGTTCAATATATGTCACACATTTAATACAAAATAAAAATCGCGACAAGATTTAGCTGGTAAGTTTAGTTGTAACATTTCTGAAGACAGCATTATTAAAAATTATTACCTTTTCACACACATGCGTTCTCAATTTTGATTGGCTGTTTTGTGAGTTACTAACCAGAAGTCTTCTGTGATTGGCTATGTGTTATCATTCCACTCTCTTCTTATATTATATAAAGATATACCTAGAGCAATTAGGAAGTTTCGGACATTAAAATTTATAATATCGGGTCGAATAACCACAAATTTTCTTCGAAAAATGAGTGGTAAATTCCAGTTCATTTGACGTAAAACGAAGTAGAGGAAGGAAACCAGTTTTGGTCGCGGCAGTGGAAGATGGGGCTACAGCATTACAAGAATAGACGGAGAGTGATGCAGGAATCAGCAGTGCACGAGGAATTTGATGAATACTGGATATGCCGATTAGCAATCGTGAACTGTTAGCCCTACATTAACTCATGCGCAGCAGCTGCTACCTGCTGACCTGGGAGCACGTGAATCGTTTGCACTACGATTGTTTCCCTGATTAGAAGTTGACAACGAGTGGCCATGGAACATTCTGTGGTCTTACGAAGCCCACTTCCATTTGCAAGGTTCTGTAATTGTGCAAAATTGCAGGATGTGGGCATATGGGCGACCGAGAATCCGTTCCAGTGCGGAATAACGGCAGCGTTTATCGTCAATCCATTTTTCTTCGAGAAGATCAAACCTGCGGGGTCCTGTTACCTACACCGTTACTTGCTAGCGGCATGTATGAAGCACTTTTGCATCACCATGTCATTCTGGCACTTCAGCAGCGTTAGATTGCGCCATATTCATGTTAGATAGCGCTCCTCCGCACATTGCTACTTCTGTGAAGCAGCTGCTAAAGGCTCATTTCGGAGACGATAGGATCAAAAGCCGCCATTTTCCAACAACGTGACCCCGTGGGATTTGTGGGTACCTGAAGAATGTTGTTTACAGCGCGGGTGGATTGAGAATCTAGGCGAATTGAAGGCGTGCATCACACACCACGTCCGTTGCATAAGTAAAGATACCCACCGATCTGTTGTGGAGCATGCCATTTTAAGCTTCCATTTAGTAGCAAAACAAGACTGAGTGCACGTCGAGCAACTTATGCCTTAATCATTAGTAAGATATTTGTTTCATGAACATCTTTTCGCTAAAAATATTTAGTAAACCCCTGAGCTGTATTGTTTCCTTTTGGCTTACAACATTTCTGTGTGTGATGAATCCATTTTTGGTCTTTCCCCTGACATTACCCTGACTACGTTATCTTTCGACAGATGTTGGAACTATTTTTTTCCTTTGTCAAACAGAATTCTATTGTTTCATGACTGTTCTGTTATTGAAATGTCTGAGGACTGCTTTCTAACATTGGTACACACTGACTCATTACTGTGAGAGGGATTTTTCAAACGCTTGCATTGGCTCGACTTGTTTTTATTTCTTTGTTATTATGTCCACTGATTTTTATTTTTAAAAAGACAGCGGTTTCCAGTGATAACACCCATTCATCTTGCTGATGACGGGAAATGAAATTTGGATAATGTGTTTCTTTTTTTTCGGGGGGGGGGGACAGGCCTATAATTTCTCAAAGTTATAATGATGGCCTGAAATGGAATACGAAAGATTTACACTTACCCAATATCTTGCACTGATGATTTTTTTATCATGGTTAAGTGCCCGGTAAACATTAGCCTGTAAATAACCTACACTGACGTTTATTTCGAAAATTAAGTGCAAATGCCCGATATACATTTTCCCAGTATACCTTACACTGATGTTTTTTTAAGGTTAAGTACCATTACCCGGTATACAATGCCTGGTCGCATAACCTACACTGATGTTAAATAAATTATCCAAAGAAACTGAATCTGTAAGATATTACCTGATAGAAAACTTCATACACTTCAAAAATGTACAAAATTGAAATGGCAGACAACTTGTCACCTATTTTAAAAATGGGCGCTTATTTTTGATGCACTTGAAACATGTTGACTATCATTTCAATTTTGTATATGATTTCGGCGATTATATTTACCTTGGTAGCTATTCTAAAATGCTCCCTTATAAATTAAATGCTTAAAATTTCTATCCAAGAGATTATTTAATTATAATGGATTATTTGCTAACTTTTCATTTACATAGAAAAATTCAAAAAAAAAGAAGTTTAAATTTTTCCTTCAAATAATTCAGAAGGGAAGACCAACTGACATAAGTCATTACGTAAGGATGCATGAATGGGCAATAGATTGGAAGTTTTCAGTACAACCTACAAACAATGCGCATGCGCAAAATCCTGTACCAAAGTTGGAAAGCGAATCTTGAGTTTTAAATTAGTGCTCAGCTTGATAAGAGAGACGAGTGCAAAAGGCGGGCAACCAGTCAAAACATAAAGACGGACGTCATCGAGTTTGTACAGACAGAACAACGACAACTATTTTACATTTGTTTAACGATAATTTGCATACTACGGATATAAATTCTAAAAAAATGTGTTTTCTCTCTTTTTGTTCCCCCCTTTAGATAGATATCCTCGTCAATAATGCCGGAAGATCTCAGAGGGCGAAATTTGAAGAAATCGATGTTCAAGTGGATAAAGATCTGTTCCAAATCAATGTCTTTGGCACACTCAATCTCACAAGAAAAGTATTGCCTCATTTCATTGCCAACGGAGGAGGACAATTTGCCGTCACAAGCAGCTGCGTCGGCAAAATGGGTAAAAACGCTGCCTTTTTTTTTTTTGTATCGTCGCTTACTTCAATTTTTTAGACAAGGGTTGTTATATCAATAACATGTATCTGTATGAAACCCATCTTCAATTTATATTTATTACAAAAGGAAATAGAAAGGTGGGGACAGTTTAATATACCCTTTCCTGGCCTGCTCGATCTCCATATTTCTCACAGAACAAGCATATTGGACAGCCACTAAGTTTAGTCGATTTAGTGGAGTTTTTACAGCAACTGTTCAACAAGATACTGCTGGACATCATTAAATCTCAGCAACTGTCTCTCAATGTCCAATAGCATCCAGCATTCGCGGTGGCTTAAGAGGGTACTAAAAACTCCATTCATTTGCATGTTTTCCTGCAATAAAAGATTGATCATTTTTTTTTTGATATTTTATCGCTTACATTTATCACCGTTGTACTTGCGTGTGTGAAACTTCGTTTCATTTTGACAAGTCTTTCTTTTGCGCTAATTTTTATAGCAATGGGCGTATTTAAGATGTAAAAAAAAAAGAATATTTGAACAAAATATTCTTAAATACTCAACGTGGATGTAAAAAAAAAATCAAAACGTGTTTGATTGCCAATTGAATCTAGAAGATTTTTCTAATAATCGTCATTCAACTCCTCTCTGTCGAGCAATAAACAAGTGTTTTTGATGTTAAATAGTGATTCGTCAGATTTTTGTATTTCCTTACTTTAATAATAATTTTCTACTTCTATTATTTTAACTTCAGTCTTGGCAAGAACTTTTAAAATATATTTTAAAGGGTGACAAGCATATTACGCCCTGATTATTACTGATTACTCCCTATATTACTGATCTAATTACATACCGTATATTAATTTTTTTTATCTGTACACTGATTACTATGACAGCAAAATGAATTTTAAGTTAGAAATTCTATACTTTAGTAATAAATGCTATGTATTAAGAAATGAGCAAATATTATAGATTTTCACTTTTCTTTAGTGTCGAAGAAAAAGGGCCATTTAAAAAAATCATGGTTGAAAGGTTTAAACATGATTGGGTTAGAACCAGTGCTTAAATCCAGTCAGTCACTTAAATTAAATAAATTTAAGAAATATTTAATCTTGGGAGTTTAAACCTAAAAAATATTAAATCCTTGACGTATACTTAAAAAAAAAAAATTATCTTTCTTCCCTTACTCCTGAATCGAAATACAAATATTGATACTCTCGGATAACATCCTTTACAAATCAATTCAGCTCTTGGCTTATGCTGATGATAGTTTCATTTGGAAATCAAGTTTGGGCGCAAGTAACGACAGTTTTTTAGAACTACAGAAGAGATCGAAACAATAACAACAAAAAAAACTTAGGGTGTATACAACTTTGAATAAACCACCGGTTATCTATGAGTCAGAGACTTGGCTCTTGATCCGAAAAAATGAAGCGATGTTTTGAAGATGAAAAGAAGATATGAGGAGACGCCTGACAATATCTTGAGAACCAGTTTTAGACCAGTAAGAGTGGGGTGATGAGTATCAAAGGATATTTCACCCTGAAATCTGAAATATGTTTTAGAGAAAAAGAATATTATAAACTGTAAAAAGGCAAATCTAATGATTGGGACACAAGGAAAGAATGGTTGACAAAAGGAGCCCAAAAAAGATCTTTAATGGCCAGCAAAAACGAGGAAGAGATGGAGAGGTTGTGAGAAACCTTAAAAATTAAAGAAAATATAAAGCAAAAACACGAGACAGATGATATAAAACAATTAGGAAGGTAGACTGTAGTACCAGAAAATAATTACGATGAATGTCCAAAGTTCTAAGAGAAGAGATTTCAGCAAATTGACATTAAAAATACAAAGCACTTGCTTGTACAAAAAACACCATCTGGTGATACACGTCATCTGAAATGATTAAACCCTTCATGCGTTTGAAACTGTTCCTGGTTTTAATTACCTCGGATATTTTGTTATAACAAAAATTGAGATAACCTCAAAAATCCAAAATCGTATCTCATTTACTGACACGAAATTCATAAGACATCGCACTTTTTTATATCTTATTTTCTGGCCAACAAAAAAATCTTGTCATCTATAACAGTTCCTCAAAGATGTTTCACGGGGAACTCTAAAAGTTCCAAACAGTACGACTTTTGTTTCATAAAAATAATAACCATTTACTGTTTTTGAAACCTATAATAATATTTGTGTCTAATGAATGCATCATTCATTTAGTCTTTCGTCATTTTTATGAAAATGTTTAAATGAAGAAAAGAAAAACATGTTTGAAACAAAATGGTATTTTTCTAATGAAAATAAAATGTACTGGAATAAAAAAAGAAATGTATTAAAAAATAACATAATTATGTATAAAATAAGGTAAAAAATATTAACCAGACAATTATGGTGCTACAGAAATTAGCCTATGTGTGAAATGAATAAATCAGATGTTTGGAATAGAAAAAGTGCCTTCAGTATGGATTACGCTTACTTCTAGCAGCAATGTATTATGCTTTCAATTATGCAGCTCCTTTGGAATTGTCCTTGCAAAACAGTTGCAAAGATCTGCGGAGAAAGATAGAAAGCAGGTCCAAAAGCATCCCAAACATGCTCAAGTCCGACCATCCATGCTCTGAATTGTTTGCTGCTGAAGATCTACGAGACTATCCCTGTGCTCCTTAGCACTAAATCATCACCTATTAAACCAGCGCATCAAGAATGACATCTCTATGCATTCACGTGGAAAGCCATGCAGCACTCGAAGATATACCGCCCCACACACAGACCTCTTCGATTCTTTCACTGATGTTTGATATCGGGGTTATCTTTAAATCAAACAACGCCTACTATCACTTTACAGGCTACACTTGGACTCACCTATCTGAGAAGAGAACAGCCCTTCATTGGTCAGCCGTCCAGTGTTGTTGCGCTCACCTCAAATGTTACCTTCTATGGCGTGACGAATGGCTGGTATTCTAACGAACAAACCACGTTCATGAAAACTTGGACCCACATATTGAGACGTTGACATCCATCACCAGATGTTTGCACTAAGAGAAGATCTCTGTGAGCCTCAGAAGGACTCATATTTAGCCCTCTGACTTTATCCTGCCTCTAGTCATCCAATAGATCTTCATCTCGTTTCTTCAGACAAATGATGTCTGGAGGTCATAGTTACAAGTTTTTTATCTGAAATTTCTAATTTCAGAAATGCAGCAAAATTCGCAGGTTTGCTATCAAAAGTACTATTTTACGCTCATTGCAGATGACATCATACCACTGAAGCGCCTCCATATTACAGTTTTACTTAGCAACTCTTATTTGACAGCCTATTTAAATTTCATTGGAATTGGCATATTTTTGGGAGAGCTTTTTTTCAACTTTTCCTTAATTTACGATAACCAGTGTAGTATTAAGAAATTAAGACTTTGACTAAAAATGAGTTCACAGAAAGATCATTAGTAGCGCCTTTGGCAAAGACGTTTCAACTTAGAAATGTCCAAAACTTTAAAAGAGCCCGATATTGAATTTAAGAGAATAAACTGAGTTGCTGATGTTGCAAGAATAGATGAAGAAAAAAATTTTGTTTCAAAATAGAAATTTTTGATTTTAACTTTTTACAATTGATATTTGATGAACTACACTTACTATTTAGCTCTTTTTAACAACTGGAATTAGTAAAATCTCATATCCCTACGAATACATATTTCGACCTTGTCTCTCGCGGTACTCACAGCATGTAATAGTTAAAAAGGAGATTTCTAAAAATGAAGGACGCTTTCTTTCAAAGTTGGTAAAGAAACGTATCAATAGCAAAGTTTTATAAAAAGTTCCACGAAATTCTATCGTTCCTAGAAAGAGTTAACCCCCTCAAGGCAACACCTCTTAGAATAAGGAAGGCCTCAGCCCGGATCAATTTAGTAGTCCGATGTGACGAAGTTAACTGCGCAGTTGATGAAAAATAAGAAAGATGTCATTACGTTCGGGGTACTAAGCTGCGCAGTGGTTGAAAATACGAAATATGTCATTACGTTTGGACTACTAAAGGATATTTATGGTAACCTGTGCTAAGGCCTACTCTTTCTAGGAGGTGTTGCTCAAGGCCGGAGAAAAAAGCACTTCTCCAGGTCCGCAAACTCCGCATTTATGCGTACCGAAGAGCATGTGTACAATTACGGAGTACCGTATTTAGATCACGTTCGTATTATCTTGTGACGCTAGAGTCATTATTATTAATAGTGATGAGAGATCACATATATATGAAAACGATCTTGAAGGAGTTAAAGGGGACCCGAGAGTTAAATCTTTTTTCATCCAGTATTGATTTTTAAAACCTGTAGTTATATTTAGATTCAATAAATGACAATTTTAAGATTTAAAACGCTAGTAAAATTTCTCATCACACTTTTCAAATTAAAATTTTAAAAAAATCAAAATAAAAAGAATATTTTTCAAAACCATTTTTTGTAGTGGAGAATAATAATTAAAAAACAAAACTTTGAAAAACGTGGGTCGCATGAAATACATAACAGTAACAATATGTGTGCTCATGAGAATATGTGTATATGTATATCTATATTTGTATCTGAATGTGGATGTGTATGCGGAATATGTTTGTGCATATGCATGTGTATGAGTAAGAAAATTTGTATATGTATGCGTATATGTACTGTTATGTATTTCATGCGCCCCACGTTTTTCGTTTTTCAAATTTTTGTTGTTTTTTATTATTATTCTCCACTACAAAAACATGGTTTTTAAAAATATTATTTTTATTCTGATTTTTTTTTTTTTTTTTTTTTTTTTTTTTTTTTTTTTTTTTTTTGTACTCACTTCCAAAATCTCAATTTTTTCACTCACTGCACACAAAGCTTTTCAACTGACATGCGACACTAATCTGAAATAATCGAATCGACAAAAAAAGACAATCGCGATCACTATCCAACTTTTTGCAGTATTTATAACGATGAGGTAAATAAAATTAAGGAAACTGAAAATAAAATTTCAATCAACTATAATAAGCTCTATAATTATCTGTCAAATTACAAATTTAATTACAATCCTCAAGATTCTCTTGATCAACAATATCAAAGTTTTGTTTTCAAACTCAATAATTTAAAAAATAATTTTAAATATACTCATAAATCAAAAAAAAGAGCCAAAAATAACTGGATGACTAGTAATATCTTGATTTTAATTCGAAGAAAGGAAAAACTATTCAAAAAAACTAAAAAATATCCATGGGATATTATTTACAAAACAGCATACAACACTATAGTTTCTGAGCTTAAGAACTTAATTAAAACAGCAAAATCAGAATACTTCAAAAACAAATTTTTAAATTGTGACTCAAATAAACAAAAATGGGATCTTGTAAATAGTATTATAGGTAATCAGAGCAAATCACATATTTTACCAGATTTTTTAAGCGACTCTGATCAATTTAATAACAAATGCTAACAGTACCTCAAACCCAAACAGTTTTCAAATTTATATTTCACCAAGTTTAACCTCGTTTGTTTTTCTAGAATTGCGTGATTGTGATGTACTTTACTTAATAAATTCTCTTTCTAATAAAAACTCCTCTGACTATGACGGTATTAATTTAAAATTTATTAAACTCTCAATAATATAAACTAATTTCATCAATACCTCAATCAAGTCATCCATCTTTCCAACTTCTTTAAAAAGAGCAACCATAACTCCTATTTTTAAAACCGGCGATAAAAATTGCTTATCAAACTATAGACCAATTTCAATATTACCTGTATTTTCCAAAATTATTGAAAAAGCTCTAGCTGATAAAATGTACAATTATTTAAAACATACAAATTTTTTCTCTGAAAATCAATATGGATTTATTAAAGGCAAAAGTACAGAAAAAGCTCTTTTGGAATTTTCAAAATTTATTCATAATAGTATTGCTGAAAATAAGATAACAGTTGCTATATTTCTTGATATATCAAAAGCTTTCGATAACGTCAATCATAATCTTTTAATCAAAAAATTAGAATTTGCTGGTTTCAGAGGAAACATTTTAAATTGGTTTATTTCATATCTTTCAAACAGAGAACATAGAGTTAAATTCCGAAGTAATTTTAGTAATTATATTTTTTCAAACCGTGGTGTTCCTCAGGGATCTATTCTAGGACCGTTATTGTTTATTATATTCATCAATGACTTTTGTCGACTCCAACTCTTTGGGAAGATAATAACATATGCTGATGATTCCGCAATTTTGTATTCTTGCACTGATTTAAATCAGCTAATTTTTCAAATTGAATCTGATTTACGCGTAATTTCAAATTGGTTTACAGTAAATGATCTAAATTTAAATTTAAATAAAACTAAATATATTTATTTCAGTTTAAGAAAATCAGAACTTAACTTAAATCTAAAATTTCACTCTCTCTCCTGTAAAAGTACTAATGAAAATTGTCAATGCTACATTCTACAATCTGTAAATAATATCAAATATTTAGGACTATATATCGATTCTAATTTGAAATGGAAGACACATATTACCAATTTAGTTAAAAAATTACGTTTTGTTTTAGTCAAATTTTATCACCTTAAAAATAAAATTCATTTTAATTTTATGAAAGTACTCTATTACTCCTGGTTTTATTCTTTAATTAATTATGGTGTAATAATATATGGTGGTGAATATAAAACTAATCTACTTCCTTTAATCTCAGTTCAGAATAAATGCTTCAAGGTTATTAAATTTCTAAATATAAATAATTCAAGTATAACTACTACCAATACATATACAAGTATTAATCTATTACCATTTCGCCATAATGTATTTTTTCGTATTTTACTTTATTTACACAACAATAAATTAATATGCAAATTAAAAACCAAAGTGTCTGAAAGGAGACCTGCAGAAATATATGAGATTCCCCACTTAACAAAAGAAATTTCGCGAAAACAGTTTTTTTACTTAGCACCTAAATTATATAATAAATTACCATTTCAGTTGCAAAACATCCAAATTTATTATTCTTTTAAGCATGCTTTATTTCAATTTTTGATAAACATCGACGATTTAGATCTTTATTTTTCACTTTAAAGGAAGCATTTGATTTTTTATACCAGTCTTGTGCCAATTCATATAATTTTCTTTTGTTACCTTTGTTATTTTTATATATATATATGTATGTGTATATATATATATATGTGTGTGTGTATATATGTATATATAGTTTCATGTATTTTTCCTTTTCTTTTTCTCTTAATTTCTATTTTAAATTTATTGTATCACCTTTCGTTGTCGCCTGGACAGGATTTTCCTCTTGGCGACGAATATATATTTTTTGTATTTATGTATTTGCTTTTGTTCCCAATAAAATTTGAAAGGATTTACAAACAAACAATTAATTTTTCTTTCATTTTATTTTACTTTGTATGTCTTTTTTCTCTTCATTTTCATGCATTGTCATCCAATTCTGGACTATGTGCCAAAATTGAAGTCTGTAACTAGTCGGGAAGTTAGTTTAAAATCGATCACAAAATTCCACCCGAACAGACATACACGAAAGCAAGTTGATATAAACGTGGTAAAAATAACTAAATTCGTCCATGAAGAAATGTTTTCTTGATATACATTTTCAACATAAAAAAAAATATTTGTAATTTTAACTGAAATATTATTTTATACATTTTCAGCTCACGCATACACCAAAGTCAAATTCAGAAGACTAAATGCAACTCCAAGCCTGCGCGTTCAACTACCGGAGAAAAAACTTAATTTAAAATAATTAAATATAAAGCAATGAAAATTTCTATTCTTCTTATTCTATATTTTCAGAATGATTAGTAGTCTTTTATTGGTTAACACGTTCACAATTGTCTTGAGGTACCTTATATATAAAATCAAGGTTACAGCGAAAAATTTTCGATTATTTAGGGTTGGTTTCATAACCCAAAATAATTTGGAACTGCTGTAAAGAAATACAGCTCTTCGAATAAGTAACGAACGCTGAGAATTGCGCTGTACGGCTTATGATATACTAGAAAAACAACTTACAGGGCGAGTAACATACTCAGATGTAGTAGAGCATCATATTCCAGTGAATGGGCATAAGGAGAAAAGGGACAGTCAAGAAGTACGTCACCTGTGTACAGGTTGTTGGTTGTAGTTTGTTTACGTTGCACTAGAGCTCCTTTATGGGTTATTGGCGATGGTCTGGGAAGCATCCCTGAGGATTATCCGAAGACATGCTATCACAATTTTGATCCTCTGCAGAGGGGATGGCACCCCTACTTCGGTAGTCTGTCCGACCTGCGTGCGAAGTCGAGCACTTTACAATAGAACTAGAGGAACAACGAGGACCCATACCGCACACTCTCAGTCCCATCGCAGGCTGATCAAAGTGGTCACCCACTTGCCCACTGACCGTAGCCAGTGATGCTTGACTTATGCAGTAGTGGTTGGAAGGAGAGGAAGGGGAAAACCTCTGTTGCAGTGTCCCTAAATGTTGCTGTTTCTTTATATACTCCGCACCAAGCCTTAGAGGCCGATTTACAGTCTATTCTTCCCCTTTGATCGCTGCTTCATAGGTTCAGGTCTGGGGCGGTCAGTCAATCCCATTGTCCTCTTAGCAACCCAAGGAGGACCTCGTGAAAGGACAGTTAGCTGAAAGTAAAATAGGCCCAACCCATAAGCTCGCCGTCATCCCAAATAGCGCATCACGGATCCTTATTCTTAATGAGAGAAACAACCCAGAGCCATTCACACTGCATGCGAACAAAATATCGCTTATGCGAATTCAGAGATGTGAACGAGAACCAGATTGGCAGGTTTTTTTACCAATCAGGGATTAAGAAATTCGCACCTCTAAATTTGCATGCGCGATTTATCTGTGTCCAAATGCTTGTTGGTAGGAGATAGTGCAATTGCATATTTTTATTTAAAAAAATGTCCTTTACAGGAGCTGCATTTTCTGCGTCCTACACTGCTTCCAAACATGCACTTCATGTAAGTTCCATTTTATAATTTTTAGTCTATTCATTTTATAAATTATGTTATTCATTTCAAATCGCATATGGTAATGCTATTTTAGGTTAATTTTCAATCACCTTGTATATAAAGCACCATAATTTAAACATTAGAACCCACTTATGACGAACTTTCATTTGACGAAATTCCGGTTCTAAATAACGAAATGGAAAATTTTGTTTGGTACAATGTTATAAATGTATTCGAATATACTCTATTAGCGTGAAATATTTTTCTCATTCACGGATTTAACGAGGGAATTAATTTTCTTACTTTTACCGTTTCTTGAAAGCGTACTTTTTTATTCTGCTGTTGAAAATATTAAAAAGGAAAATTTTATCCGTTAAAAAAAAGTTTAATTTCTAAAACTCATAGAAAGAGAACAAAAGAAGTTCCAATATGCAATTAAAATATGCAAAATGAAGCGATTCGCGTCAATTGTTTTATACGTTTAATTTTTTTTATTATTAGCCTTGAGTTAGTACTTAACAAGCTATTGGATTTAAAGAGTGTTTTTCCCCTTCCCGAGACTCTTGTTACATATACGGGTCCAAATTCTTGGGATATCAAAGCTTTCGTTCAATGTGTGTCTCTAACTTATACACTGTAAGAGTAAAAACTGCGTTGTAATATTAATACGGTGTTAGAAACTCAACAAATTGTGCGAATTTAACACCGAATCGAGGGTTTAAAGGGTGTCGTTAAATATAATCAGTAATAGTTGAGAAAGCTTACATGTTGATTTAGGTCATTCATGAATAATTCTCACGTTAGGACAGGTGATGACAGTTTACTATTGAGCACGAGACAGAGCTGCTGAACATTCTACAAAAAAAGAAGGTTGTAAAAAGCATGTTTGTTTTTAATTGTCTATGAAAGATCTCCTCATACTTTATAAGAGATGGCCTTTGTATTACGTATAAAAATGTTTTTGTTTTCAGGGTTACTTTGAGACCTTAAGAACAGAAATGTCAGGAAAGAATATTGATGTGACGATGCTTTGCCCTGGTCCAATATTTTCACGCTTTCTGGAGAATGCTTTTACGGCAACACCTGGACAGGTCAGATTTATTTTACATATATTTAATACAGTAAACAATCCATAATTTTGCAGACACTATATTCTCAATTTTTCTTTCTTTGTTTTCTTAGCAAAGATCATGTAATTTATAAACACAATATTGTCTAAAGTTGTCAATTTCCTCATATGTTTGTTAAAATCCACAGAACTCTAAACAGTCTTCTTTTGTATGTTGGATCCTGAGTCATTTTTAATGGCAAGATCAAAAAGACAATTACAGTGAAGCAAAGAATCAAATGGAGAAAAAAAGGTTCTTACGTATTATCGCAACCAGGTTGGCGCGATTTGTATGTTATGTTTTTTGTATGTATGCGATTTGCACTGATGTTTTTTTAAGTTCAAGTGCCACTGCCCGGTATACATTTGCCCGGTTTATCCTACACTGATGTTTTTTTAAGGTCAAGTGCCACTGCCCGGTATACATTTGCCCGGTATATCCTACACTGATGTTTTTTTAAGGTCAAGTGCCACTGCCCGGTATACATTTGCCCGGTATACCCTACACTGATGTTTTTTTAAGTTCAAGTGCCACTGCCCGGTATACATTTGCCCGGTATACCCTACACTGATGTTTTTTAAGGTCAAGTGCCACTGCCCGGTATACCCTACACTGATGTTTTTTAAGGTCAAGTGCCACTGCCCGGTATACCCTACACTGATATTTTTTTAAGGTCAAGTGCCACTGCCCGGTATACATTTGCCCGGTATACCCTACACTGATGTTTTTTAAGGTCAAGTGCCACTGCCCGGTATACATTTATTCAAGATGTGTAAAGAAAAATAATATAAATCACTTAGGGTTGCCGTAAGTAGGGTCGCCAAATTTGGTTATTTATGCGAATTTTGGCCTGGTTGCGTTAATACGTAAGTACCGAAAAAAATATAAGGCAACATAAAATATTTTAAAGCTCTATTAGTAATATAAAGGAAACATACCACTAAATAGTATTCTTATATTATTTTATTGAAAGTTCAAGTTTTGATCGCTAATGGTAAACAGACAATTGGGTTCGATGTTTATACGTCGAAGCTAGTCAAGCTAGTCAAGGTGAACAGTTAGGTTTACTCTTCATTCTTGCTTTATCTGTTACAATCATATGACGTACATTAAAATCTCGTCCATTTGGGAGTTTTTTGTACCACGCATTTTCTTAAGACTTTCTCGTAATCATTAGAACTCAGCGTCTTCATCAAAACATCTGATTATTTCACGCAAAGAAATCTCATAACGTATTATTTTGTTTTCAGAAATTTAACGAATCGACGAGTCCGACCGATAGAAGAATGCCAACCGACAGATGTGGTCGATTGATGGCTGTGGCCATTGCTCATAAACTGGATGAAGTTTGGATATGCCAACTACCCAACCTCCTATTCTTTTATTTGGCTCAGTACACTCCGACATTCTTCAGAAAGTAATTCCTTTTCATAAATAATATTTCCTTTCTCTCATTTATTAAATGCGCGGGTAATTTTCGGAAGAAACAATGCATCTCAGATATAAAATTCTTTAATTATTTTGTTTGTCCTTTTTCGATAGAGTTTGAGTGAAACAGCAGAACACAATATTTTAGTTTGAAAATGGTAGAACAAATACAATACAACTTATAATGCTGGCTGAAATAAGTCACAGAAGGTTTACTGCACGGGGTTTAAAAAACTAAAGGATAATTTTGTGCCTCCTCCTAAAAGTTTTTAGTGCAAAGATAAAGTGCAAATTCTTTACTTGCAGTTTCTTTGTAAAATTTAAGCAAAACTTTCGGTTGTATGAGATACATTCTAATTTTGTTAGGAAGGGATATTTATTCCAGAAAAATAAACAAATTCATCTGAGAAAAATTTATTTATTTTTTAGAGAAAATGGCCATAATTAGAAATAATGAACTAAAGAAAGAAGGGGATCAAGATAATCATTCTCTTCACATCAAAAATTTCTGTAGAAATATAAATTCAATGGTTGACTGAGAGATCAGAGCCTTCTAGTTCATTCGCCAATAAATCGAAATTAAAAGTAAGGAGAATTGTTCCCAACGGACAGTTAAGAGCATAGGAAGAGATTCATGGTTGGCGATTTAACGAAACATAACATAGCCAAAAAAATAAAGCCATCTACCCGTAATGGATATTAAATTTGAAAATAATTTGGCAAAAGCAAATCGCCAAAAAGACTGTGGGAACTAGTATAACCCTGTAACTGAAACATTTGTGTCGTAAGAAATAAAGAGATTTTGTTTTCGATTTAGTCACAACAGTGAAAATTTAACATTTGTATTGAAATAAAAAGTTAGCCCTTACATTGATTGTTAAGAATGAATAAAATATTTATATTATCTTTTTATAAAATGCAATAAAAATTAAATAATTGGTTGAATTGAATTAAAATTCGATTAAGAATGATTAAAAAAATAAATTTAAGACATCGAAGGAATTTTAAAAGCTGGAAAATATGCAATGCCTAATTGGAGTCACAATCATATGTTTATTTATTTATGTAGCTTTAAAAATAAAAGTGCCATTTTGTGTTTTAACAACCAATGCATTTTTCAGTGTCTTATTTATCATTGAAATTGTTGATAAATATTTTCAAACACTAGTATTGAATATCTTAGGCATTCGTGTATTTGACCCTTTAGTTTTTGTCAGAAACTGAATTTAAGTAATTTTGCATCAAAACGTTTATTTTTCTTTATTTAGCAGAAGAATCTTTTTATTTTTCAAAATTAAGTGGTTTCATCTGCCGCTCGCTTTCTTTTGCAGCTCATCAGATCGCTTCACTCTCATTAATTTCTTCCTGTTATTAATTAAACTTATTCTTATTCAACTTTAATAATTACGTTTATTTCAAATTTAGCAAAAGTAACGCCTTCACTCATTGTCGCTCGCTATAACCCTCGAACTCCTTGTATCGTCGTTTCCAACTCGCTCGCTCATTGCAGCGTTCACAGTTTTTTTAATAATTGGGAAGAATTCATTATTAGGGCGAGAGAATTATTTCGATTTTATTTCCGAATAAATGACTCATAGTAATACCCTTATTCATGGGATAAATTTTAAATTGGTGGACATAACGTTGATGCACTCATAATAGTTAATCTTGAATTCAATCCTTTTCATAAAGAGATATAAAACAAAAATATGAAATTTCACTACTAGTCCTGGGTCTTTTTTAAGAGTGGCAATTTTTTTAAAACAAATGGTTATTTTTCAAAGAATTTAAAATTTTAAACAATATTTAAAAAAAAAACTGTTTATATTAATAATGAAAAACATTTCTTTTGAAACATTTCTGAAAACACGATAAACATTACAAATGTCATTTCTAGAAAGAAGAAAAGTCTTTTAACAAAAAGCGAGAACAATAAAATAAAAAATTCAGAATAGTAGGAAATATTCCTAACAAATTCATATTTATTAAAAATAAAAATAGGGTGCATTTTCGACTTCAAAAAAAAAAAATGGCCATCGGGTGGCAGCTGGCAGTCAGTTTTTTCATTTGTTATATTTGCCCTACAAAGAGAGACTTTATATTAGTTTTAGCTACCATGATGAATAAAACTAACGTTTCTATTTCAGTGTGAAAAAGTTTGACAACACGACAAAATATATTTATGAATTCATAATGATACTTTTTTTTCTTATTAATTTAGGGTAATAATTGGAAAGCTGTATACACCAGAAAGAGCAGAAAAACTAAGAGAAGGAAGATGGTGAATGTGTGTAATATACTTTCAGAAATCATTTTAATCCATTTCAAAAGATATAATAATAAAAATTATATTCAATATTATAATATTATATTCAAATATATTATAAATATTTAATAAAAAAATTTAAATGTTCATATATTATAAAACGAGAAAAAAAACTTTTTCTAAAGTTCACATACGTTTCTCATTTATTTAATTTTTACACAATAAAAATATCGAAAGTCATTTTAACTCCCAGAGATGAAGAGCAGCGTAAAGCTAACCTTCGAAAATCAAATTGCATTCGATTAATCATGTTTAATGATCACACTTATTTGAGACATAATTCTAAAGAAAAGTTTGGGAATCGGGGCAACTTTAGCAATGAAAGCTAGCATATGCTAATGTTCATTGAAAAATTTCGAAGATGTCATTTTAATCGAATGTCTTTATTATGAAAAACCAATAAACGTTAAGCTAAGTTTAAAAGAATATTTTTATACCTTGTCAGAACATATTTTTTTATCATAAAAAACTAATTCCTTGATTTTGTTTCTAATAAAATAATAATCTGAGAAATCTGAAAAAATAACAACTAAATCTGAAAGCCGCGAGGGCTCAGGGAATTCCGCATCCGGCTTTCACCGACCACAGTGCTGACTTGAAATATCCTCAGTGGTAGACGGATCATGGGTTAAAGCTGTATCCACAGTTAGCCCTTGCCGTCAGGATAACTGTGGGAGGTCCTCATGGTCTTCCTCACCATGTAACGGAAATGCAGGTTACCTCCATCAAAAAGTCCTCCACGGACGCAAATTTCTCCCAATACTCGATCCAGGAGTTCCCTTGTCTTCTGGGCTGGGTTCAAAATTACAAGGCTACGGTGTTGAACATTAGTAGTCGTAAACCCATAAAATTGGGTCGACTGTTCAACGACGGTTATAAAATGAAATAAAATGTAATCTGAGATTTAGTAACAATTTTAAATAAGATTAAACGCTGTACTTGTGCAGAGATGTTCAAGAACAAACCAGGATGTTCAAAAATCAATTCAAGAGAAACCGAGGAGGATTGAAATGTTTTATTTTTCCCAAGTTTCGAAATTGGGTACAAAGTTAGGCGATTGATGACTAAGTTTACTAACAATATTTTCTGCTGCATTCTTACCGAAAATTGTGAGAGAGAATCATTTTATATCGCCCTAAGGCTACGCCGCGTAATTGCTGTGGATAGTGTATGGACTTTTATTTACTATAATACTATTAAATTAAAGTTACTTATGACGCTATAATTCTACAATCGACAACACTATATTTCTTTTAAATTTGACTTATCATGGCCGCTTTGGAATAATCGAATATCGTTGAATAGAACAATAGATTTCCTTCTACAAATGCATGAAAAAGGTTAATGAAAGGATCACCAATCAGATTTAAGTTAGTAAAGTCTTAGATGTACAATTATTGGAATTTTTAAAATCGATGGTTGATAACGAAAATCGAATCTAATTATACTTTTGAGACTTCACAAATCAAGCTAAATAATGTATTGTACAAACAAAAATTATACATTTATTGAAATTATAATCGACTATTTGCTTTAAGATTCAAAATGAATAAATCTGCCACAAAGGATGTACAGGAGGATGCAGTAAATTCTTTTGAATGATACGCTCCACTTTCATTGCTTTCTAACAAAAGCTTCATATACGCAAGAACTCAATCTTTTGAGGAATCGCCTGCCACACCCACTGCAACACACCTTTTACTGTTCGAAATCATAAACACGAGAAAACATCCTTGAATACTTTTCCCCAAGGAAAATCGAATGTTTCGTTAAGATTTTCTCTACATCGCTTGTCACTAACCTTAACGCCCTCTCCCTGTTTGGAACCGTTTTCACTGCATGCAATTGACGCACCTGCGATTGCTATAGAGCAGGGTTTCTTAACCTGTGGTTCATGGACCCCTTAGGGGTCCATAAGTCATATTTTGGTCATATTTGAGTCATATACTACTTTTAATTTTTAAAACGATTGGATCAATAATATTTAAAAAACATTGATCTTTTTTTTTCTAAAAGGTGAAAATACATATATATTAGAAACATGGTTTGTTGATTTAAATCATCTTGATTTAAATCACGATTTAAATCATGATTTAAATCAAATGATTTTTTTTTTAAAAATCAGTGATTTAAATCAACTGATTTTCTTTTTACATATATATTGATTTTAAAAATTAAAAAACAGTGTTTCAAATTATTGATACTTTTATTATTTTCTTTTCTTAGTTTTAAAATTTATTTTAGATAAATTGCTGAATTAATTAATTTTAGTTCTTTCTTGGTGTGTGCTAAATCAAATCTTTTGATTCTTGGGATTGAAAGTACAGATTAAAGTACACATTTAATGCTGTCTTAATACAGATTTGCATATTAAAATCTTCATTATATTTTATTGGTGGAAAATGTATATTTATAAAGCTTGAGGTTATATTAAAAAGAAATTACCCTAATATGCAAGGCCGGATTAACCATTAAGCACACTAAGCACGTGCTTAGGGCACCAGAGGATAGGGGGGCACCACAAAGCCTAACTAAATGTTCACAGTACATAATTTTTTTTTTTTTTTCTTTTCTTTTTTTTTTCTTGAAACATTGATATTATAAATTTATTATTTTGAGCTTCCATTTTAAGAGTAGATAACAACCATTTCTAAGTACGAAATTTGACATAATAATAAAAAAAACGAAAGATGTTTTGTATCAAAAATTTTTGGTCTTATAATGAAATTAGGGAGGGAATTTCTATACGATAAAAGCTCTATTTATTTATCCATCACAATAATTCTATAACATACTGCCACGATTCATGTTTACAGAATATTTTTCGAAGTTGTAGCAAGGTAATACTTCGGCAATTTGATTTTTTTTATGAAAAAAAAAATTTTTGATTTACAAAATTTCGATGCAATGATTTGATGTAAAAAAATTGATTTTTGATGCGAAAAAAATAAAATTAAAAAAATCTATGTCATGCACGTTTGCAGTTCTTGTGCATGTTTTTGTTTATACTATATAAAATATTTGCTTATAGTACTATACTTTTAATCATAATCTTATTGCAACTGGAAAAGAAGTCATCAAACTACGTAAAGGTTGTGTTGCAAAATTTTATTTCAAAAATTTACGTAAAAGAATTTTTTTTATTCACTAAATTAAGAAAAAGGAGCTGTGTTTAAGTATCATTGTTCGAAATTTCTTTGCGGAGAAGAGGTGAAATTTGCGAAAAACATGATCACACACTTCGCATCACTTATGATTTTTTTTATCTATATATATCGAAATTAGATTTTAAGATTTAAAATATATACTACGTAATATGAATGCAAGCAGCTAGTTTTTGAATAAGGAAAGAATTATAGGTTCCTTAGTCCTTAGAGTCTTGTATAAATACAAATGTTATAAAAGTTGAGCACAAAAGATGTGTAAATTCACAATGTGAACCTCATGTTCGTTGACGGTGAAAAATACGTTAAGAAGAATACCCATTAAAACTAATTTAATTTTGAAATCAAATGTAAGAAATAAGTAGCAATAAAATCAAATTTTCAATCATTGAATTGGTTTTAGTGCAAGTAAACTATATTTTGCACATCTTATAACGAATTTTGTAAAAATTAAAATTAAGAATAAGAAAAGTATTGAAAATTTCAAATTAAAAATAAACAGCAAATTTAAGAAAGATATTTTTATTAATTGAATTTAAAAATATGTTTAATAACTAATAAGGAAAATACTTAATGATAATGATTATATATATATGCAACATATGTGTGTAATTTCATCAACTTTTATTATGATGATTATTTGAACATGTAAATATTTTGAATAGAATAATATTATTCCTGTCACTAAAAATAAATTTAATAGTTGTGCTCAATTTTTACTTGTAGCTGGTGTGTACATCAGAATGAAATAAATAAATAATTAATTAAGGTATTTCCACTGTTCATTTAACTTTTTCTTAAAATAAAAATTGGTAATTCTGCATAAAGGAGTGGGAAAAATATTGTTGTTCCTGTTATTTTATTATAAGTAACAGACTGCTGGTAAACGTGGTTCAATTTAACTTGATCTTGCTTTCTGCCTATAACAAACAATCCCGCCGTAAAACAACAAAAGCTGTATGTTGCCAGCATTCGATTTCATGAATTCGAAGGTTCCTGAAAAGGACCACCGTGATTGTCACCGACATATGTGTTAGAATACAAAGCTAAATTTTCCGAGAAGAACCACTTTAAGGACAAGACAAGTCCAAGTGTAACCAATTGATTTACTACAGACAGAAAACATCCTTTCATCTCAGATATTTTTAAGCATCCTATAGGTGACTCATTCCCCCTCCTTTTTTTTTAAAGAAAAAAGGGTGCATATCTCAGAAAATTCAAATTGTTTTCTTGTCTTCCTTTCAAGGGGGGGGGGGGTACAGATACAAATAAATGATGACTTAAGATTGAAGAAAGTGGGAGGAAAAGAAAAGTTTCTTGATTGACATAATTTTTAACCAATAACATTATTTATGCTACAATCAGTAACTAATTTCCCGTATTTACACACCCCCGTATATACGTGAATGCACTGAATCCTACATGAATGCACAGAAAAAGTTTATTCTATTAAAACATTATTCTAAATTATTGCTTTTGAAAGCATGCTGTAATAGTGTAAAGCTGATGTTGCTTCAGGTAGTAGCTAAACCCTTCAAATAATTTTATCAATAATTATTATTTATCGATCAATATTGATTTTGTCTAAATCAATATAAGTGAAGAGTTTAATTTTCCTATAGTATTATATTTTAATAATAAAAAATTTATTAAACTTAAATGTAAAAATAAAATTACAATTATTAAGAATTATATAATTTTTTCACATTTTAAGCATACTATTACTCGAAAGTAATTAAAACAAATTTCAAGTTTCTGTTAAAAATACAATGTGACATGTTTTTTAAGAGGGGATGCCGTATTATAAGTTTTAAGAAGTAATTAAATTTTTTAAATGATTGATCTTATCGAAATAAATTTCATTCTATGACGTTATAATTAAAATAGTTATTCGATTTAAAATAAAAATTTTAGGTAACAATACACAAATTTTATTTCGATTAATTTGTCTTTAAATGTTGTAAAGAATATGTAAAATATTTAGTACATAAAATTTTAATAGGCAAAGTAGATTTTAGTTTGTTTAAGATAAATATTGGTTTAATAAAATTACATACATATGATTATTTACATTTATGATTATATTTTTCCAAACCTAAAATTATTTTCTATAAAACTTATGTGGTATTATGTACGCGTATGCATACAGGAATAAAAAATATCGTAACACAAAAAAAAGTGAATAAACTAAAAATGATGGTCTGTTATTTTCGACTGATTATTATTTAAGCTCAGTTTTTATATTATATTCATTGTTGCTATATTTATGTTTTTGTTTTGTATTATAAGAACACGAATGTTCTGAATTTGTAAATGAAAATCTGATCATTGAATTTATAGTTATTTAAAGTATTTTGTTTATGCATTTATTTACTTATTGAGGACAGAGTGTTTATTTACTGTAACAGCTTTTTCAGACCCAAGTTTCTGCCATCACTTATGAGAATTTCAAGTACAGGTTTAATGCAGTAGTTTTAAGTGATTTCTATCATTTTTTCTAAAAGGTCATTTTTTTACTAGTCAAATTAAGATTTAATTGATAGTAATTTATTGCTTTTAAGCTCTTCTGTACCTTTGACTTTGACAGGTCAACTAACTACGAGAATGTCCAAAATATAAAACAAAATAGTAATACTTCTATTAGATAATTAGTTCTGTTTTCCACAGATGAAATCTAGAGTGAGTTGTTATTATGAAATAAGTTCATTTCTGATTTTTAATCCAGATTTTATAGGATCATTAAAGATAATTGTTGCATTTATAAAATTACTCATCACTATTTTTCCCCTCATTTCTCTTCCTATCATTATTAATATATTAGGTTTAATAAGGAAAAAGGAATAATGAAAAGCATTATTAATAGTAAAAATTATGCTGTATTATATACAGTGCGTAAAATAAAAAAAAGTAAAAAACCTGTATAACTCTTGATTTAATGATCGGATTTTAACTTACTGGATCTCAATCTAAATAATGGTTTGAGGGCCAAAATTAAAATATGCTAATTAGTTGGTGCAGAAGATATTTTTTTAAGTTATGAAATCAGGCAAACGTGCTTCCTCTACCTACATATATAAATGTTGTTGTTATTGAATTTGGATATTTGCCTCTCAAATTATTGATAGTATTCACCTTGGCGAACAAAGAATTCCAAGGTAATGGCCAAGGTATTCACAATATGGAAATTAAGATCCCAAAAGTTTTTTTAGGTTGAAAGCTTGGACTCTTTTATTCCATTGCAGTTTTCATGCATTGCCTTTTGAAACGAAATGAAAAAATTTTGCACCTAATAATAAAATTCATTAACCTAAAATTAATTCCCTGTCAAAAATAGTTTTTTTAAAATTATTTATTATTAATGGTCGGAACAATTTTGAATTTAAAAATATACAAATTTTTATATAACTTTAAAGAATATTAATTTAAATGGTAAAATATAAAATTTGGACGAAATCTGTCGAAAAGTTGAGAAATTAAATGTTAAATATATAACTTTTTTAAAATTGAATAATTAAGGTTTATTTGATTGATTTAGTACACATTAAATTTTGTATTTTGTCATTCAAAATGACATTTGTTAAATTTTCAATTTAAAGTTCTTTCGACTATTCTCTTAATAAATAAAATAATATAAAATGATTAATACTTCTTAAAAATTATTTTTACAAGGAACTATTTTTAGGTACATGAATTTTATTATTGTGTGCTAAAATGTTTCAGTTCGTTTGAAAAATTCTCGAGATAAGGTTATTTATTTCGAGAGTCAAGAATTCGAATCAATTGAAAAAAAAGCATGCTTTTTTTAGAAAAACTACTTGTCTGTTTTTTTTAGTTTAAAGTATTTTGAGTCTTAGTATGTAAAAGTTCAAACTTTCGATCATAAGTTATTCAAAGTGTTTGCTTTTTTGCCCATTGTACATACACACAAACATAAGTTATTTTTTTAATATTAATTGAAAAGTTTTCAATTGATTTTATTTAAAAAAAATTTTATTTCATTTGAATAAATACTTTTTTTTACAAATAGTAGTAATTTTATATTTTGAATTAACCCGTGACTTAATACTAGACATATTTTAATTGTTAGAGGGAGGGGGGGCACCAAAATATTTTCAGTGCTTAGGGCCTCAAGAGGTCTTAATCCGGCCCTGCTAATATGCCAAAAAATAGAAGAAAAAAAGGCTGATGAATTCAAATATTTTTTTTCCTGATATAGTGTCATTCTTCCCTTTCAAAGTCTATTTGAAGCAGTAGAGTTATTAACTGGTAACTGATTTTTTTCCCTCATAATATGCTTACAGTAACTTTGACATTATCAGATTTTTCTATACAGAAATTTTGTGAAAAAAATTCCAATGAGTACATAGGTTTTCAAAAATTTTTTTTAATCTTAACTTATCTATTTTGATATAGGATTAAAAATGAATATAAAAATATATCGATTAAATATTTATTTATTTTTTGATGAATGACTACATTTATAAACACAATCTGTTACATTTATTTTGTCATATTAAAAATCAAGATTTTAAATTAAGATAATAGTTTGCTAATTGAAACTTTGTTTTAATAGTTAAAGAACAGGGGTCTATCCAAGCCAAATTTACTACCGCTTAGCGGTACCTTCACAAAGTACTTTTTCTTAAAATTTTATTTTCTTGCCTCGTAAGAAATGATAAATCCATATTTTTGTGTCGATTTTTTAAAATAATTTTTGATTTTCAAAAATTATGCCTAAATTTTCACAAAATAAGTAACTCTCAGAAAAACCTAGACAGACCCCTAATTATTCTTTAAATTCTCTATTTCATCTAGTCTTAAAATTTCAATCATGCATTTGTTTCAAAATGTTTGCTATACATTCAAAGCTATGTATTATAATGAAAAATTATTTTAGTAAGTTAGAGCTTCTAAAATATAGTTTTAATATTAATTTAATTTTGATGAAACATTTATAAAGTTTTTTTAATCATAAATTAAAGTTCTTACAATGTATTTGAATAAAAATCAAAAAAATCTGATTTAAATAAAAAAAATCCGATTTAAATCAGAAAAATCTGATTTTTTTGATTTTTAAAAAAAAATCCAAAAAATTACGAACCCTGTTTTGAAACTAGGTGATTGAGATACCCCAAATTCAGTGTGGACTACACACAGCCCTCTAATATCCCCGTCATATTTTTAACATCCTCCACCAACCGGCTTTCAGTTTGCACCATTCAGTTGGCAACCCCCTGATTACGTCCGATATGCTATTTTTATAATCCTCTATCAACCCCTCATTTTTTGTGAACCCTCCCCTTTGCCCTTTTCCAATAGAGACCTTTTAGATATGCCAGAGATCCTCTACAATATGAGGAAAAGAACATTCACAAACCATATAAAAATTTAAAATTTTTAAAAACACAAAGTAGCCTTTGAATTTCATTTCAACTGAAAATAAAGTAAAAATAATTTATGGTTTTTGCAATAATTTTTTTTACAGGGGGTGGTCCATGACTTCTTAAAATTTTTTAAAAGGGGTCCATTATACCAAAAAGGTTAAGAAACACTGCTATAGAGGGATAAGAAGGACGTGATAGGTGAATCTTTTGCGGAAACAATCGTGTTCTCATTCTCACTCGCCGGAGAATGGTCCAAGTTTAGAATTTTATTTTGTTTCTGCTGAGAGGCATGGTGGCTCAGGGAATAGAGCCTCCCACTGAAGTAACCCCCAGGTGCGCATAAGCAGATCCTATATTGGATAAGACACTTGCTTATTGCAGGTGAAATGGGCGAGGATAACGCGTAAATTTGGTCGGAGAACTAAATTATATTAACTTAAACCACAATTCGATATTCCTTATCTGCAGGGAAGCTATCCTTGATAAATGAAATAAAATTTTAAAAAAATTTTAAAAAAAACGCTTATGCAGGTGTTTTTCGTTAAAATTTCATTCTTTTAAGAAGTGCTGAAGAAATTAATTTAAATACGTTATTCGTTCTATTTCTTTATTCGTTCTTATTAAATGAAATAACATATTTTTTTAAGAAATATTTATTTTTCCTATAATTTATAAAAAACTTTATTCATGCAACTTGCGTTATTCTGTAAGCTCGTGTTGTTCATCCGGAAATTAATTTATGAGTACGCGATAAATAAATTTTGGTAAAAATAACTGAATAACTTCCTTTTGTTGGGAGTTAAAAGCATTTAATTGTTAGGATCACTTTACAAATACATTATATTTATGCAAAACTCTTAATTTTATAATTGTTTGAATAGCACATTGCTTAATGAACTGAGCTGAAATTAGTACTATCCCAGATAGTGGCTTGAAAACCAAATAACGGAAGAAAAAAAAACGAAAACAAAAACACTGGGGAAAAAAGCATCTTAGTGACATTACTAGCTATCTTCATTCAACCCGAATTTTAATGCAATTAAATAACTATTCCAACGCAATTAAATATTTTTTTTTTAAATTTATTAAGATACAAAGTTTATTAAATAATACTTTATATATTTTTGAGCCGTTATGGCTGAGTGGTAAAGGCCCTGAGCTATCATTTTAAGAAACTGTGGTTCGATCTTCAGTGGCGGCATAAATCCCCTCACCTCCAGCTTCAAATCGAAGGAAACTTGCCTGGGGATAAAGGTGGTTTGTGCGCATCACATTGCTCTAATGATGCCGATGGTCACAAAATTGTGGAACCTTACCCCCCAAGAATCTGCTCAAGAACCGCTCAGCAACCCGGATGATTGCTTCGCAATAATTGTTGTGTTTTGGCAGGAAACAGTTTTTTCTACATAAATTGAAATTATTCACTTAACATATATGTACTTTCTGTTTTCTTTTGCCTCCACTTTCCACCTCCAAATATTATTATCTATAAGTATTATAAATATTTAGATCTATTGGTGAACAGAAGTATTTTTTCTAAGTAATCATTTTTTAAAATAACATTTATACTGTTATAACATATTTTTCAAACAAATTTGATGAGTTCACATCATTATAATATTCATTATAATAAAAAAGAACAACTATTCTCTTAGGTTTCAATTCTTGAATTAAAAGCGTAATAATAGCTGTACATGAAAATAACTTTAAATTAGAGTTACAAAAATATTTATTGCAAAACATGACTTGTATTAATTTTATGCTGATGACAACCTAAACACTTTAGAAATAAATGAGGAAAAACTGGATCCTACTACCTCAGTCAACAAAAATACATGCGACATTAGATAGACCATTTTTAATTTTACACTACACAAAAAAAAAAAAAAAAATTATATATAAAATAGTGTCTTTATAAATAATGAATCTATCAAGAGTAGTCTCCCAGAAAGTTAATCTTATGATATTTTTAATATTCTTTCTGCATTATCTTCAGCAAAAAACAATAAATGAGCGATTGATTAAAAATGATCGGAATGTAGAAATAAAAAACGATGCTTATTTTAGTTGTAGTAGTACTTTACTTGTGGCGCACTTAAGGCTACACTATGGGCTTTTGGCGACGGTCTAGGAAACATCTATAAGGATGATCCAAAGACGTGCATGCCATCGATTCTCTGCCGAGTGGATGGTAGCCCATCAACCTACGAGCGATGTCGTGAACTTACGGTACATACATATTAATAAAATATAACATAAGCATATAGCATATAATTTAACAAAATGTATTGATGAAATATAATAGGACTATATACATAAATAAAAACTATATTGGTTTGAATAGTTGTAGTACTTTATCTACGCCGCAATAGAGCTGGAAACTATTGTGAGGATAATCCAAAGACATGCCATCACAATTTAGATCCTCTGCAGAGAAACTCGCACACTTGCTTTGGTAATCCAACGACCGCGAATTTGATCACTTTACGGTTTGATACGGCGCACCCTCGATCCTTTTACAGGCTTATCAAAGTGGTCACTTACCGTTTACTGACCGCAGCCAATGATGCTTGACTTGGATGATCTTCTGCAAACCGTTGATTTGTCTGTGGGACTACAACGGTTGAGACAAGTGGAATGACAATTCCATTCATGTTTCAACTGTGTGGAACTGCACAATTATGAAGAAATTTTATGAAATACATGATACATCAGGCTTTATCACCTTTTAGCAGCGATTTCCTTTAATGTAATTTATTTTTTATAGTGTGGATCAGTCATTTAAAAATACTTTTTTTGATAAGAATTATTTTTAAATGAATGAACCAAGCAAGGAACCTGAATTTTTTAAGTTAAACATTTAACTCTTATCAGTTTTTCTATATTGTTATCGAAAACAATTTATATAAAATTGCCCCATAAAATGTTTTTCTTTCTCTTATAAAGATGTGAGCTACTGTTTCTTTTCTTTCGTGAAACCTTAACGGAAATTCTATGAGAAAAAAAAGTGATTGAACAAATAATCCGCAGAAAAATCGGTAATCGAACTTGAATATGAAGAACTTATAAAAGTGCAATTATCATATTAAATTTTTTTTAAATTTAAATTCATTATATAACACAATTTTTTTTCCGGTTGTTTTTAAGCCCAAAGAATTTTCTCCGCCATTATTCTTCTGTTTATAGCAAAAATAAAGATCCGAATCATCTCTCTACATTTAAACCCCTTAGTCCTGAAATTCGTCTATCATTCCCAAAACAAAACATAGTTAAAAACATCTGGCTTAAAAAATTTTAAAGAAATTGTGAAACATAAAAAACGATTCGCACAAAGATGAAGTGACTTTTCCCGAAATTTGTTGTGCCCAGGACAATTTTTCTTTTATTTACTTCATTTAGATTGTATTATAGAAAGTTTGCTTGCGCGGGTGGAGATGCGGTTACCGTAACGGAGATTTTTCCACCTGCTCTATATGTCAAGTGGTCGCTATCAACTTTCAGTCGGTCTTGACCTACTACCTATAATGCCACCCTTTGCCCCTTCCCCGCTTCACATTTCAGGGAAATTCCTTTTCTTCTTTCAATGCATACCTCCACCTATCATACACGGTCGACGACCTCAAATACCCAAAACATCCACCAGAGGTCCTCCTTCAAGATCTGACGTCACGGAAGTTGTAAGGTTGTCAAATTTTCACAGATTGACCTGACCAAAACATGGGAATCTTCAAACAGGTGAGTTCTTCCTCCTCTTTTACGAGAATTCGTTTTTTTTTTTTTTTTATTATTCCAGCTATTATTTTGATTTATTTCTATTTTTTTATTTGCTTAGTTTAGTTTTTCCATTATTCGTTGCGTTATCCTAGTCTAGTTCTTTATATTTTGATCATTAAACAGGTTTTGATTTATTAATTTCGATATTTTTTTATTCTATTAATTAAATAAGAATAACTTTAAAATGGGGGTAACCAAAGCGCTGTAGAAAGGCTCCTAATCAAATGAAAAGAAAGAACTTTTAACCTCGACGTTATAAACATTTTCAAACAGCGGGTAAATAATGCTTCTACAATATCCTCCATAAAAATATAATGGAAGTCTGTAAAAAATAAGAAAATTCGAAAATAGAAAGAAAAGAAAAATTAGGCACTAAAAAAATCAGTTGTTTGTGTTAAGTACTTCAAAAGAATATTAAAACATAACCCCTTTTATAAAATTTCAATTATTCTACAGACACACTCTTTCAGTGACCCATTCTGCACCGGCCATAAGGTCAACTACTCAGCTTTCAAAGATTCAATAAATTTAAAAAAAGGACAAAATTCAAAGGAGAATTTGTTTTATGTAATAAAACTTTAGACAATTATTTTGCAATGCAGTGTTTCAAAAGGTTTTTTATATTAACATACTCAGTAGTCGAAAAAACGACATTATTTTTATAGTTGACTTCAACTACTTTTTTTTTCAAATATAGTGACTACAAACTACTTTATTACAAATGTAATGACTACGATCTACTTTATTACAGATATAGTCACTTCTTTTAGGATACAAGCTTTGTTGGAGGTCTAAATTTAGAAACAAGTTCAAAATAGTTTCGAATAAAAACTAGCCTTATGTAAAGAATTATTAAGAAATGTCAGGAGGCAATCTTTTTATTCAATACCAACGAATATTTAAACTAAGGGGCATAATCATTCCATTGACAAGCCCGCGAAGATTAAAACTAAGTAGTTGCCAGGAATTGCTACAAACTGCTATTTATTTATAATTATTATTTGTACCATATATATATATATATATATATATATATATATATATATATATATATATATATATATATATATATATATATATATATATATATATATATATATATATATATATATATATGTTTGTACCGCATACACTTTGTTTTTAAAGTACCACACCACTTTAAAAAATAAAATTTTTAAAAAAGTAGTGGCTAGAGTACCGAAGCTACTTCTCATGACTACTGCTTTTAACTCAGTGTCGGCATTACAAGCGCTTTTTATTTTCGTATTTATTTATATCTATTTAATAATTTACTCATTACTCTTTCGGATAATTTAACAAATTATTTAAATAACATGTCAGTAGGAAAAAAAATGCAAATTTTAAAAAATATATATGTAACAGTAAAAATGATAAATCTGATTATTATTAATAAGGACCAGTCATTATTAATAATAAGTTTTTTTTGGTTATTATTAATGACTGCTAATAACCAGTCATTATTAATAGTTTCCAATGAAATTTGTAAATGTGATTAAACGGTTTGTATAGCATTTTGATGTGCCTCTTTGTATATGTGTTACGGTGATAAATCCGGTTATTTACTAATACAAAACTATTAATAATCGTTTCTTTTGGTCAAAGTGAGACACTTGTATTGAGTCCGGTGTGAATTACAAAACAGCATTTTGAAGGCACCGATGACTGCTGAAAGGTTTGGTTATAACAAAAACATCAGTATAGGGCAAATATATTCCGCACTTAACTTTAAAAAGAAAAATCAGTGTAGGGTACACTTTAATTTTTAATCACATCACTTTTCAAAATATATATAAATATAAATTAGAGATACATAACTGCTTTGAACTAAAATATTACATTTTTTTAAACAAATTACTTTTTTTGGCAAGTAAAGCTACTATGAAATTTGGAATCACAAAGTGTTTTTGCATTTGCAACAACTCGAGTTGCGCTTGCTTCTACAATTGCAATACTGAATTCCTTCTTGACCACCTAAGTTCGAATCTTAACAGGAGAAATAAAAGCTTCCTTACGGGCAGTAAAATAATTCCTTGTGTACAGTAGTTTTAAAGTGCCCCATGTTTTGTACCAAGTTTATAAAAGTTTTCATTTTTAAATTTTTTTGTATTGAGCCTATCTAAATAGTTGTAAAAACGCAATTTCATGATTTCTAAATCGTCATCCATTGTGTCGTTGAAAAATTTGTTAAAATAACTATCTAATTTTGTGAAAAACTATAATATAAACGCCAAAATATTACAAAGAAAGAAACAGGAGCCTAAATTCTAAAATAAACAATCAGCATATATATATATATATATATATATATATATATATATATATATATATATATATATATATATATATATATATATATATATAATATATATATATATATATATATATATATATATATATATATATATATATATATATATATATATATATATATATATATATATATATATATATATATATATATATATAGGTAAAAAATATACATAAAAAAGGGGGCACCGATGTTCCATCTGCGTCATGGAATTAAGAAAGAAATAGCGAGTCATTGAATAATCACAAAATAGTAATCAAATGTTATGTCATTTCGCTACTTCTAACGGTATGTCTAAGAGTGATATAAAAGTGTTTTTATTAGTTTTAATACTTAAAATTTATATAGCTATGTAAGAACATCAGCTATTTTTTTACTTTAAAAATGTGCAGTTTCGTTTAAAAAAGATTTTTTTTTTTTTTTAATTTATAAAAAGTTTTTCTAGGCCATGTGAAAACTGCATTTTCTTCATACTTTAAGTCACCTCTTCACGAATTTCTGGCGTTAAACATCCACTCAGAGCAACAATTTTTTATTTTCAACTTCTTAATCTTGAATCTAGAAGACAACACTTCGTTTAAAGATCACATTCATCTTTGAGAAGAATACTTTAAAGCGATCAGCATTTGCACGAAATGGAGGTAAAATCCTCTCATGGCTAGCCTGATGACAATTATCTGTCTTTACCGAAGAAATTCACAGCAGAAATGCAGTCTCGGGAAACAAAATAAAATTTAACTATTTATTTGTAGACTTTCTTTGTCTCCACCGCTGATTTTAATAAAAAAGTTGCCATTTGTTTTGTCAAATAAGATGAACAGTACGCCGGGGAAAAAATACATGAATAATGTTCTAGGACTCATCACGTTCTAGGACTCATTCTTAATGATTCGAAGGGGTGACCTCAAAGATTCTAATTTATTAATGCAGACGATATTTTAATTTACCAAATCAGACACAAAATAAAAGAAATATACTTTCTATTAATAAAAGTATCTTTTTTTTTCTCCGCGGTTTTTGAACCCCAAAATAGAGAAATCAGGGACTTCACTACGCCGGAGCAGTCGGGGCTCAAGGTGGAACCATAGGAAGGGACCACATCACATTTTTTCAAAATTAAGTTCCTCTCCTTTTTTTTACACGAAAGAAATTGTGTGAAGATAGAATTGCAGAAAATTTATCTTTTTCTTTTTTGTTATTGCATATCTACTTTAATATAAAGGGAAGGGTAAAAAACGGTGAAAAGAGAATTATTTCCCTCCCTCAAAAGAACAAATGGCCCCCATAGCGATCCAAAGTTTTTACCCCCCGATTTTAATTTTATTTTTTACGTATCTCGCCATATCTCGAAAACATTTTGCACACAATTATAAAATTCATTTATCCAAAGATAATTCCACACAAAAAATAACTTTAATTTAATTGTTAAATTTTATTATTTTATTTAATAATAATCGAAAAATTATTTGAGAAATTCGATGATCGATTGAATGGATTTGCTTTATTGTCTATTGAGAAATGAAAGATCACGAAATATTGACTTTAACAATATAATCAATGAATTTGCGGTAAAAAAGGCCAGGAGAAATAAATTTCTCGAAATTTTTTTTGTATTATTTTTTTAAAATTATAATATTTCGTCGAAATTGTTTTTAAAAAAATTCTTTATAAAGATTTATGCCGGACAATTTAAAATATTTTATTATTAGTTTCCATTAATTAACAACAGATTCGCAATTTTTAGTGGGCTGTGTTTCAAATTATTGATGACTTTATATTGTGTGCTAATGGTAGACATTAATTTTATAATTTTTTTTAGATAATTTTTTTCTTTTTATCTCTTTTTTAAATTTTATTCCTGTGAAATCTTATTTGTAACTTTACTTTAAATATTTAACAAAAACTGAAACTAATCTAAATTTTGAAATATTAAATTAATGACTACTAAAGCAAGATTCAATAATTTTACACACAATGGTCGAATAACGTAAAGTAAATATTAATTTAAAAAGTATCTTTAAATAAAAGTGAAATGAAGAACTTTAAATTATTGCTCAATGTTTTCAACTATTTGTTCATTAAATTATGTAAAGGTATTATTTAAAAGATTTTCTCAATTTCTCAGATATTTGTAAAAACATATTATCTCGAAAGTAATAAAGATTTCAAACATTTTTCTTAAGGAGTTACACTCCAGAAATCAAGGCGACCTGATATATACTCTTCTCAACAAACTTAAGTTTATAAATCTATCTACCAAACTAGAACCATTAAATATGTTTAAAAATATGCTTTTTTTTTAATTAATTTTTAAAAGTCTTATACACTTATATGTATTTTGTAATCAAAAAGGAATTTTCCAAATATGACACCGTTTTAGATTCTAGTGTTAAATTTAAAACTTACAATATTCACTAATCCCATTTATGTCTGAACTTATTTTAATAAATAGCCGACCGGTCTGTAAAGGGAACTGCATCAGAAAGGGTTCGATTCCCGGGCAAGGCATGGCTTTCCTTCGCCTTACTGTGGGAGCAACCTAATAGGGTGTCCCTGAAAGAGTGGCCAACAAATCTGCCCTTCAGAAGCCTATATGATGATTCAGGCAGAACTAATAAATATATTTGATACATAAATAGCGACGATTAAAGATGGAGTGCAGAAAGTTTTAAAAAGAGCCCCTGCTAAAAACAAGGCCCAGAGGGGCGAAGTTACTCCATTGACCGCAATAGTGTCCCCATACTTTGGTCAGGGGAGCGATCCAAAGTTTGGACCCCTTAACTTTAATTTCATTTTGCGCGTATTTTGCCATATCTCGAGAATCTAAGCGAATTAAAAAATCTTTGCACATAGTCATAAAATCCCTTTATCCAAAGATAATTGCATGAAAAAAATAAATTTCTGTAGATATTTATTATTTTTTATTATTTTACTAAATAATAGTCGATGCATAATAATAGTATACAATTTTTTACAACATTTGAAAAAATGTGATTTTACATGGTAAAAGGCAAAATTTGAGCGAAATTGGTTGAATAGTTCCTGAGAAATCGAATTTTGAACATGCGACTACTTTAAAGTTGGATTTCTCAGGAACTATTCAACCGAATTTGCTCAAATTTTCTAGTACGCCATATAGAACTTTTGTATTTTGCCATGTACTTTAAAATGACATTAAAAATTTTATGCCTTAGAATCCAAAGTTTTTTCGATTATTAAAAAATAAAATAATAATAAAATAATAAATACTTGCTAAAATTAATTTTTTTTTGCATGGAATTATTTTTGGACAAACGAACTTTATAACTGCGTGCAAAAATTCGTCAATTCGCTTAAAAAGTTCTCGAGATATGACGAAATACGCAAAAAGTAAAATTAACATTAAGGGGTCCAAACTTTGGATCGCTCTCCTCACCTATTGGTACCCTATTTTACAGATTGCGGCTATTTTGGAAGTCAGAAATCTGAATCCGTCGTAAAAATGGTAGGTTTATTCAGAAAAAGTACATTTTTGCGTCTGATTTCGTAACTTAAAATATCGTCTGCATTTATTAATTGGAGTCATTAGGATTGAGTCCTAGAACGTGAAGATCCGATCATTAGGTTTTATAAGCTATAGATTTTAACTAATAGTTGCATTGCTTATAAATGATGAGTCCTTAAAATTTTAATTTATGAAATCACAAAAATTAGTTTCATTTTCTGTTTAAAAACCCTGACTGATGAAATTTAAAAATATAAAATTTTCACCTCCATTAACTAGATCAATTTTAACACCATAGTCACAAGTAAGGAGTTCTGAAAGTTAAAAGAAATCAGGCTAACACAAGCAGCACAAAAAAAAAAAAAAGAATTAAAAAAAAGAAAGGAAACTTAGATGTTAATTTTGGTATATCTTGGACTAGATTGTTTTTTCAGAATGAAGTTTTTCTTTTCTATTTTTTTTTTAAAGGAACGTTTATAAAGTTTTAAGTTAATATTTATTCAAAGTATTTTTATATTCTTTTTAGGATTAACTTATTCATAAGTATTGTCTTGACCAGCGATTTTAATAAAAAATATGAATAGTGAAGATGAAAAATAATTTCGCAAAGTCTTAAATAAACCATTGGCCGGAATTGAAAACTAATCCGACCCATTGGACGATAAGAAGAATAAACATCAGGTGATGCAATCCATGACTTGAAATGTTGTGACTTTTATAAAAGTCTATCGAAAGAAGGCTTTTATAAAAGTCAGAAAAGAAAGAAAGAAGAAAAAAAAATTTGGCCAATGGGTGATCGTAAAAATGCGATTACAATTTTTGTTGTTGCATGGTGTGAATATTAGATATAAGTTCAGTTCACCAAAAGAAATACAGGATACATTCATATAGGATAATTTAACCCGCGATATTCAGAATTTTCCACAATTTTTCATGACTTCAATAGATAGATTTAATTTTATTTATTCATTTAAAAAAATATCTTTAGGACACTTCAGGATAGGTTCTAACAAATTCTCTTTTTTAGAGCATAATTTATGCTATTGTCCTGTTATGTCCAGGAGAGATGCTGTGCGGCGATGTGAGAAGAGGTGAAAATGAAGGTTATTACGCCTTCGAGAAAGCACCCTCTCGCTTCATGCGCCCCCCACAAGTGAGAAAACCACCCTACATGATGTCTACCGTCCCTTGCCAGATGAGAGAGAGTAAAAGGCCAAAGTACACGCTGTGCGGAGATTTGAACAAGGGTTTCATACCCCTCAATCCCATGGGTCAAGAGTTTCATGGACACCCCTATCCATTGTAAGTCTATTCTGCACAGACGTCCTCAAATCTTAAGTCAAATTTCATTCATAATCTTTAAACACTTTGAGGACAGAAAATGTCTTTATGTCTCAAATTATTGAGAGTACAAATTAGTTCGGTCCGTTTTTTTGTGTTAAAAATTGCATTTATTTCAGAACAAAATGAATGAACAGATTAATCAAAGTAACACATCGACTGAGCTGATGAAGAGATTATATCCTTTCTTTATTTTGTTTTCCGGATTTTTAATATTTTTTTCCCTAATTTTTTCTCAATTTTTTAGCTTATATATATATATATATATATATATATATATATATATATATATATATATATATATATATATATATATATATATATATATATATATATATATATATATGGCGCCCTATTTGGTGGTCTTATAGAGGCAGAAATACGGTAAATTGTACCATATTCTAGCAGTTTTGACCATACTTTTTATTTTTTTCCATCTTTGACATTGCTAGACAGCAGATCTTTTCTCTAGCAATGCAATGCGCTATAAAAAAATTAGGAACACTTCTATAAATTTCAAAATAATACAGGTTTTCCCCCAATTATTTCATTGTAAGAGTAGTAAAAAGATATGAGAAGATTTAAAATGAAAGAAAAGCTATAGCTAAAAAATTTACACAAGATTAGATTTCAATTTTTAACAAATAAATCCAAAGCTGGTAAATTTTCAAGTGTCATTATGAATGCTAGGGATTACTTTTAAATTTTACTCACAATTGCAAGGTAAAGCCGGTTCCCGCATGTAGACATTTTCGGGGACTAAAATTTCAAAATTCGGTTAACATTTTCTGGTTTCATTTCATCAAGCATTAAAAAGCAATTTAAAAAAAAAAAAAAAAAGATATAGCCCCAGTATGTGTACCATGGTCGTCCCTGCAAAGTGGAACGGTAGATTTCCGTATTTGTCACCTCCAATTGTTTCGTTACTTAGTTAAATTGTTCAGCAAGCACAATAACCAGAAAGCATGAAACCTTGTGTCGGAATTTCTTTTTATTGTCACGAAAATGTTTGTACTAAAAACCTTTTTTCAATAAAGCAAAAATATTGCAGTTTCAAACCTTTCATCCTAAAAGGATAAAAAATTATTTTTTATAACTTTTTTAAAAATTATTGTCCCTTAGGTAAAATGGTCCATAATGACGTTTTAGCTGGCGTCACACTAGTGATGTGCAGTGTCCATTAAAATTTCAGGACAAGGCGGATTTTAGCTGAGCATACAAGTCTTTACGAACCTTAAAATTACCTAGATTTAAGATTATTTTCACACTTGAGACTAGCTTCATTAAAAGATTTTTCACGCTTGAAAACCCTAAGTCAACCTCGATTTAAGGTTTTTATATAGAAGGTTGCATTCCAAGGTTTTGGATAAGGGAAATGTGCATAGAAAAGAGCGTCACGGATCTCGTTTTAAGGTTTACACGTAAACCACGTAACAAATCTTTACATTAAAAGGTTTTTTCTGAGTGAAAATAAACCCTATTTTGCTATCTGGGTTCATGTATTTAGGATTTTGTACATAAAGTTGAATTTAAGTTGAATTGTAAATTGAAAAAAAAAAAAAAACGAGCCACGGTGTTTCAGGGGATAGAGCTTTCGCCTTCCAATGAGGTGAACCGGATTCGAATCCCAGCGATGGCTGGTTGATTCGAATTCCGCATCTGGCTCGCACCGACCACAGTGCTGACATAAAAATATCCTCAGTAGTAGACGGATCATGGATTAGTGTCTCCTTTCTGTTAGGCGAACCATGGGAGGTTTTCCTCCCCATGTGACGCAAATGCGAGTTAGTTCCATCAAAAGTCCATGAAGGCAAATTTCCCCCAATGCTTGATCCAGGAGTTCCCTTGTCTTCTGGATTAGGTTCTAACTTACAAGTCAAAGGAGTTGAACATCAGTAGTCGTAAACCAGAAATTGGGTCGGCTGTTCAACGATGGTTATAAAGTAAAATAAAATAAAGTTGAATAGCTTTTTTTCCTTAAAAATCTTGTATGGAAAACTATAATTATTTGAATGTTTCTCTCTTCTTTAGTGAACTCATTAAAAACAAGACGCTGATATTCCTATCGAAAACTCTGCCCTACCTCAAAGAGGATCCAAAAATTCCCAAAGTCACCAAGTTTCAGACAAAGAAACATCCCCAAAGACATCGTCGATCCATGGAAATAATGAAGAATACAACAGAGAATGAAACAAGCGGAAGACAGAACTGCGAGTCTGGGGGAATGTAAGTAGTGCAAAAAATAATAGCTTTTACTCATATCTCAGATATTCACTTACCTGCTTACGAAAAATTCATCAATCAGTTACAAGTAGCAACCAATAGGAATACATTTCTATTACAACAGGAATAAGAATCAGCCAATAGGAATAAAATAGCGTCCCCTCACATTCACAAAATTAGAGCAATTGATTGAATTATCAATTGCTGTATTGGTTGTCAAGTGATCTCTAGAATAAACATCTCTATTTGCTTAAAAACATTTTCAAAATCATCACGTTGAGTTAATAACGTAATGCGCGGATCGGGAGCTGGATGTCAACAATTACCTGAAAATAGTACGAAACATATAAATGTGGTTTTCTACACTAGGGTGCACTGCAAGTTCTTTACCTATAGTCCGTGGGCCGAACTCATTTATCGTTCAAGTTCGTTCCGATACTTTGGGGGCAATTTTTTCTTTTGACAAAACGATTCAGAATGTTTTAGTATTTTTAATTTTATAAAGTTCTCCAAATATTATTTGGTCATAATTTAATAACAATCGATTTTATGACGCACTCTTTTTCTGTATGCTTTCGTACTCTCATCCAGTGAAATCGTTGAATTATTTTTTCCTCCGCCAAGCTAACCAATCACGCATTGTCTCCTCACAGTCGCTTACAGCAATGTTTATAAGCAAATCGTTGGTTGCATTGATGCTAATTTTCTCGATTTCATTTTAATCCTTTGAATTTTTTTTTAAATTTAAATAAAGGTCTCTTTTTAGAGCCAACTATATATTGATAACGCTTCATTTTCCCGCTTTACTGTTAAATATTTGATTTTCATTCCGAAATTCGAATTGTGCAGGCGGTCACATTGCAATGCCTCTCTGACCTAATCAAGAATTCGTCTCCGATTTTAAGATACAAAAATATATACTTAGCTTAAAAATAAGAAGGAATTGTTTGCCCTATTTTGATTTTAATAATATTTGCTGAGTTACAAATTTAAAGGGGATATTTATATATAGATCCCACCAAAGAAATGAAAGTATTGTGGTTATGTTGATGAAATGTTAAAAAAAAATTTTTTAAACAATTTTCATTACTTTATGAACATAAAATATTAGTTCCAAAATGATTAAAAAAGCTATATATTAACGTTAATGATCCATTATTCTTAAAAAAAATATTATTTTTGTTTCACTAACAAAGGTGCTATGGTAAGTATTGTTTCAAAACATGGTTGTTTTGATGGCTTATTTATCTAATATCTTTGATATTAAACATTTTTGTAGAGTAAAGCGCTCATCTTATATTGCTTGCATTTTAATTTTACTTAATTATTACTTCTTTTTAAACTCTGAATGGCGTATAAATTTAAAAATTTTTATTAAGATGTGCTTACTCGGAAAAAAGAAAACAAAACTTTTTTTTTTCCCTTTTACAAAAAAGCTATAAAAATACTCCTCTTAAATAAATACTACTCTTCTATAAAAAAAACTGTTAACTAATCTAAACTAAAAATAAATCATGAAATTTAAGGGAATTTATGTAGGTTTCCTCTGTAGGGTCAGCAACAAAAAATTCGACAATTTTGTATTTAATCATTGAGTATTTTTTTTTTTTTGGATTAAATTTAAAAACAATAGTGTAGATTCAAAACATGATTTAAACATTTAACTTCAGATATTGGTTTAAAAAATGTGTTTAATCAATTTTCCAACTGGCACTATTTCGACAAATAGTTAAAGAATGTCTCTACACTTAAATGTAAATAAATTATTGAATATCAAACCATAATGAAATTTCCAAATATATTAATGTCTGGAATTATATTCTCTTGCTAAATAAAAATACATTCAACAATACCTGTCTAAGGTTTTTTGGAACACTCTGTATTTGTCTTTTGCTACACTTGCAAAAACTATTTGAAATAACACTTGAAAACATTTTTTTTTTTTTAATTAAAACAATAAATTCTACATACTAAATATATTTTCTCTAAATCAATATTATTATTTTCAAAATTAATGCTGTACCAAAACATTAAAATTTTAAATAATGAAAAACCAAATTTTGTTAAATTGTTCAAATAAATTATGTAACAAGATAGTTCAGTGTGTAAAATATCCGGTTTTTATAAAGTAAAGAAAGTTTTAAAGCTTCAGTAAAAGACAGTGTACCAAACAACAAATTTAAAAAAATATCAATTCAAATTTATTGTAAATTTTACACAAATGAAATTTTTCATTTTTATGTCAAACTGAATTTCAAAATATTCATTTGTATGAAATGGTTTTTTAGCTTACTAAAATAAGTATAGTCTTAAAAAATAAGGGAGAAATATCTCCAGATTTTTAAAGAAAATCAGATTATTTTCTGTAGGGTAGCAGTTCTTAAAAAGTTGATGCAAATTTAAATTTTCACAGAGTGGAGGAAAGATTTATATATTCTATAGAATTCAAGTTTTAAGTATTTTTACAAAAATAATAAAAAAACCTGTCAAATAATCGCAGATGCAGTATCATAACCCTTCATTACAACTATAACTGTCATAGTCTATGTTTTACCTTTTTATATTGAATTATCAAATCATCATGATTTAAAATGAAAAGAAAAAATAGATTTTAAGATCTTGAAGTAACTATAATTGTGTAAAAATGTGGAAGTACATACTTATAAAAAACTGTTAAGTGTTTTAGCGCAAAAGAAACGTGAACGAACGGGAAGATATAGTAGTATGCAGACAACTGCTTTTGTTCTGATTGGTCCATTCATTTCCAAGTGACGTCAAATTACGCTTCTCTTCGGATATTCTTGGGCAAAATACTGAATTCGTGAAAACAAAATAGTTCCTCATTGTTTTGATAACTATCAATTAATGGCCAGTCAGATTTTGGAGAACTTTATGAATTTATGTTTCTCAACCAAGATTGTGTTCTATTTTGGTAGAATAAAATTGCCCCTCAAATGTCGGAACGAAAATTAGTTTAGAGCTACTTTTGAGACTTCGGCCCACGGACTACTATACTTCCAGGTTACTGTATTTTGAAGCCATATGGCTCACAACGTGATCACCGTATATAAAGATTCTCTTGAGTAGTATTTCTTGTATACCTGCATTTGTGGAAAGATTTATTATTTGCGTTTAAAAAAAAGAATCGTCATTTCGAAGAATCGTCAAAACTCGTTATAAAACACTTCTTACCTTGTCAACTATATACCGAAATTTAAGCTGAACCTGAATGATAATTTGTAAAATGTACTTAATCTCTCTGCTTAAACAATTAATAGCACTAACGTATTATTGTGCAAATTGTGCAAGGCTTGCCAACAAGAACGAACAGTAATAAACGATTGAAAAAGAGACCAAATCTGAACTGCCAAAAAAGCGAGTTCTTTCTTAAAATCTAGCAAACCATGTCATCTTTTTTAACAATGCATCTATAAATGACTAAAGCAAATTTTCACTTCAAACTCACTAAAATTACTTACTATCATATGAAATACAGCCGATTTGGGTTCAGAAATTATATAATTTGTTTCTCTTATAAAAAACAAAATTATCTGTTTGAAAATATCGCCTCGCAGAATAAGCTGCAGTAAGCAGCTGTATACTTTCCATCCGGAAGTAGAGCAGGTCAAGAGCTCGGGATTGTCGTTGTTTACATTTATAATGAAAACACTATCCATTGAAAATTTCCCATGCATCTCTCTGCTTTGATATCCCGGCATAATTAAAGCGTAAGTGTTGCTATGATTTGAGTGTTATTCTCAGTATTTTTTATGCCTTTTCCTGAAGTTAAATGAATTTACAAATTGAATGGTAAATAGCACAAGTTACTTTGAAAACAGTACAATAACAGCGTAGGTTGGCGCGTTTTTTAAGCCTAGGCGTAAAAGTAAATTTGAATAGTAATCCAGAAGTCCTTAATTACGAAGCCTTAACCCCTAGCGCCACCTGAGCTTAGCTTTAGACGGTTCTTTATCCATAATTTAAATTATAAGGCTTCTCAATTAAAAAAAAAAAACTTTATTTGATTTAGAATTTATTCTTTTTGTAAAATTATATTTAAAAAAATTAGCTGTGTAATAAAAAGTTCGAAGAGATTTCCGAAACTAGTTGTGGAGGTGGTGGTTTAAAACATAGAACCTATCTGTGTGGTTGACCGTGTTAATCTAAGCACAGATGGCGCTAGGGGTTAAAATTCCTCGTAAGACTTCCGGGTTAATGCTTCCGATTGATTTTTTCGCCTATAAGCTTGAAAAAACGCGCAATTCAATATTATTATACCTGTAGTCTTTTCAATATAACGTGTTCATTCAATTTAGCTTTCAACCAAACAAACCACAAATGAATCCGGGAGACTCCGCAAGCTTGCTATAATGTTACCCAAAGAATAACAAACGGCGCTATTTTACACAAATACACCCAAATAAGGGATAACATTCAAAACATGGCAAACCTTAAACTTTATTCATGTTGCGATATTAATTTAGCTCAATTAGTTTAAGGTTCCCGACCTGTTAGAATTTATAAATTACAAAAAAATCTTATGAGCGGTAAAATTACGCGTAAATTAAAATTCAAAGCACTATAATAAAACTTCCTAGGATATTAAGCCTGTTCCCACATCGCCTTGTAAGTTTAGCATAAGTGGAGGGTGTTGTGAAGTATCCTTGGTGTGATGTTCCAAGTAAGACACATAATAACTAAAGTATAAATTTAATAAAACAACAAAAACATAACAAATAACATGCTTGCAGCACGTAACAAGATTAGCGATGAACATCTATTAGAAACGTGTTTATATACTCTTTGGAAAGGTAAGGCAGCGCCGCTATTCAGAAACTACAGGCTGTCGTCGTTGACTCGTAGTGATGACGGAAAGTGACGTCGACTGACATCACAACACCCTTTTGCCCTAGGATAGAACAAAGTCTTTATACCTGTTAGACCTGACGATGATATGTCTGGGCCTCAAGGTTCTGGAAGTCTGTTCTGGAACTGGAACAGAAGACTCTTGTTTTGGTATTGTAGGTTCAACCACTTTACTCTGAGAACCAACACTGGAAGGAATGGGAGATGGTACTTCAGTCTCAAAACTCGGTGCTGGTGGAGATGCTACACTAGAATCAGACGGAACAGTCAACGGATCAGGAATGCGCTTCCGCATTTGATCCACATGACGTTTAACAACCTCGCCTCATGTTGTCACAGCTTGGTAGGAAACTGGACCTTTGGGTTTAATTACCGTTGCTGAAAACCACTTTGGACCCTGTCCATAGTTTCTCACAAAGACTGGATCGTCGGCACTGAACGATCTTGGAAGAGAACCGCCATTTTTTCTATACGCATCTTGCTCCTGTCTCAACTCCCTCGGAGCCGTCAGATCTGGATGGAGTCTAGGTAAGACGGTCTTTAGCTTCCTCCCCATCAACAGTTCCGCAGGACTAGCACTTATTGTTGTGGTGGGAGTGCAATGTTGTTGAAGAAGGAACTTGGCAAGCCTCTTCCTCCAAATTCCCTTCACAATACATCTTAAGGCATCTTTGACGGTCTGAACTGTTCTTTCAGCTTGACCATTTCCGGACGGACGTGTTGGAGCGATCATAACCCTTCTGACGTCAGAAGTATCAGACTTTCTTAGAAAGGAATCTCGTACGAGATTCCTTTCTAAGAAAGTGCTCGAAACTGGCCTCCGATGCTCGAAACTGGCCTCCGTTATCGGAAACGATGACTTCAGGTATCCCATGGGTAGCAAAGATTTCTCGCAGGACGTCGACTGTTGCAGAAGCAGACGTAGAAGTCATATGACGCACTTCTATCCCCTTTGACATGGCATCTACTATGATGAGGAATTCTTGTCCCTGGAACGGACCTGCAAAATCTATATGAAGACGGGACCAAGGTTTCTCTGGAATCTCCTAAGGATGCACTTAAGGAGGGGCATGACGTGTCTGTTGACATTCCTGGCATCTTTGAACATGCACTTCTATGTCATAGTCCATGCCTGGCCACCACACGTATGAACGTGCGAGAGCTTTTATTCTTTCGATCCCTGGGTGTCCCAGTTGTAGAGCCTGGAGAATACGTGATTTTCCGCACACTGGAATAACTACTCTATTACCCCATAACAAGCAATTTCGATGGTTAGAAAGTTCGTGACGTTTAGAGAAAAAAGTCTGAAATTTTTTATCAGGTTTTTCATTTGGCCATCCTCTCAAAACCCAATTTAGTACTCTTGACAAAATTGGATCACGCAATGTTAATTTTGCAATCTCTTTTGGGAGTCTACTTAAAGAATCTGCGTTTTGAATCTTTTTCCCTGGTCTATGAATTAGAGTATACTCATATGCAAGTATTAAAGACCATCTCAACATACGCGGAGTCAAAATTTCTTTAGTAGGCTTATTTTTTGAAAAAATTCCTAGCAGAGGCTGATGATCAGTTATAAATAGTGAATTTATGTCCATAAACAAAATGATGAAATTTTTTTATACCGAACACAATTGCCAAAGCCTCTTTGTCGATTTGCGCATAATTTCTTTCTGTCGACGTGAGCGATGCGAAAGCTATTGGTGCTTCGCAACCATTTTCAAGAACATGACTTAAGACAGCTCCTATACGCCAAACGGAGATGCATCGCAAACTAAAGTTATCGGCAATTTTTCATCGAACGGAACCAAAACCGCTTCGGAACTTAACAACTCTTTTAAATCTCGAAAAGCTTCATCGTGTACTTCAGACCATTTCCAGACTGAATCCCTATCTAGAAGCCTATGTAATACTTCAGCTTTAGTAGCTTTGCCCTTTAGAAAACTATTATAAAAGTTTTTCAAACCCAAAAACGCTTGTAACTGAACTTTATTTTTAGGTACCGGAAAAGCACGAATCGCTTCTACTTTACTTTTGGAGGGGTGGATGCCCTTCGCATCAATACGGTAGCCCAAAAAATCTACTTCCGTTACTCAAAATAAGCATTTGTTTCCCTTTGCCTTAAGTCCCGCTTTTCTCAAACGATCTAGTACTTGTTCCAAGCGAGCGGCTAACTCCTCTTCCGAACTTCCTCTGACAAGTACATCATCAAAATAAGGAACAACTCCTTCTAAATTTCGAAACAAATCTTCGATTAAATTTTGAAATATCCCTGGGGCTACGTTAATTCTGAATTGATGTCTTTTTACTTCATACGCACCCTTATGCGTGATTATAGTCTGAGCTTCAGCGGAAGCATCATCAACCGGTAATTGTAAATATGCTTGAGCCAAATCTATCTTAGCATAAAAACCTCCTCCTTTAAGATTAGAAATAAGATCACTGGCGTCGCCACCATAGGGGTCCGAGGGGTCCAGACCCCCCCCCCCCAATAATTGGGAAGCCAGGGTCCATTATTTTGAGAAAATATTTCTGTTTTGTTTCCATAACTTTTAATTTTTTTTTTTCTCTCTCTCTTATTTTTCATAGTGCAACATATTATATTATATAATTAAAAGAAAATTAGTAAAAAGTAAAATACACACAAAAAAATGCACTGTATAAAAAATAAAACAGGTGTTTAGAGAACTACAAGAAATACCACTGCCACCCTTTCCTTCAATAAGCAATAAACTCTCTTCCCACCTTTCCTTCTCTTCTCACTGTTAACTGATAAAGATCATTCTCCCTCAACATAGTCATGGTCATTTGATACCCCAAAAATAGCCGCCTTAGTTTACGCTATGGGAAAATGGTCTCAGCATTTTAAAATTATCTTTATCGTATTTATGGCCCTGGGCTCTTTTGTCCTCTTTTTTAAAATGTCAAATATCAACGGACCCCTACCTATTCATAAATTGTCTCAAACAGGCAATTATCTAGAATTTCTAGAGGGGATTTCTTTTAGGGATTTCAGTAGGGGGAGATTCTTGTAAACATTTTATTTTTTTGGTGGTTTTGTCAAGAAAATTTCTTTGACATACAATCATTCGAAATCTTCTCTTACGTATAAGCGCTCACAGTGTTATTCCATCATTATTTAAACTAGACATTTTCGGTACAAAATTTTAATAAACAAGTTCTGTTTACTGTTATTATTTTGTTTCATTAATCGTTTTAACTTAAATTATTAGTTGTTATTTTTTTAAATAAAGTTTATATAAAGTTTTTGTAATAAAGTTTATCGTTGGATAACAAGTAGTCGTTAAATAAATTTTGGGGAGGTAAGCAAATGTTTGTATTAAATCACTTAATTCATTTATAATTGTATGTTTATGTTCTGCAAGAATTGTTTTATAGTTTGTGTATTAAATTTATTTCTATAATACATTAGTTCATGGTTTTACTGTTCATTGTGCATGAATTTATATTGAACGCACGGAGTTACTTCTTATTTTATATTTATAAAATCAATGTAATTTTTAAATTTTTAAAATTATAAATCAAAACTTATAATTTTTATGACCTTTCTAAAACTTTGTTTTAATTCAGAAATTTAATCTCACCTTTATGTTTATATGGAAATTTACATATAATTTAATAAATTATTTTAAATATAAATACTGCTTATTTATGCCCTAATATAAATAATTAGCATTAACTTTCATTTTAATTAATTAAAACAAAGAAGAATTACGTTCAATGCAAAAGTTTTATAAAAAAATTCATATGATTTTATTACGGTCAGTAATAAAAAATAATAAAAATATTTTTTTTAAAAATGGGATAATTTGTTAAACTTAATTTATTGTATGAGTGTTTAGTGCTTACTTCATGTAATTTTATTTATTTTGATTTTATCAAAATAATATGGGATTTTTAAAGTAATTATTTTGTGCCAATTAGCATTTTCATAATTTGGTATTTTCAACAAATAATTTTTATGAATTTAAAGTATTAATTTTTAAAATTTTAATACTGAAACTATAAATACTGCCGATAGAGGAAGGACAATAAGAGTTCTATGTGTTGTCTTTTTTATTTCTCCGTGTACATTTATATGAAGTTTCATGGTTACCAAAATGGATCATGCGATCCAAGAAAACCAAAATATCTCATTTGTGCTGTTTCTTTGCTTGAAAATAATAAAAAGGTAAATACATTAAATAAAATGTGCATAAAAATTATTCCCATCACAATTATTATAATTTATCACTTCTTCAAAATATGAATACTAGTTCTGTCAATCAACTGAATAGTTTTATTTTCTTTTTTAAACACAACAATTTCGATTTTTAAAACTGCATAAGTTGAACCGGAACAAGATGAGAAAATAGCTAAACTTAAAACCGCTTTAATATTCTTGAATTTCTCTTTTTTTTTTTTTTTTTTTTTTTTTTTTTTTTTTTTTACAATTTAGGGTCTTATAAATATATTTATTTTAATCATGATAATCTCTACCGTAACCAATATTAAAGATAGCTTCTCCAGTATTATTTTTAACGTTGTATCTTTCATCTCAAAAAACCAGATCAATTCAAATTCATATTATGCATTTATAAATTTCATGTCATTCTCATCAAAAACTTTAACAGACAAAATGTTCTTTTCAAAATAAAACTATATTTTTAAGACACTGTGTACATATTGGATTTAAGTAACTTTACTTTTACTTCAATGTATTATTTAAAGAAATTATGCTTATTTTTCAATTGAAACTTTTGAAAAAGGGGACATACGTGATATATAAAAATGATTTGTGATATATGATTACTTCATATATTTTTAATACTTCATATGTTTTAATTTTTACATATTTTCAATTTTCTTAATTATTTAATATATAGCATTGATATAAATAATGTATCAATAAACAATCTCTCAGGGGCTAAATCTTTTAATTAGTTAAAAATATAAACAAAATTTTAACTATTTTAATTTAACCGAATCTTTAAAACAATACTTAGTCGAAAAAGCATTGCTTGATATTATTACATCGCCATACTAGAGAACTTAAGAACAATTTTAAAACTATTTAATCCTTTACTGCACATTTTCCATGTCTACAAACCTACAATTTGAATTGGATTTTTTCATAAAATATGTATATGTAATCCTCTATTCTTTCTTAATAAACTTGTACATCCCGACAACAAAAAAAAAAAAAAAAAAAATTAAATAAATAAACTATACCGAAAATGCCGGTTCGGGAAAAAAAATCTAACTTTTCAAACATTACTAATTTCAGATTTGAAATCCCCTTATCCTTAATCGGTAAGATCAAGCACTCATATAAATGCAGCAAAAAATTTGGTCCTCAGTGTTATTCTTCTACTTTAAAAAAATGCGTAGTGGAGGTGTTAAGAACCGTAATCATTTTCCTAAATACTATGAAGTGTTTAAATTAATCCTTATGTATTAAAATTTTTTAAGAAATATGTATAATTTCACTTGAATAAATATTTCATTACCTTAAATTGGTGTTTAACTGGCCCATTGAGTAGGCTGTTAAATTCATATAGTTATGTATGAGGTGTTTTTTTTTTCTGTACCTTTTCTTCAAGTGTTTTTCATCCACCGTCAAAAAAACGGGGAGGGCATACCTAATTATTAATTAATATCAATTTGTATAGTTTTAGTCGTTTCTATGAAACAATTCATTTTATAATCGTAGAATAAATTTGCAGTATTTCATACATTATATAGTAATCAAACATAGAATACAAAAATATGAAAGGTTCAAAAGTTAAAAAATAAAATTGATGAAATTTTGTTTTAAAATAATGCTATTTTATAAAAAATGTATTAGAAAAAGACGAAATAATCATTTAATCAAAAAATGGAAAGTAAAAATAGAAATTATCAATAAATAAAATATTCATTTGTCAAAATGTTCTTATCATATACTATTCTGCGATTTCTGCCTATATAGCAAAATTTTGACTAACTGAACCCGTTTTTTTTTTTTTTTTTTTTTTTTTTTTTTTTTTTTTATTATTATAGTATGCTAATATAATTGAAATAAATAGTATTTTCATTAAAAAAAAATATTTAGCTATTTTAGACTAACAAGCCTAGCTCTCAAGGCAGTTTTTAGGGACAAATATATTTCTTCACCTGAAGTAAATTACAAACTTACGACTCACCACAGCTCAATTTTTATTAATATTAATGAAATAATTGTATTTACTGCTTATTCTATTGATCCCATTTTGAATCACACCTTAACATTGCACAGTTACATCTGTATTATCCGGAAAAACACTAGTTTAAACTTTATATTTATTACAATTATTTTATTTATTTATTACCAGTTCAGCGCACAAGGTAGAAAATAGAAAAGTAAATAATCAATAAATCGATATTAATCAGCATGCACAAGCCTGTACCAAAGCAATTAATAAAGTTAAAATAATTAAATTTTGTTATTTATTATTATTTGTTGCTCTTTTTAAGGACTTTGCGTTAGATTAAGAGAAACGCATTTTTTAAGAAGTTCAATTAAACAAAATAAAGATTAACAAAACATAGCTGCCACTGATCAAGCATGCCAACTCATTATAGTCAAAATTTACCTCAGACAAATTTCTTCATTAATTTTACTCTAAAAAAATAATAACTTTTGCTATTTATTTCAATTACCGTTGATTTTAACATATTTAGTTTCATAAAAATATTACAAAAGCGTAACTATAAACAAAATAAACACGACACATGGTTTTAGACGTGGACCTTGCGCCTAAATGCCGTTTATGTTGTTCCTTGAGTTTACCTGGTGAAAAAATCACAAAATATTTTATTATTAAAGAATCTGCAATAAATGACGTTTTTTAATTAAATCTAAAATTATATTTTTCAATATTCGTAAAAAAATATTAGGAATTTCTGTTTTAAAGTCATGTTTTAATAAGCATATTTGAAAAAAAGCATATTGAAACAAAATGTATTTTTATTATCTCTCGATATTAGATAACTCGTTTAACTACTATGACAAACTTCATAAATTAAAAATACTTCCGTGATGCTGCCAAAAATGTAATTATTTCAAATAATGCATAACCAGTATCTTTGAGAATATTTTTCTATGAATACGAGGTAAAAGCTGGACATAGCATATTTCAGGTCGACGCGTAGATAATGGAAAAATCTGTATTCTTTCGTTTAATAACTTTAAATTTTCACCAATTTGCTAAAATATAAAATTAACTTTTTAAAAAAAACAAACACTAGTAGCATTTTTATTAATGTTGAATAGGAATTTAAAAACAAATAATAATCTTTGATTTTTAGGGAATGTTTCTGTCATTTCGTCATATTATCCTCATCAGTAGTATGTTAACACGGATCAGTCAGCCCCAGATCTTTCCTTCTTTTTTTGCGCCAGAGTTACATTAGAGCAATGATCACCTTGCTTTAGTACCCTTTGTTTTGGTCTTTTACCGTTAAATTCTGCATTTCATTCGTCTGTAACTATATTAAAAATTAACACTACCTATCAAATGAAATTAAACAAAAATTATCTAACTACATTAATAAATGTGTTCAGATCACATATATCATGAACCACATAGCGCATTACATATATTAGCTCAGAGAGTTGGCTGAATAATGTCACTTAGATAATTGTCTATTTTATTTATTTATTTTTTAAAAAAAATAGATACTTAAATATTCACCAATATTTCATTAATATGCTAAAATGTTTCCGGGCACTTCAGTGCTTATTTTACTTTTTGTTATAAAGAGAGTTAGAAGAGAAGATGAATATTAAAAAAATATAACAAATTGAGAAGCTTGTGTAAGAATCATTTTTCCGAATTACTTCTAATATTCTAGCTTTCACAGAAGAAACTAGATTTTAACAAAGTTAGGTGTCTGTTTTATACCATTGTAATCTCGTCTTTCATCACACGAGGACACAGTTTCTTCTTTCAACATCCTTTTTTATCATTATTGTCTTTCAATTTTTTGAACTTACTGACTAGAGTCTTTGATCTTGAACTCCTTTTAACTTCTTGCTCTTGAACTCTCTTTACCATCGCAATAGCACGAATATTTATTGAAGAAAAAGCTTCTATCGGTTCTTTTCAGGATCAGTTAATCTCTTTACCTTTGGCAATTTTCACAAAGAGCACAAATACTTCGAAAAAGTACAACAAAAAATGCGAAAAAATACATAGCAAAAATACCTGGCAAATCTGCAAATAGAAGTGTTTTATGATCTTCGTAGTTGCCTAAATATTACTAGTGGCCTCAGTTGCCTAAATATTACTAGTGGCCTCAGTTGCCTAAATATTACTAGTGGCCTCAATTGCCTAAATCTTACTAGTGGCCGTAGTTGCTTAAATATAAAGTTTTTACTCAGACTAAAATTCTAATTTTGAGCATAATAATTTTTTCCGAAAATTACGTGATTACAAATCTTGTATGTAACATTATTTCTTAATAATATACTTTCAGAATTAAATAAAAGGGATTTTTTGATTTTCTTAAATGTTTTCTCTAGTCTGAAAGTTTCCACTCAGATGGTACTTTATGTTGTATTCCATTAGACATACTACAATTGATTAGTAATTTTCTGCTCACTTAATAGTATTTTTTCAGAGAATTGTTTTTAGGGTGTTTCGTCAAAACTTCTCCTTGGATAAATTTCTAGAATTCTTCCCACAAATAAGGTTAAAAAAAAAAGGGTCGCAAATTAACACTTTAGGGGAGAAAAATAAAATCAAAACATGATCAATCATCAATTGAGAAGGTGAAATTAAAAATGTATGTTTAGTTGCCAAAAAAAAACATAGAGGAATTGAAAGACACTTATTTGAGACACTTCAACTAAATTCGGCAATCAAACTGGTTTTAAAGTTTTAACTCCGTTTATCTTACTACTTTCTGATCGTTTTTTCCCGCTCTTAAATGGTAGTTTGCGATTTCTAATTTGTATATTTTTTTAAACTTAATTCTTAAAGATGATTCTAAAATTATATATGAGGACGTAGATTATGGAACACTCTGCATCATAGAATCAAGACGTTTCAATTTTCATAATTATATATTGAATGTCAGTAAAAGATATTGATTTGATTGTGAAATATAATTTTCTTCTGTTTGATATCATGTTTTTGACATACATTAAGATTATATATATATATATTCTGAAGTATGGTCCCCCCCCCCCCAATAAATTTTATCTGACGACGCCAATGAAGATGATTTACCGCGGGAATTGGAAAAGGATGTGCGTTCATTGCTTTGTTTAACATGATTTTATAATCACCGCACAAGCGTACTTCACCTGACAGTTTAATCACTGGAACAACCGGTGTTGACCATTTTGGATTTGAAATTTCCTCAATTACTCCTTCACTTTGAAGTTTTGCTAGGGCGGCTTCAATTTTGGGCCTCATTGCCAAAGGCACGCTTCTTGCTTTATAACTAACAGGCGCCATATCCGAATTTATAGGAAGCGATACCCGTATACGAACCCAATTTATTATCAAAAATATCATCGTATTTTTTAAGAACTTTTTCGATAATTCCAGTTCTAATTTCGTTTACTCCTGTTATTGAAATTCCTAAAGGTTCAAACCAAGAATACCCTAAAATATTCGTACAGTGATTATTTGAAATTAACAATTCTAACTTAGATTTGAAAAAGTTCTGCACAACTTCAACTTTACATACGCCAGTTAGTGAAATCCCGTTTTTAGAAAAGTTGCGCAGTTTAATTTAAAGTTTTTTCGATCGCGGGTTTCCTAGAACGGAAAACTTTATTCAACGTTTGCCAAAGAAATAATCGAATAATAGGAACCCGAATCAATTTCCGTTTCTAATTTTTCCTTATCAACCTCAACAATAACGTTTTTTTTAAACGGAGATTGAGAACTTAAAGCATTCAAATATTCGGGTTGAGCTTCAATTTCATTTGCACGCTGGTTTTCAATTTTATTTTTCTTCCGACAAACTTTTACAATGTGAACCTTAAGACCACAATAATGGCATATTGCATTTTTGAATTTACACGTTGAACGTTCATGTTTACCTTCGCAACCAAAACACACTTTAAAATTAGTTATTTGTAATTTGCTAGTACCTGAAACATTAGAATTTTGTTTACTAAATCGCGCATTATTTCTTTTGTTCCTTCCACGTACGAAATCAACTACATCCGAATTCTCTTAATAAGAAAAATTTTGGGTATGAATATGCTTTGATTGGGAAGCCGCAACCTCAGATGCAACAGAAATTGCATTTTCGAGAGTTAATTTGGACAACGATCTTCTTTGAACCTCTTCATCACGAATACCGCGGACTAATTGATCTCGTAAACGTTCTGACAAAGTTTGCCCGAAATTACAATCTTCGGCCAGCTTCCTTAACTCGGTAACGTAAGCATTCACAGTTTCTAACTTTGATTGAAATCTTTTATGAAACTTGAAACGTCTAAATATTTCCGAAGATTTAGAACAAAAATGTTCTTTTAAAAGTTTAATTAAATTTTGAAATTTAAATTCTGTAACTTCCTTTGGCGAAACTTAAATCCGAATTATGGACAAAGTTTTAATTCCACAAACAGCTAAAAGAGTCGCACGCTTTTTATATCATCTACGATAGAATTAGCCTCCAAAAAAATAAGTAATTTGATCAGCAAACAACTCGAATGAATTTGGATTTGAAGTGTCAAATTCCTGAATAGAGCCTACCGTCGCCATCTTAGTGCGAAATTTAACTTAAACCAGACGAAAATATCGCAAATAGAAAAAAACACATTTAAAACACCTACATAAAATAATACCGATCTCATCAACAACTCATGGCCAGCACTCTTCTTCACAGAAATCCAATTGAAGTTGAACTTCGGTAAGATTCCAATTTTCGTGGAGTGGAATACAATCTCATCTTTGTCGCCACGTGTTGTGTTGTGAAGTATCCTTGGTGTGGTATTTCAAGTAAGACACATAATAACTAAAGTATAAATTGAATAAAACAACAAAAACATAACACTCTTTGGAAAGGTAAGGCAGCGCCGCTATTCAAAAACTACAAGCTGTCGTCGTTGACTCGTATAGTGATGACGGAAGGTGACGTTGGCTGACATCACAACAGAGGGATACACTGGAAGTTTTTTAAATTTCTTCCGGTTTTAGGAAGCTTGTTTTTGCTTACATGCAGTCAACCATCTATAGATGACGTTATTTAGAGTCAGTGCCAGGGATAAATGTTTCTAAATTTCAATGACTCCTCTAGTTTTAACGCTTTGAAGGGCTGTGGTTTTCAACGCAAATCTCAAAATAATTAAAATAATACAAAAATTCATTTAAATAAATTTTTCTACTAAAGCATATCTAAAATAAATTTGCCATTTTTTAAAAAATTTATTGCCCAAAGAAGTTATTGGCAATGAATCGAATCCTGTTTCGGAGAAGCTTCGGATGCTTATTTATAGATATAGAAACTTGATGGACAGCTAGTCAAATGTTCACACTGTGATGTCACTAGTTAAATGTTAATCGAGCTTAAAGCCAAAATTTGAATATTTTCCTCGTAAAGGCCTTATCTTTGCTCTGAATATAAACAAAATCCGGTACCGAAGCATGCAAAAATGTTTATCTTTATCTCAAAACCACAAATTAGAGTCTGTTATGCAATAGAACCTCTTTTCTTGCTTCAGAGATCAATTTATTTAGGCAACATTCAAACTAATACAGTTAAAAGGTTTTGTCCCATTCACGTTTTATATTTGCACAAATCGGTCGACCTACAAAGTGGCCCATCAAAATACGAAGATCATAACTTTGTTAGAGCATGAAGTTTCAGTTCTAAATGAACTAGTTAGACTAATATTTTTATTTACCACTATTTTCACAAAAAATATTAACATTTTTTGAAACGTTAACACATGTAGCATAAAGAATGTTTTGATGATCAAAACGTAAAAGTATGTAGAAACTGATAAATTGAATCATTTATCACAAAATAACAATACAATAAGGCTGCTAAAAAGTTTCACTGGTTCCATTAAAATCATCCACATATCATCAAGTCATAATAATAAGAATTATATCAGAAATGTACTTTTATCATGATCATATTCTTAATTTTCTTTTTAAAATTGAAATGCCATTTGTCGATTGAAGCCTTAGGGTCAAATTCTCTTTGGTACGCACTCTCATTTATAGAAATTCTGAGTCTCCAAAGACCTTTGAGCTATTGTGACTTCCGAACTCTCAAATCTGAAAAAAATTCTAGTATTTTGATTTAAAACCCAACATTTTACAAGACAAAGCCTACTGACCAGCCCTAAATATTTAATCGCCACTAACGAGTGAAAATTTATTGCCTTTACTTAGTACATGAAAATCTAATCACTATCTCAAAAGTTATCCAGAGGGTCCAGATTTTAAAAAAAATCTCTCTGAACAGAAGAGTAGAAGTTATATTGTTAGGATACTTACAAAAGTTTTAAGTATTATTTTTTTTCTTTGCAGACTTTGCTCATTATCTTCATTGATATCGAACAACAAAGTTCCACTAGCATTAGTGAGTGCCCTCACACAAAGTTTTGCTTCTTCACTCAACAACGATGCACAACAGCAGCCTGTTGCTATGGAATCATCGACTGCGGCTCGACCGTCTCTCAATGCAGAATCAGTGGACAGTAATGGCGGAGGTGGAATGAACATGGCGGATGCGGTTATGGGTCTTCTAAGCACACTCTCGAATATGGGACTGATTGGGAATGGACTTGGTTCTGTCAAAGATTCAACTCCAACGTGAGTAAGAATCTACGCAATAAAACAAGGATTTATATAATATAATTCTATATAATATAAATCTATATAATATAAATCTATATAATATAAATCTATATAATAGAAATCTGTATAATATAAATCTATATACAAGGTTTGTTTTTAAGTAAGAGCCGTTTTGTTGTGGACACTAATAGGTGACGCATGCGTCGCAAAGAGTGCTAGTGTCGTGTCCCGACATTCCCTGGGAACAACTGTGCTAATTTGCAGCTGTGTAGGTAAACTGTACGGTCAGTTCTGTGTTTTTTAAAATGTTCAAATTTAACAAATCGCCTGCTACGCACGAGATACGGTCAGTGATGCGTTTTTAGTTGGTAAAAAGCCTGTCTGCTGCCTACATTCACTGGCAGATATATGAAGTTACGATTTTATTAAGTAGCAAACTTCCTGCCATGCTGACACGGAATTATGCTACTCTATGGCAATTAATTTCTCCACAGCTCAGTTCCCAGCTTTATTGGACTCATTTCGTTGGGAAGTTTCGGACCACCCCTCCCTACAGCCCAGATCTTCAGCTGGGTGATTTTCAACTTTTCCACTATTTTAAACATCATTTTGGAAGCAATCACTACAACGATGACAAACACGTAAAAACTGCCGTGACCTCTCGGTTAACAGAGCAGGCGGCAAGTTCGTATGAAGAGAGTATTCTAAATCTAGTTGTAAGGTATGATAAGTATTTAAACAAACTTGGCAAGTATGCTGGAAAAAAAAAGAAAAACGTATGTAGAATCTGAAAATAAATTTGCCACTTGAAATTTTTTGTTTGTTTGGTTTTTATTTCCAAGCGATCCTTGCTTAAAAACCACCCTCGTATTATAAATCTTTAAAACTGGTCATATAAATCTATATAATATAAATTCAGCGACGTTTGTGCTAGCATCCTTAAATTAGGACAGCTGGTGCAAGCGACATTTTTAAACCTCGATCCTTAAAAATTGTTCTAATATTTCAATTATTCTATTCGAGAGGAACGTAAATTATTTTACCGTACAATGCTCGACTTCAGGGTCGTCGCAGATCGTCGCGCTATCACAGCGGGAAAAGCCATCCCCTCTGACTTTGTAGCAAGGATCTAAATTGTGTTGGCAAGGCTTCTTATCATCCTCAAGGATGTTTCCCAGACCTTCGCCGATGGCCCATTGCACTCTAGTGCTAGATAAATAAAATACTACTACTCAACTACGACAACCCCATTTTTTATTCGTTTTGTCTGTTAAGCTCAAGAATTGACATGGATGGTTTGTGAGAGCTATTCGGAATTAGTATTTTTACATTTTCTGAAATCACGATTTTGAAGATAGTTAAACTTCTGAAATGTACTTCTATCTATTATAAAAAGCAAAGTTAATAGAGAAATGCTATTTATTCGGAGATTGTTAAAAATCGTCAAAGAATTATTATTGACAACGATGCTTAATTACTTTTAGTAATAGATACTACTGATATTAAGCTACTATGTGCTATTTTAGTCTGTACCAAATATATTAATGCAGGTAGATAATGAAGTCCCAAACGCATGTACAATGGTAATCCACGATCGCAACGCTCGAATACGCCATCTGGGGAGAACAACGATTCCATGTCTTGACCCTTCCCCCTTCTCAGATGTATAAGAATGTTACTACGATTTTTTCCTCTTTTTTAATATTTTTCGTATTTAATTGTCAAAAATATTTTTTTTTTTTTTTTTTTTTTTTTTAGATTTCTACGAAACTTTCTTTTAGAACTATGTTCAATTACTTTTCAGCTCCAATTTTTTTTTCTGCTTAAATGTTTTTAATCTATTTAAAATCAAAAGAAAAACTAACTTTCTCCTATGACTCTTCACACCCCTAATGGTGAAAGCATGTGAAGTGTTGGCATAGGTAGAGAGTTCTGCTCTTGCAACCCATTTCAATCGAATTGTTTTCACTTTCTCTAGTCAGAGAACAAAAGGAAAACTACAAACCAAACCATGTGCTACAGATAGTTTTTATTTTTTTTTCTATTTATTTAACTATTTATTTATATATCTATTTGTGTATTTATATATCTAACTATTTATTTATCTATCCATCTATCTATTGATGTATTTGTAGATTTTTAAATATTTAAAAAAAAAAATTTCAGAGAAGAAGAGCCTTCAACGCTGGCACATGTCCTGTCAGTATTGACAGGTGCGTCACCAGGCAGCAGCAGTGCTCTTTCCTTAGTGCTAAAGCTGATGGCCAGCGATGCATCCCCTCTCAGAGGTTTGGGGAAACGGAAGCCAGTAGCTGCAGACCTAGAGACGGCAGAGACCAGAAGGCCCAGTGATGACCTGCCGCCCACACCCTGCCCATCGTCCGAAGAATATGTAACACCGACGTTTGCCAGGAATTACCAGGGCGTGTGGAAGTATGTGGTGCAGATACCACAGGAAGGATACTTTACACAGACAGTACAGCAGACAAAATGTATGTAAGTAATATTTTAATAAGCTTCATTCTAGTTTCCTTATAGTATCCATATTTTCCTACTTCGTTACAGGAACAAAATTGTCCGTTCCAAACAAAACCCAAATAGTCAAATATTAGAATTTTTTTTTTTTTTTTTTGAGAAACTAAACGTCATGAAAGATCAGAATTCCTTTGAAAATGAATCGGTAAATTAATCATTAAGAAACTTAATTTTGGGTTCATGTTTCTCTTTAGTGAGTTAACAAAATATCATTGAAAGTTACCAAATTTTGAGTCTTTATTTTTTCTTAGCGGGTTAACCAAAGCCCATTGAATATGACCCAATTGTGGGTTTCTCTTCAGTGAACTTGCTAGATTCTAATGAGACTCCAATTTTGAGTTTGTGATTATCTTCGGTGGGTTTACAAATTCCCATTGAAACTTGCCCAATTGTAAGCTTTTGTTTAATGGGTTTCCGTATTCCCATCGAAACTTGCCCAATTGTAAGCTTATGTTTAGTGGGTTTACAAAATCCCACTGAACCTTATTGACGGAGCTAGCATAATCCTTAATTTATGGATATAAGTGTTTTTTTTTGTAGGTGGAAAAGAACTAGCCCTGAAGAGTTTTGCCCGCGGTATATAGCATCCTTGCAACTTCAGTTTTCGTTAGAGAAAGATCTATAAATAAATTTTACCTTGATTTAAAAAAAAGATACAAACAATAACGTAAGGGCCGCATTTTGTTTTGGGTGTCCAACTTTACGTTACATTTTGTTTTACCTGCGCAAAAGCTATAAGACTCATAGACTTGAAATTACGAAGGTGTGTAAAAAAATGTACCGGGAGTTCCATGGAGCAAAATAAATAAAGTATTATTAGAAAATTAGTTCGAGAATAATGACATGGGGGGATGCCATGCGGGTTGCTCCACAGGACTCAGAAAAGCAGCTACAGAATGTAAACGTGACGTACGGAAAGAGCCATTTTTATTTCTAAACTTTACCCGAGCTTTTTCTTTTCTCTTTCTTGAAATTTCAATTTGTTTGAAAGTTAATACATTTTTAAGTGCTACTTTTACAAATTTTTTGCACTTTTTTTTGCCTTGAATAATTATTATTTATCGATTGTTGACAAACAATTTATCTCCCGAGATTTTCATTTTAACAACTCGCGCCTGATTTAAAGTCAAAACAAATAAAAATCGAGTAACAAAAAAAAATCTATTAAAAAAAGTTTTTAAAAAATATGCTGCCAGATATAAATAATACCGAAATTTTTTAAAAATTTAAAAGTCTCTCTCTCGAGAGAGAGTTAAAAACAGTTTCCAATTTGGAATTGTACGATAGAAGATTAGAACTACTAAAATTAATTCTTATTGAATCACACATTCTTCTTTTCAAGTACAACTGATTCTTTTTTTTTCTTTCAAATCTATGTTCGTAAGCTTACAAAAACGTAACTAAAAAGTTTTTTGTTTTGCTTTAGGTATTTGAACTCATTAAGACAAACAAAATTAATTTTCAAAAATTTAGTTTCAAATCATAAATTTTTTCTTGTTCATAAATTTTTTGCATTTTAAATGCTTTTTCCGAAGAACGTTGATTTTGAAAAAAAATCTTTGAAATTTTGATGTAGATTTTGTGTAATGTTAGCAATGTTTTAAACTGAACGCTAAGTTTGAATTTGTTACTTTTGAGGAGGTGTGAATAGATTACCTCCTCATTTAGATAATTAGATTAATAAAATAATCAGCTGGTATATTAAATGAAGCATTGGAAACAAAAGATTTAATTTGGATTATTCGTATTATACACATGGCGAGAAGCGCCAAAAATTAGTGATTATCCAGGTACAGGCGAGCGACGCTATTCTAACTCCAAAACAGCAACTACTTCCACTACTACAATTGATTGCTTGATGGAAAAATCGGTTACAGTTAATTTGTTCTAGTTTATAAATTTGGTGGTGTGCCATCTGCTGTCAGATTGCCAGTGCCATCTGTTGAAAGTCTGAGGAGACAGCAAGTCGTCGCATTTTTATCAAGCTTTAAGTAAGAATAATTTAGACATTTTCTATAAAAATTCAATATGATAGAACGTATTTAGTTCTAGTTCATTGCTTATTTTTTCCTTTTTTAAGATTTTAGTTCAAAACACAGGTGATCACATTATTATTGATCTAGAAAAAAATTTATTTTGAAATTTATGTATTACAATTTGTTGTAGAGCTGTTGACGTAGCATGAGAAATTTGTAGTTCTTAAGTTCAAATTTGCCCACATTTTGAAAAATAGTTTATAAATTTTTAAACTAAATTTTAGAGCCCCTGCTTACCAAACATAAAATTTAAATTTTAATTGAATCTTTTTTTAAAAAAATTATTTGTCTAAACCAGTCGGATACCTAAATTTCATGCTGATAATTACCAAAAAAAATATGGAATTTAGCGCGAGAAAACTGGATCATACCATGTGATCGCGATCCATTTAAAAACAGTCCGCGGAAATAGTTTGAATACAATATAAGACAAGTTTATTTTGTCATATATAGAGAAATTTATTTTTTCACAGTAGCTATTGAAAATTACTCAATTATATAAATATTTTGAAGCACCCCTTCAGGGACCATTTAAATATTACGTAAACATCTAAGTGGGAGGAGGAGTTTATAATTTACTTATTTTGCTAACAAGGGCGAGGATGATTATGAGCGATGCTGACATAAAAATCTACTTATTTCTTCTTAAAATAAGCAAAATAAGAAATGTAACAAAAAACTTACGCGTAAAAGCTGAATAGACGACTAGAATTGGGCAAATTGTTTAAATTTTGGATAAAGTTGAGGCAAGTAATTCTGCTGTAAGCTCAGTTTTACTTTGTTAGATCACAAAACGAAAAGATGAGTTGTTCATTCCGGGGAAAAGAGTTGCAGAGTTCAACAGTTTTGAACACAAAAGGTTCCTCAAGAATATTCTACAAAAAACTTTATGAAATAAATTAACGTGTAAATTTTGTTTTATGCAAAGGCACGTGTTTTATTTGATTTTTTATCATAAAATTAGATTGTTACAGTAAAAATCAGAGGGTTTGCGACTTTCTTATTACGTAAGCACGGAAGGGGTTTGCTGAAAATGTGATATTTGGACGTCCCCTTACACACCGGTAAAGATACCAGATTCATTTGCTTCATTTCAATTTCAGGAACAGTCGTTGCGATTTCATGGATGGAGTGTGCCATGAATCTCCAAGGTGGGTCAGCCTGTTGGTGGCCGAAATATATTACCCCGACAGTTTTTCACCCACGACGGCCATGCCACCGGTCGAAGATTTTTACAATTTCCAGCAATACTTGAAGAGGCGTGTCGGTGAAGATGACATTGACCAAAGAGCACAGAAACACTGTGATGGGTTCGACGCTATCGGATGCTATGTGGTCAGGCTATACTACGATTGGTTTCTGGTGAATGGATCGTGCAAGTGTTGGAAACCGTCACCGAAGAGGACACTGATGGGTTAAAACTTTACTATTCGAATGACCATCTTGTCAACAGTATTAGAAATTTTCTTAATGAATGGTTTTCTTACAAAGACATTTTACAAATTCAAAACCTTTCATGAATAAATGGGAGAGGGAGCTATCAAATTGACAGCTATTTCAACTCGAAGCAATACACTGCAGCAAGACACGATATTGACGAAATTAATTGATAATAATGTGCTCATTCAGTCACCTTTGTGATAGTGTTAAGCTGGCTAAAATTAATTTTTTTTCCTAAACGTTTTTATTAAAAAGGAAGCTATACCACATATGAAACACTTTATGGAAAAAAAAATTTCTACATAAGTAATTTAAAGTACAAAAAGAAAAATGTGAATTCAGCAAGCAAATTATGGCAGATTACAAAGGATTATTCAATGGGGAAGTAAACCTGCTATAATTTGTTCGCATTTCGATTTTTAAGCATTTGAAACTTTCTGGTTTACTAAGTTGAAACAGAAATTGCCATGAAAAGTTTTTCTAGTGGTATAGCATCCTCTAAAGTGTTTCATTTAAAATTTGAGTCACTCTAAAAGTACATAATAACACTTTGATAATTCGGATCGGAGCTCTCTGTAAAATGTGGATTCATTAAGAAATGAGTGGATAGAAAATTCAAACGATGCGCTAAAATAATAAAAAAGAACTTCCGCTGGTCGGTACATTACATTGAAACACAAACAAGCTAAAACAGGGTGTTTAAGATCTCAACTATCAAAAATTTTTAAATCAATCCGCAGTTAAAGGTTTAGTTACATATTGTTAGCCATACAACGCATTACAAAGTTGAATGACTATTTTACACAAATCTAGACATGGGGTAGCAGTTTTCAAACGGAATTCATTTTTAAGGGGTATTCGAATTGTGATTAATATGCGAATAAGATAAAGTGCATCATTTTCAAAGGTTGATTAGATTTAAAGAAGAGCCGGTCTGAGAAAAAGAAACAATTTCTGTAGATTTTTTTTAACACTACAAATAAGTTTCATATGTTATAAAGTAGTTCTAAATGTAAGAAAACGCATTAAGTTTTGTCTTTCTTTATTTATTTATATGTCCGTGTCGTTATCGTCCATAATAAATGTTATATTTAATAAAATGTTCTCTTTGTAATTTCTCAATTATAACTTTAAAAGCATCGTGAGTGAGCTTCTTATTCTGGACAAAGGCTGAAAATGCGTATTTGGGAAAATGGACACAGAATTAGCAAACTTTTTTAATGAGTTCTTTTTTTTTTTTTTTTTAAAGAAATAGAAATAAATTTGTAATGTGTCCACTAGCATAAATCGCTTTATTAAATTATTCACTTCAACAGCGGTTTCTACAAGTAAGTCACATGTGATATAAATTTATACTAGTGATATTATTAAATTTACATTGTACGGATTTAGATTTTTTAAAAAAAACACTATTGTAAGCATTCTAAATGCTTAAAGATCATCTGAAAAGTTACATCTGTAATATAGCAGATTACTACCACCCCGAAAGTTTGTAATGATTATGTTTAGCATTCAAAAAAAAAAAAAAAAAAAAAAAAAAAGTAAGTTGTACTCGTTTAGTGTTGGATTGAGCATTTAAAAAGCCATGCCATTTCGAGTTCAAGTTTTTTTAAAGCACACACACACGCATTTGACAAAAACAAGCATTTTGAGCTGCACCCAGAATAAAAAGCTGAAACTAACTAGGGTAAACTAACCAGTGAAGGAACACTTAAGTTTCGCTTGCCTTTTAAAAAATCATATTTATTTCAAAATTCGTAATTTTAGTTAAATGACAATGTCAACATATTTGTTACTAATTGCAAATTATGTAAAATAATTGTAGAGAACTTATACAATATTGTTTTACAGTTTTGGAGGTTCAAATAGCAAGTAGTAAGAAGACCAAGTGAAGGAACAGCTCTTACCAGTGAATGAACACCCAGTAAAGGAACACTTAATTTTGGTTATTTTTTAATGCTCTTTATGAATTTATAAGGTATACACATTCTTAAAAACAAGCATATTCTTGAAATTATAACATATAAATACTTGGAAAATGTTAACTTTTTTTTGTAATCATGAATTGAAAATTAAACTGTCAACATATTAACACATACTGTTCATTCACTGGGAAATCTATGCCCAATAAAGGAACATGTCTGTTCCCTCACTGGCTAGAAGTTGTTTTTCGTATTTTTAACATTCTTTTGATGCGGAACATCACTTAAGGTACAAGAAAGTTAAAATTTATCTTTTATTTTCATTAACTTAGAAAAAAAACCCAGTAAAAGAACACTTGTTCCTTCACTGGTTTTTCATCGTTTGGTGATCCAGTGAATAAATACCCCCTTATCTCAGTACTTTATTATGCTATGATGCTTAAAAAAAAAAAAAATACGTAACTTCAATAACTATATTTTGAATTCTCTTTTTCGCAGTGAGAAAAATAAAACTATTACATGCAATTAATTCCACTTCAAACATATAAATACAAACACTCACCTTATAATTTCTTCAAAGAAACAAGGTGTTGTAGAGATAATAACAAATTTAAAAAATTTTTCCAGAGAATTCTATTTGACCAGGTAATCCAAAACATTGCTAGATGACTTCCTATTGTTTGGCAGTAAGCTATTGTTACCAATCAATCTAAAGAAAAACTTTTAAATTCTTAATTTTAATCAATATATATGAAATGTTCCTTCACTGGGTAGTGTTCCTTCACTGGTTGGTTTACCCTATATACTTTTATTTACAATGCTATACATAAAAATAATGTTTTTAAAAGTATGTCACTTTTATTTTCAAGTTTTGAAGACTGAAGTCTTCTGGAAACCATGTCATGAATGAAACACTTTCATCAAAAATCGTTGAATGAAGAAAGGGCATTTCAATTAACTAATGTTATATTAAACTATCATTTCAGCAACAGAAGTTTTAATACAGCAATAAACTAGCAATTAATTTATGACTGAACAATCCTATTAACTTTCCAGAATGACAGAACAAAGCAGCAAAAAGAAATTTAGTCAACGTTCGATATTGGCGATCGCAACACTTTTGGAGAAGATCGATTGCATGCCTAGAACCTCCCCCTCTGCCCAAATGTATGGGAACGTATTACGTTTCCCCCTTCATATTATTTTATGCATTTAGATTATCAAAAATATATTTTAAAATTTCCATGATGCTATTTTAAATTCAGTTCTGAGTTCCATATAGTTTACAAACTTAAAACATTTTGGTTTGAAATTCAAAACTAACGTACTTTCGAATCCAATGACTATAGTGAAAGCATGCGATAAAGAGCTTGATTATTCTTTCTTCTCTCCACTTCCTTCCAAATTTTTAATTACTATTCTGTTACATTTTTTTATTATTTTATAACCGTCGTTAAATAGGCTGTTATGGGTTTACGACTGCTAATGTTCGACTCCGTTTTGAACCCAATCCAGAAGACAAGGGAACTCCGGTATTAGGGAGAAATTTGCCATCGTGAAGGGTTTTTCTAGATTGGATTAACTCACATTTGCTGTTACTTGGAGAGTAAAACCTTCCACGCTTATTTTGACGGCAAGGGGTCTCTAACCCATGATCTGTCTACCATTGAGGATATTTTACGTCAGCACTGTAGTCGGTGCAAGCCGGGTGCATAATTCTATCGACCAGTCATCGCTGGGATTCGAACGCGGTTTATCTCCTAAGCCATCACTTCTCTGTTCTGTTACGTTGGTTACAGGTAGACATTTTCCTTAAGGGACATACATCAATAGCTACAAAGTTTAAAAAAAGAAAATACTCACGTCACATGTTGTTTCTCCAAAAGAAACACTTCACTTCAAAAAAGATTTTAAAAAAAGTAAATACTGTTTTGAAACAAGAAAAATATGATTTATGAAACTATTGAACCATTTGTAAAATAATTTAGAAAGGTTATGAATGTATGCAAAACTCTTTGACATGAATGTTGCAAATTTATATTGTTGATGCAGGTGTTTGATCAGTTCAAGTTAAAAGCTTTGATAGCTCTAATATCTTTGTTTTGTCTATGAATAGATAAAATAATATTATGAATATTATTTGAGGCTGAAAATTCATATTTTAAATAGGGATTTTGTTAAAAGGAATCTAAAAATATGGAAGTCTTGTAATTTCTTAAGTCTAGCAGATGAAAAAATAGAGTAGAACTAATTCAAATATTCTTTCCTACCTGGTTCTATCTTTTTACCTCAGACTTCGATACAGCATCGCTTGTTTTTAAAAGGAGACGAATCTAATGATAAAACTAATTTATTAAGAAGAGGACGGACAAACATTAACGATCATCTTTCATCAAAGCTTTAGAAATCAAACTGAAACATAATAAAAAACATTAATATTCATTCAGTCTCCGCGCCATCTGTTGGCATTAAAGTTAATCTGTTTCAGCAGAATCACTGAACGCTTTCAAGAGACATGAACCAAGGAGAGAAAAATTCTGCTACTGGCTAAGTGTAGTAATCATGTAACCAGTTGTTATATTTTTAACAGAGCCACTTTATTAAAGATGGCATACTTTTTCAAAAATAAAACATTTTTACTAATTGAAAAAATTCTTTATCTTAATAAGGAGGCATTTCTTTTGAATCCTTTCTCAAATAGGAAATAAAGATATTTGCAGAATATTATGGAATATTAAAAATAATTCCATATTTCTTGAAATTATTTTAATAATAGAATATACATGGGGTTCATTTTTAACAAGTGACCATTTGGTGGTGACTGACCAATCATTTCCTAATCACCACTTATTTTATTAAGTCATGCAGCACCTGTTAATTTCACTTTCTATGGAGAAGAATGGTATGTCATCATAGGCAATAAAAATGGCGGAAAAAGAGAGGAACATTTTATTTTCAGAAAAAAATTTAGAAGATTTCTAGCTCCATTTGTAGGCAAAGGATCAGAGTCCCAGTTAAAACTGCCCAGGGTTGGTGGACTGACCATAGACCTAAGGGAACCAGTTACTAAGGTTGACCACTTTAAATTTGATCCCATGTAAATTTCAAACAACAAGAACACAGAAAAAAATATAACATACTTTAAAAATATATTTTCTTGTTATTCATTTCATTTTTAGAATTATGAATAATACTGAAGCCCTGATAGAACGTCCTAATTTCAGCAACTGTGGCAAACAGCATATCGGCTTTGTAAGTGCAGTGTCTATGTTAAATAAATGAGACCCCACCCACCTTAGAGGTTAGGTTTAGCCCCTCCTAAAATATGGGAAAAAATTAAAATACCTCAACACAATATTTCTTTAGCATTTGGAAGACACATAATTAGAATATATATATGTAACATAAAAAGCTTCAATTAATCTTTTTATATTATTTCTCTGCTGTAAATCAACTCCTAATTAATTATTCCAATCGAAACACTTTCTCATACTTTTAAAAAGCCACATCCTGTTCTTAAATCTATTTTTGGCTCAAGTATGCATAATTAAATGTAAAGACATTTTCCCCCCTTGCTCTTCCTGGGAATCACTCGACTTATTTCATGAATCAAAAGTAATTTCTAAGATTTCCCCCTTTTCCCTAAATAGAGACATTTTCGGATTTTTTGCAAGATTTTCCCTACAAGAAAGACTGATCGTCGATGGAGTTAACCTCACTTTTCGCTCGTCATCCATTTGAAAATAATCGAATAAAATAATTTTGCTTTCATAAATTAGATATTTTAGAATGGCCCACTTTATTTATCAGACGACAAAACAAAAAAATGTTTAAAAATTGAAGATAAAATATTTAACGTTTCAAATAATATTTGAAATTTCTTAGAAATTGTGTGAATCAAGTTATGAATAACAAAACCTATAAAGTTTTACTAGGATTTCTGAAAAATTTCATCCTTCTGAAGGTCCTTTTCACAGGGTGGCCACTCAAATCAGGTTTGGATTTTCTTGATTTTTCCAGTAACAATCTTAAAATTTCTAGGTCAGCGTGTTTTCTTTTCTCATAAAGTGCAGGTGCGTACAAGAAAAGTGTCAATATTATAAAGTATTTCATTTAAAATGTTATTTTTTTTAGTATATCATCTTGAATAGATGTGAAGAAAATAATATGTTTAGCTAGTAGCTATATTATATTAATTTTAATGAATAAAAAATGTTTTAATGTGTTAGTTTTGTAGTTTTTGTACAAAATGTACCAAATAGCAAATACAGTAACCCCCCCCCCAAAAAAAAAATAATAATAATAATTTTAATCGGATAGATCAATGTGTTTTATACAATTTCAATTTTCCATCCTGTAAAAGTTAGTTGAAAAATCACTAATTTTAATTTTAACCGTGCAAGGTATATTAACAACAATTTAAATAAAACTCATATTTAAGCAATACTTCCTTAGATTTAACAATTTTAAAATAACTGTCGCTGAATTTTTCTATTTTTTTAAATAAAGAAATATGGAAAAAAATGTCAAGAAGAGTTTCATTATTTTTATATACAATAAAAAATTCTATTGAAAAAGATGTCAATGTACATTGAAAGGGGGGGGGGGGATTTTTTCTGGTAAAAATAGATCACGGCAGGAAAAATAATAGATTTATTTATTGCCTGCAATCCTGTATAAATTTAAATGATCCTTTTGTACAGATCTTACAATATTTGATGTTTCAAAGCAGACAATATTAACAGATGTACCTTTTACTTGCATTTGGTGGTATAGTTAACAGTGAACGAGAAAGAACATATGTCCCTGGTTGCAGCATAAGAGTTGAGCCAAATTTATGAAGAAAAAAAATTTATATGAATTCAAGAACAAATTTTTATCAATTTCATTTGCCAATTGCAGGCCCAATAACTACTAACAATTTTTATCCCATTTACCTAATAACTGAATAGGATGTGTGTTATTGTTGTAGTTTGCTATGCAAGTAGGTTTATTATTTTTTTTTAAAAAAAGCTTCTTTACTAAAAAATAAATGATTAATAAAGAACTACAGAATGTTCTGAATTTTTTCCCCCTCTAAATACATACATTTTTCAAGCTCTAAGCAAAATGATTGATTTAAAATGCTCTAAATTAGGGATGAACAACCTGCAACCCGCGGGCCAAATGCGGCCCTTCAACCCTCCATATGCGGCCCGCGGCCGCAATCTGAACAAAATAAAAAAAATAGAAATATTTGTTGGAAAAAAAATCGGAAATTTGAAATTTACGCATTTATGTTTTTGACGCATCCAATTTCAATCAATGTAGTTTTCGATTGCTTTTTTTCGATGGTTACCTCTACAGATTTAGGCATAGTTTTATATTTTATTTTATAACCGTCGTTGAACAGCCGACCCAACTTAATGGGTTTACGGCTACTAATGTTCAACTCCGTAGCCTTGTAATTTTGAACCCAATCCAGAAGACAAGGGAACTCCTGGATCGAGTATTGGGAGAAATTTGCCTTCGTGGAGGACTTTTTGATGGAGCTAACCCGCATTTGCGTTACATGGAGAGGAAGACCACGAGAACCTCCCACGGTTAGCCTGACGGCAAGGGGACTCTAACCCATGATCCGTCTACCACTGAGGATATTTCACGTCAGCACTGTGGTCAGTGCAAGCCGGATGCGGAATTCGTATCGACTGGGATTCGAACCCGGTTCGCCTCATTGGAAGGCGAACGCTCTATCCCCTGAGCCATCGCGGCTCTTAGGCATAGTTTTGAAAATCCCAGTATTTTTAATACATCATTAATACGATATACGAATTTTTAATTTTAGTTATTACTTTTGACGCTCTTCGAGTGAGCCGTAAATCCAATGACTTTCCAGTAGTTAATTGCTGCCCATTTTCACGTACTTTCTAAAATCGCGATTCTTTAAAGTTATGAAACGCTACATTTGTGCAAACTTCATGAAAAATCTAAATGACTTTTGATCCTTTATCGGCAGTTATTGCTAAGCCTTTCCGTATGGGTTTTAAAATGTTGATATTTTAGCACCATATTATTACGAATCGCGATTAAATAATCGCTCATTTAGATAATCATTTTTGGACGTGGTTTATTTGCATCGATTTGATCGCAAAACAAATTACTTTTCAATTGTTATTTTTATTTTTAATACTATAATTTGGCAGCACGCGAGTTTTGAATCACGCATTAAAATAATTACTTCTTACGTGCTGTATTTGTGCCGATTTTTACATAAATAAAAGAAGTTTTTCGAACATGTTTTTTTTTTTTTCTTTCCAGTTATCGTTACATTTTTACTTGTGATTTAGCACAATATTACAACTCTTAAAATTCTATAGTGTTTTAATCTTTTTTCTTTTAAACTTAAAAAGTAATTACGTATCTTAGCAAAATCGATCCCTTCCTGAAGAGAATAAAAATAAAAACAAGTTGTGTACATTTATATTAAACGCGCTCCATTAATTCGTATTTACGCGATCTTAAAATTGCGCATCGCATTTCATATTAACAATAACGAGAATTAAAAATCACCCATCGTGATTCAAATTCACGAGATTTAAAATTACATAACGCGATTCGTGTTCTGGCGTTAAAATATCATACGTTGTTACTCTTCTCGAAATTCAAAAATCATACATCGCGATTCATATTCACGCGATTTAAAAACCATATATCGCGATTCATATTCACACATTTTAAAAACCATATATCGCGATTCATATTCACACATTTTAAAAACCATATATCGCGATTCATATTCACACATTTTAAAAATCATGCGCTGTGAGTAGTCTTTTCACAATTTAAAATCGTACATCTCAATTCATATTCACGCGATTTGAAAATCACACATTGCGTTTTTTATTTACGCAATTTAAAAATCACACATAGCAATTCGTATTTAAGCAATTTAAAAATAACACATCGCTATTTGTATTCACGTGATTTTAAATCTGGAAATGAAAAACACCATCTAGGACAAATTCCAAAAGTGATTAAGTTATTTGCCCTAAGTTTAATACTACCCACAACAACAGCTTCTGTCGAAAGGCTGTTTTCCAGAATAAATTTGACCTGTTCAAAATTACAGATCAGTATTTAAACAAAATCATTAAATTTTCATTTAATGGCTCGGAAAAGCTATCACATGATCAAGTGAATAAAATTATCACAATATTTAAAATTTTTGCAAATCACAGGATAACCAGTAAGAAATTTTTTTGCCATTTTCTATACACTTCGACCATTTTATATCATTCATGATTATATGCTGGGAAATTATTTGTATATCATTAAATTTTAACTATAAAAAATGTAATCAAAATAAGTTTCATAAAGTAATGTAAATGTTACTAATTGTTTATGCATATGTGTATTAATTGTAAATAGTGTCATGTTAAAAAAATATTTGTCATAAAAAATTTTAAACAAGTATCTTAATAGTTTTTTATTATTAAGGAAAATAGTTTCTTCAAAATTAATGCTTTCTTTCTTTCCTCTCTCTGCCTCATATAATTAATTTAAAATAAATGTTTTAAAGTTTAAGTATATTCCCTATCAAATGCTAAATCTTATTTTCCGCAGAAGGGGTTTTGTTTCAATTTTTACCCTATAAACTTTCTTTAAATCAAAGTATTTAACTTGCTTTTATTTTAATAACTAGAATATTTCTTTTAAAAATTTAATTCCATGAACAAATTTTTTAAAGTTAAAATTTATGTTTAAATGAACTTTTGTATTATGTAATATGATTAAAAAATCATGATTTTTCCCATAGTTTTTTAATTATTTCAACTTATCTAAATTTTTTTCTCATTATTAATGGATTCTGTTTTTTTCTTAAGTAATCAGTTTCTAACTTTAAACATTTAAAAGTATTTATTTTTATGCTAAGATATTACAAGGTTAACTTAAAAAAATAATTTAGTGGCTAGAACAATGTTTTTATAACAATTAATTGCAGTGAATATGTCTGTCTAAATACTTTGAGTGTTCTCTTTGGCATGCGGCCCTTCATTGGTCAATCTGCTGCGCATGTGGCCCTTCACTCAAAAAGGTTGTGCACCCCTACTCTAAATGAAGTTAAATTGTTTCTCAAAAAATTAAAACTTAGTTGCTTTTATCAAATAAATAAACAAAATAAAATTAAAATAAAAAAATATATATAAAAACTTCATTGATCAGTTTTAAGTTATAATATACATAATTTAAAGCACAGCATAGCTAAACAAATTTTATTAGGTTACTGAAGAGAAATACATTATTGTAAATTAACCTAAAGGAATATTTAGATGGTATATATTCATATTTCATTTCATAAAGAGCAAAATAAGAGATGGAAATAAATAAATAAAAACAAATGTAATAAAAAGAAAAGCAGTGGTGTCTGATGCAAAAACAATTCATTATTAATTTACAATTTAAAATACTCATAATCAAAATCTTGCTTTAAACAGAAAAATAATTTATGTTAAATCTTAGTTGCACAGTACGATTAATTATGTATCTTGGCATCGCACGTAAAATATCACAAGTGCATGAGAATTTTTTTTTGTAAATCAAAATGTGCCTGTTACATTTGTGCCTGTTAATAACCTGTTTTGTTACAGTTCACTTTAATTATTATTTCTTCCATTTTCCATTATTAGTGTGAATTTTTTTACAAAAACTGCACTTTGTTAAAGATTAACTTACCACAGTTAAACATTTCAAATGATGTTGCCCTTCATTTAATAGTCTGTAACTTAATGAAAACTGATATTAAGGTATAAGTCATTATTTCTAAATCTTCAATTTTTTACCTTGAAAATGATACCTTATTCACTTAATATTAAGTTTAAAATTTTGGTCATCTGGTTGCAACGCTTGAAACCTGTACAGTGCAGAACAAAAATACAAGGTTTTGTTTTCCTTATTTCTAATAAACAAATATAATTAGAAAAAATTTATATTCTAAGTTCATACATCATTTAACACGTTTTTCATACATTCCTTGGTTTTGTCAGCTTTTTAGGCTAAAAAGAGAAACAGTTTGGGAAATATCTCTGGAATGTAAGCAACATTTACAAACTTTCAACATTATGATTAGTACATAATTTTAAATCAAAAATCTAATATTTACCAACAACAGAAACATTTAATGCTAACGTCTAGTTGATTCAAAAAGAACCTTTTTCTTTTCAATAAAATATGTTATAAAAGGTTAAAATGAAATTCAAAAAATTAGCATCAATGCAACAATTTTGCTATTAGCGATTCAAGAAAATGAGTGATTAGTTGGCTTTGCCGAGAAAAAATAATTCATTGGATGAGAAGACAAAAGCTTTCAGGAAAAAAAAATGCAAGATAAAATCTATTATTAAACTATAACCAATTATTTTTTGAAAAGTTAAAAACACTAAAACATTTTGTTAAAAGAAAAAATATATATCCCCAAAGCATTGCAACAAACTTGAACAGTAAATGAATTCAGCCTACAGAGCAAATAACCTAAACCCTTCTACCTCCATTACAATTTTTGCTTTTCCTAAACTGCTTAGTCCTATAATCTCCAAAGAGGTCAATGATCTCGCTATTCATTTATCGCATGGGAGTTTCATATGGCATTCTAGTTTAGCAGGGTAATAATGGTATTATTAAGTTAACGGATGATATTTCAACTGTTCAACGATAAATTTTAGTCTAAATAAAGTGGATATAACAGATGGTAAAATAATTCAAATTAAGAAAAAAATTCCAGCTTTTCTTTAAAATTCCCAGATTTTTATCCAAATTTCCCTGACTTTTCCAGGTTTTTTTCAGTATATAAAAAATTCCCTGATAATTCCTGGTGGGTGGCCACCCACCCTGTTTCAAGTGCCTCTCTGGGCTCCATTACTACCAGTCCGAGAAAGCACCTGGACACCATGACTGCAGCAGGAAAAAATCAAAAACGTGAAATGACCAGATTTTGGTTGAAAAAAATACAAATATTCTTGATGGTAATTTGACATGCCTGCGATACCTGGGGTTTATGAGCAAGCATTTTTAATAAATTTCCAGACATGATTTTCATTTTTTAAAGGTCATGAAATTTTTGTTTTGTTTTTCCCTTTCATTGAGTCAAAGAAAAGTTTTTGTTTTCATGTAATGCCAAGAGATTCTGAAGTAAAAATGCAATTTTTTTCCAAATTTGATGTTTAGACTATCTTAAAAAAATACCTACCGACATGGTTACAACTGTAAGCCAATGAAAAACAAATGCTTAGAAGTTAAATGTTTCTTTATGAGGTTCGCAAGCATTGAAATGAAAAATTTCCATGGTACCTAGAATGATGAACCATTGATACCTAGAATGTTACAAAAAATGGGACAGGCACCCTATTTGGGGCCTGACCCACTTTTCTGCAAGTCCAAAATTTAATCCAGACCAAAAATATCCTAAGGGAAACTAATTTCTTCGGCAAAGTGGGCAGCATTGATGCTCTGCCAACCAACGATACAAACAGCTCTTGTGAAACTCATGGCAGTGACAGGTCCTGAAAAACTCCAACATCTGCATGAAACAAATGGAATAAAACTCCGACTCTTTAAGAAACCAATGTCCAGGGAATAGATGAAATTTAAAATACCACCAGCCACTTTCCAGACCAGTTTTGCGCTCGGTCTGTAATTACATTACTTTACAGAAAGCCTAATGATGCGTTTCATCCTATCCGAGCCTCAAAAGAGGCCTCTCGTATTTCTTTTACCCTTATTCTGAAAAAGGAAAAAAACAAGTGCCATTTTCAATGAAAATTCCCGACGGTACTATAACCACCTGCGGTAGGCAATACATTTGACCGTCTTGCAGTCACTTATCAAATCACTATTTAGTCCATTATTGCAGATGGTAAAACGAAAAGACCTGGCGCATCCCCATTGCTCCAGGTCGACGTATGGGATCCCCATCTTATGTAATATCTTTGTTCTTTTCCACTTGGTGACCAACGAGCTTATTCGGGGATAGCATCTCAGGAGCTTAGGGTAGGCATCATGAAGGATGCTGCTCAAAAGGAAACTCTCCCGATTAGGTTGTTGTAGTTGTAGTTCATTTACATCGTACGGGAGCTACACAATGGGCTATTGGTGCGTCTGGGAAACATCCCTGAGAATGATCCGAAGCCATGTCAATTTTGATCCTCTGCAGAGGGGATGGCACCCCTGCTTCGATAGCCCAACGACCTGCTTGCAGTGTCGAGTACTTTAACGAGGATCAATAACACACACCCTTGGTCCCTACACATACTGATCCAAGAGGTGAATCACCAGTGATTACGATTCAGCCAGTGATGCTTGACTTCGGTGATTTGCTGGGAACTGTGTCTTAACGATCAGTCAACTAAGGGACTCTCCCAAATAGGAAAATAGGGTAGTCCATGAATTCGATGGAATGAATATTGAGCACATTTTCAAAGGCCCAATTGTAATTTATGGAAACGTCCTGAAACATGAACATTGCTGTCAGCTCTTGTATAGACTGTCGATGACGTATCCATTGAGGTGTAAAATTACAAAAACATACTCAGAACGAATGATTGGTTATGACCAAGCTTCTTAAAAGGCTTTAAGAAACAAGATGCTCTGGTGCGTAGCTCCTTGTATATTATTCCGGCTGGACAAGGCACATCCTGTCGTCAGAAAGGTGTTTTTTTTTTCCATTTTTATTTCCAATGGCAAATGAAAATGACAAACCCTTACAAAAACAGTGAACTAAAAAGGTGAACAACAAGTAAGAGAAAAAAGTCACTATCTCATTAACAGATGTCGGGCACTCCAGTAGCGCCTCATCTCAGAGTCCCCACGCAGAGCCGAGCATCTCAATAGGTGGTTCCTGTCCATAAGCTCATTATACCAGCATAATGGGCAATTTGGGTCAGCAAAAATGCCGATGCGGCAGAGGTGGTTCGCTAGGCAATCATGGTCCACCCCAAGTCTAAATTCTGCAACAGCTTTATCACGGGGCTTATCAGCAATACCCTGTTCTAAGCTATTGCATGCCGAAGTTGGTAGATCTCTTAGCCGTCATGACGTTTCCGGGGTACACCACTAGGAGATTCCAGAAACAGGTTCTTTCTAGAGTTTTTTTTTAATTTTTACATTTCCAACAGTCTTGAAAAATTTTGAAATGTGATAAATTTCTAAGTATCAAGAAATTTGTAAAGTTGGTCCAGAAAACAATGAGGTCTATTATTAGCAAAAGAAACTAGAAATATTTAAAAAAGAAATACATTTTATTCGGAATTTAATTATTTTCAATGAATATAATGCCTCTTGTGGGCTGCACCCAAGGACAGATGTCAACTCTCGTCTTTATCTATTTCATTTAAATATTTTTATTTCATGTTTCTGAAAGCCATAAAGTGTAAAATACTATCAAAGGTTTGCAATAAAAATAATTTTAGAGTTAAACTGAGAAATATGTTCAGAAAAGCAACATTTATTTAAAATAACATCAAGGGGTAAAAAGAATTTTTTTTTTTTTTAAATTACATTTTATACACTTAGGTAAAATATATCAGTTCTTTCATGAGTTGAATATGAATTTTATATAACACTGAAAACTTTTAAAAATATAAAATACATGAAAAATGTAGCAATTAACAAATACAGTATAACAAAGAAATAAAAAATCTCAATAAACTAAAAAATAAAAGTTTAAAATAAATGAAATCGCAGGAACTATAACTTTAAAAAAAGATAAAAACAGGAAAACTTCTTATCACAAAAAATTAAGCCAACCACTTAAAACAGAGTACAAAGACAATAAAAGATGAAGTTTTTCATGAATATGAAATTTATGCATCACTAAAAAATTTTTTTAAAGTATAAAATAAGCAAAATAACATGAAAAATGTAGCAGTAAACAAATACAGTATAACATATAAATAAATCTCAATAAAAATACTAAATATACTAAAATATAAAAGTTAAATATAAATGAAATCACAGAAATTGCAACTAAAAAATAATAAAAACAGGAAAATTATGTTAACACAAAAAATTATACTGCACATCCAGTCATCAGAAACAGGTTTTTTCCAGAATATTCTCGAGATTTATTTATTTATTTTAATTTTTACATTTTTAATCTTTCAGTCTCAAAAAATTTTGAAATGTGATAAAGTTCTAAGTATCATGAAATTTGAAAAAACAATGAAGTGTATAATTAGCAAAAGAAACTAGAAATATTTCAAAAAGAAAGACATTTTATTTGGAATTTAATTATTTTTAATGAATTCTATGCCTTTTAAAGGCTGCACCTGAGCACAGATGTTTAGTCTTGTCTTTATCAATTTCATTTTAAATATTTTTATTTCATGTTTCTGAAAGCTATAAAATGTAAAATACGATCAAAGGTTTGCAATAAAAAAATTTAGAAGTTAAACTGAGAAATTTTTTCAGAAAAGCAACATTTAATCAAAATAACATCAAGGGGAAAAAAGTATTACTTTTTTAAAAAAATACATTTTATGCAATTAGGTAAAGTATATCAGTTCTTTCATAAGTTGAATATGAATTTCATATAACACTGAAAAAGATAAAATACATGAAAAATGTAGCAGTTAATAAATACAGTATAACAAAGAAATAAAAAATCTCAATAAACTAAAAAATAAAAGTTTAAAATAAAGGAAATCACAGGAGCTATAACTAAAAAAAAAAGAAATAAACAGGAAAAACTTCTTACCACAAATAAATTAGGCCGCCCAGAGTACAATGACAATAAAAGATGAAATTTTTCATGAATATAAAATTAATGTATCACAAATTTTTTTTTTAAAAAGATAAAATATGTAAAATGACGTGAAAAATGTAGCAGTAAACAAAATAAAAAATATCAATAAAAATACTAAAATATAAAAGTGAAATATAAATGAAATCACAGAAATTGTAAAACAGAAAAATTATGTTATTGGAAAACATTAAGCCAAGAACGTAAACTTGAATACAGGATGAAATTTAAGATTAAAGTTCAATGAAAATTTCTGCCCCTGCCATTGGCTGTTGTACAATTATTTTTCCCTCTGCATGGAGACCTATGATTAAAAGAAATTTATTTTGAAATGGAATGGCATAATAAAATATATTAAAGAACAATTCAGTTTTGATTAGTTTTATTCATTTTTCAATATTTTTAAACTAAAGTGTAAATTGTTTTAAAAAAATTTGGAAAAATTGGAGGAATGTAGAGAGTGCTTAAGAAGAAAAAAAATTACAATGAATTCTACTTTATTTTATTGCTCTAATATAGATTTTGTAGGCTGTTAATGTTGGGAATTTTTATCCTCCTTTGCTTGACAGCCCGGAGTGGGCTTCTGGCATTCTCTAGAACATTTCTCTATGTTTTTTTTTGTTTTTTTTTTATTAGGTCTTACCAGTTCAATACCCTGATTGTTTTAAAATCCGCATTAATGGAGTCGAAGTTTTGGAAGTCTGTTAGCCCTGTAACCAATTTGTTTGTGCTTGAATTTTTCATGTGTTGGGCTAGTTGTATTTAAACAGAAAATTTGTCCTACAAATCTTGCTGTTTAATTTTATTACATCAATATCCTTTTAAATCATTGTTGCAGTTGTCCTCATTGGGTTGGGAATTTTACCTACATATTTAGTTCTTTTGTTGCTTTATTTGGGGATTTCTAGTACTATTGTTCCAATTTCATAGCCTGAAAATTTTTAAATCCAGCTCAAAAGACTTCTAAAACTAGTATTTAGATTAACTAGTCTTCATGGAGTTAGATGCCTCAAAACTAACTTTCATTTGTGTTACATTCAAGAAAAACTATGAAAACTTGTTAGAATGATAAAAGAGGCAATTAATCAGTTTTAAATAATCTATGTTCAAATAAAATAAGAGAAAGAGATAATCTGAATTGGTTCTTTATACTGCAGTTATGAAAACCTAAAAAGATTATTAAGAACTACGTTCTTAATAAGTAAATTCTCCAAATTATGTGTAAAAGCCAAAAAAATTTTAAAGAGCTTTATTTTAGTTAGATAGGATTTAAATTGAAACAATGTTTGATGTTCAATGTTTAATAAAAACAAACTTTCTACTCATAAAACCATGAGTGCCACTTTAGAAAAATTTTAAGACTGAACTTATTTTTTGACCAATTAACAGGTCTAGTGCTACTTTAAAAAAAATATTCAGAAATTTATAGCTCACTTTCCATAGGAATGGTTCCCATATTATACCAATGATTGATTATTTTTTCAAAAACATATTTTCTTCATTGTATTGGTTTATTTTTTAAAATAACAAAAAAAAAAGGCTAACCTTGTTTTTTTTTTTTTTTTTTTTTTGCGTTACTTGCTGAATTACACCACTAACTTTTTCTTGGAGTTAATCATATTTCTACTTATTTTACACTTTATTATAAATACTTTGTCCAAAATAGACTCATTTAATATTTTAAAAAATAATCTTAATTTAACTTTGCCTAGTATCTTAAAAATTTTTCAGAAAAAACACAAACTAAAGCAATTCAGTCAATTCAATTCTTTCATTGTGATGTGATATAATTACATGATCATGTTGCGATAACTATGAAAGACAACGAATTTTTTTTTAAAAATAATAAAAAAAAATATTTATTTTAACAGAAAACAATCTTTATATATTTTTAAAGGAAAAGTTAATATTTACGATAACTTAACTTGGAAAACAAATCAAAAATAAATATTTATTGGAGGATGGAAAATCAGTGAACTGATTTCAGTCCTCAAGACTGAAGAGTGGCACCCATGTTATACAGATTATTTTATAGCAGAGGTTCAACTTTCCAAGCTATCCATAATCTGAAGTACAATAATACATGTTAACAAAATTCAAATCAGTGCAATTTCAAAGTGTGTTTACTACTTGATTCTTATCTAACATAGATAATATAGACGCACGGATGCATTGGCAGAGATTCTCTGATTTTGAGGATACTTTTTTTAAAATATTTCTCTTAACATTACAAAAAATTATCCACGAACAAAAATAGGCAGGGAAAAAACTTAAATAAGCAGACAAAATAATCATAATTTATGCGAGGTTGAAGGTTGTTTAGTTGTATGCTTGCTTCTACTGAAGAGAAAAGATAAAACTGCTCATTTACCCCAAAAATTAGTGATCCCATCGCTGGCAACTAGACTATCACTTTACAATATAATAAACAATGAAAATAAACAATTACAGTGACAGTAGGAAATCTTTTAATGTAATTTCATTTGTTAATAAAAATGAAACATAATAGCCCAAGTTTGACAAAAAACGTTTTGAAGAATTACGGGAGCAAAATCATTAATTCTTAATATGATTACTTAACACTAAACGTGCCAACACTTTACAATACAACATAAAATAAACGGTGCTAATTAGTGCTAATATCAGTGCAGTTCTTTCTTATAACTATTTAGATTAATCTTCCTCCAATGTTCTTGTTAACGTGCATGTATATATTGTTTTGTTTTGTCAGGAATAAATATGTTAAATGTTTTTTGCCATTCATTCTGTACTCAAATATTATGAGTTTGGAGATACTTTTGGATATACTTAATTTTATTATCTTTCTATGAGACCTAATATTAATAATATTATACACGAATTGACAAATAAATAAATAAAAAAACATAACACTGAAGTGTTTTTTTGTTTTTTTTATTTATTTATTTTTTTACTTCATTATTATTATTCTCAGTTAACAAAAAAACTTTATAACACTTGATAGGTAAACTAGTGAATAAACAGCTAAAAAAATTACAAAAAAAAAAAAAAAAAAAAAAAAAAGGGGGGAAGAGATTTTAAAAGTTTTTCTCAAGATTTTTTGAAAGCAGTAGCCTATTATCTTAAATGAAACTATTTGACACTGAATTGAATTACCTAGTCACGAGTTCTTTTCTTGAAAAATGATTGAAACATTTTTCAATAAACTTTTCTTGAAACATGGTTTTATGATTTTTAAAATTGCTCCATCATTGACTTTTAGCTGTTGGCCTCCTACGAGATCATTTGAGAACATCATTTTCACTGAGGATTTGAAATACTGTGCTAGTAAGCACGAAGATCATCCTGAACTCCTATCACAGTTAGCCCATTAATAATATACCTTCTGAGGCTATCTACACCGTTGGCCTAGGGTATCATTTGAGAACATCAGTTTCAATGAGGATTTGAAATCCCATGCTAGCAAGCAAGAGGATCATCCTGAATTTCTAAAACAGTTAGCCCCATTAATAATATCCCTTCTAAGGTTATCTACACGCAAATTTGGAACTAAAAACCTTTTAAAAGGGAACAATTTTTTAAAATTTGTTCATTTTCACTGAATACCCGTCAAGTTTAAGTCTCCTGAAAGATGTTTTTGTTTCGGTGGAAGTAAAATAAAAATTGAATTACAATTATAAACAGAAATATCTGTTCTCCTCAAAAGTAATATAGTATAATTATCATGCACTTATAAGTAGTAGTGGTCAAAATCATTTTAAATTAAATTTAAAAATCCCAGAAAGAAATAGGAAGCATACATTTTACTACCCATTTAAATGTAAAAACACAATTTTACACAAAATGCATAAAAGTTGGCAGCTTTACATAATATGGTATTCAATGTTCATTAGATACACCTCATGAAAAGTAATGTATAATAACTGAATTATTACTAGAGATCTGCAACAAACTTGAAAATGAATGCCAAAAACTATGCTTTCGTATTAAAGTGATTCAAATTTTAAAGAAAATAAACATAAAAAAGACACATAAGTTGTTTTACTCAACATAGAAAAATTTTCAAATTTGATTTTTATTTTTTTTTAATGGACAATAAACAATGAATCACCACCTGCTTTAGCTCTGAGTTGATTAGTTCAAAAATTTTCTCTATCTAATTTAAGACTAGAGCAAGTACTTTTAATCCTGCAGCTGATGCACTTTTCATTATAATACTGTCTAAGAAAATAACATTTGGCGAATTCTTAACAAGTAATGACATACAGGGTTACTACAGAAAAAAATGATCAAAATACAGTAAAACCTCGCTACAACAATATTTTGGGGACCAAATTAATATATCATTGTAGAGGGATATATTGTTATATTGAGGGCCTACATACTTTGGGTACATGAAAAGATTTTTTTTTAAATTTTAATGTTGTATGTATTAACTATAAATGTATTTATATATTATGCAAAATATTAATTTGCAGAATGTTAATTATGGTTAAATATTAAAATCATTTGAAATAAATTCACAATATAAGATTGTAAACATACCTGAAAACCGTTTTTATTGAAAATAATCTGATATTTTTGTTTGTTTATTCTTTTTTTTGAATCTCTGTCAGGTCAACCAACAAAGTATGCATTAAGTCCAAAGCACGAAAATGAATTTTGTTTGTGAATGGTGTTCCTCCCATCCTCTACAAAAAAAATTCTCTTTCAGGTGTTAATGTGATGCTCATGGTCATTTGTGACACATAATCAGCTTTTAGCATGAAGGATATGAAATCAGATAGGAATGTTACATCTGTGACTTCTTAAGAGATAAGGGAGGCATTTCTAAAAATGCAAGTTCTTGGGGTGATCAGCAGTGAGTCTTCTCTTGTCAAAAAAGATGGAAAAAATAATAAAATAAGATTTTTTACATTATTTGTAAACCAATAATACATGGAGAAAATAAGGTTGAAATTTGGAAGAAAAAAAATTGTTTTACAGGGGTTTGTTGCTACAAAAAATATCGTAATATTGAGAGGAGCATGATATTAATTCATATGCAAGTTCATCGGGACCACAAAACATTATTGTTTTGTTATAAAGGGTGTTATTGTTGTATTGGATATCATAGTAGAGAGAGTTTACTGTAGTTGCTTTTAGCAGCCTCAAACACCAAAATAGTAGCCAAAAACTAGGAAAATAGTTGCCTAAATACGAACAAAAATTCATCAAAAATATTACTAAAATTTTGTTAATAACTCAATTGTCATATACCATGATCCATTCAGTCAAGTTGGTAGCAAATATGATAATGTTTATATATGTATATGAAAAGTGATTACTCAAATTCGAAATTCGCGCATCGTAATATCGTATTAAAAATTTTTTTTCTTTTTCTTTTTTTCTTTTAAATCATGCGGAATTTTGTAGCAATAATTATTGAAAAGATGATTGAGAAATGAAATAGACTTACAATGAAGTCTGTGCAGATTGAACAAATTAAAAAGTGAAGACTCAAATTTGCAGTTCAAAATTTTCAACATTTTTATTTTATAAGAAGAAAAAAAGTTCAGTGTGTTCAGAAACTATCTTGTGGGGTGCAGATTTTCCACCCAATTTATGCTTTTTTAAAAAAGAAAAGAAAAAAAAACATTGCTAGGAGTACAGAAAAGTCTCCAAATAGTCTCCTTTTGCTGTAAATAGTTGCTATTTTAACCTTCTCAGACAAAATAAAATTGCCATAGTCGCCTCATGCCAAAAATAGTTGCATTTTAGTCGCCTGTGGCAACCCTGGACATAGTAAAATTTATCAAATTGAAAACAAGCCATGTGGCATAATAAAACAGGGAAGATCTCTACTAAGATTTAAAAAGGTGATTCTCTGGATTAATGCTCTGGAGTACATAAAAAAACGTTTTAAAGAATTTTCTTACTGAGCAATGAGTTGAAAAGAGAAGCTACACGTCTCCTAGTGGCATCTGTTTTCTTCAGCACTGCACTGAAAGTGGTGACATTTGGTATGATGCTAGCACCAGCTGTCTCCTTGATCAATTCAAAAGCTTCGTCCAGGATCTCACTCATAGGGGGTGGAGAGGGAGGAGGTGGAGTACGCTCAGGTGAAACAAAACACTCTGAAATGATTATGATTATATGAAAATACTTTTTTTTTCCACACCAGTTTCATGTTTTACAAAAAATTATTTCAGCATGCGATCACTCCTCAAATTTTCCTGAGTTATTGGGTCCATTTTAACAGGTAGCAACCTTGTTTACAGACATATTTAACAGAAAGTATTAAAATAGATGGTATTTAACAAACACTTGAGTTTCTATCACTATTTTAATAATACTATTGAGAAGAGAAACAAGTACTTTGCTTAAAAAATACTGATTTACTTCTAAAAAAAAATAAGATACAAACAGATGAGGAAAATAGATGTGATTCTAAAAATAGCTGTGGAAAACCACACAGCATAGAAAGGATTGCATGTTTGAGTAATATATTTTGCTTACATTTTTATTATGTTTAGTTTATAAACTTTTGTTCCTCTTACTTCCTTAACAAAGCAAATTATTTTATAAAGCACAGTGAATGCTTATAAAGCATCTTTAAACTTGTTTCTAATCAAAATCATAAATTCAAAGTTCAGATTTTTAAACAATTCTTCATCGATAGCAATTTAATGTAAGCATGGAGAGGAGCTGCAATTATTTGAATGGCTTAAATACTCTTTGAAATGTCAAATATTTAAAATCTCAAACTAAAAGATAAACAATTGGTAGAACTATAACTAAATCATACAAAAAAAGTTCTGAAAATTTTTGCTACTTTTGTGTTAACCGGTAGGATAAAATTTTTAATGGGTGAGGTTTTGATTGCTTATGTGAAAGCATACTTTTCATCAACTGATAATTTAGAAATTTAAATAAATATATATACATATTAAGGATATAAATAAAATTTAAGAATATAAATAAAGGGCTTTGTTTACATATACCTGGGAACACTGCAGGTTTGTGCTGCATTAAATAAAGAAGGCAACACTGGGGAGCTGTTTTCTGTTCTACGTTACATGTTTCATTGAGTTTTTTTGTAATTCAAAACACAGAATTTATAAATTTGGTTATTTATAAACATAGAAGTTCAGGTTTATGACCATTACTTTTAAAGTCAGTAGAATTATTAAAATCCCATCCATCTTCCAATCGAAAAAAAACGGCCTTAAAAATCAAATTAATTTTAGGAAATAAATTAATTTTTTTTTATAAATCAATTACAATCTCAAAAATGTTTTTAAAATACAATACTAGAAAAAAAATGACACTATAAAGTATTCATATAGATTTTTGGATAAAAGAACAATTGATTTTTTAAATGCATAAAGAATTCATATTTCAATAAAAAAAATATATGACATAAAGAAAGCAACCTATTGTTTCAGGCATCCGATGTGATCTTCTCTCTGGCTGTTGGGTGTCAGTTACAGGACCAGGAATATCAATATCAACCAATGGAATGGAAAATCTAGCTTCAGCAATTGCTGGTTCCAAATCAGAATACAAAATCTCATAATCCTGCGGAGGGGATCTCACATTTTCTTCAGCTCTGATTGTTCTATTAGAAACACGATTCAGAAATAAGAACAAAAAATAAAATACTGTTTAATTTTAAACAGGAGTGCAAACTTTCTAAACTAGTTATCGAAGCCATGATGGTTCAAGGGATAGAGCGTCCGCCTTCCAATGAGGGTTTGAATCCCAGCGATGGCTGGTCGATACGAATTCTGCACCCGACTTGCACCGATCACAGTGCTTACGTAAAATATTCTCAGTGATAGGCGGATCAAGAGCTGGAGTCCTCTTGCCGTCAGGCTAACCATGGGAGGTCTTCGTGGTTTCCCTTCCCATGTAACGCAAATGCAAGTTAATTCATTCAAAAAGTCCTCCATGAAGGAAAATTTCTCTCAATACTTGATCCAGGAGTTCCCTTGCCTTCTGGATTGGGTTTAAAATGACGAGGCTATGGAGTTGAAAATCAGTGGCCGCAAATCCGAAAAATTGGGTCGGCTGTTCAACGCCGGTTATAAAATAAAACAAAACTAGTTATCGGCTATCAGAAATATAATAACAAAATATATACATTCTTAAAATTCAAATTAGTTCAATTTTAAGGCATACTCAATTGTATATAGAATGTCAATAAAATTATGCGTGACTTAACTTAAAAAAGTTATGCTTAGATTAAGGCACTAAATTAAATATTATACAGCACTGAAACCTTATAATTCATTATAAAGTTGATCATTCAGAATCAAAGTTTGAATTTTTGATTTAAATTAGAGCCTCTTTTTATTGTCCTGCATTTGAACAACTAAATATTCTGATTTTAACTATATCTTTTTGCTTTTCTATAAGGAGAGTAGATAAAGTCTCAAGAGTTTCTAGGCTTTGTAGTTGTTCAAATTAAAAATCAGAACTTTTTTTTTTTTTTTTTTTGTGCAATTTTGGATTATTTTTAAGATAAGAAGGATAAATGAAGGATAAACAAATAGTGTAATCCATTAGTTTGAAAGTTTTGTATTAAGCAGCATATTTCTTAATTCTCCACAACATTTCTTAAAAAGAAATATGGACAACACCAAGTATTTCAAATTAAAAATCGAAATGAGGACAAGTTGATCAGAAATGATCTTAAGCGGTATAATTTTGCACATGTGCACATATAATGAGAATCCTTGGAACATGAACTTTCTTGTCTTCGGAAATCAATCCTTCAATACAAAGATAAATCGAAATATGTTTAAAAGGAACTAAATTGTACCTGATGAGAATAAATGTATTGTTTACAAAAATAAACAGATAATAAGTATACATAATATATCGTAATCTGGAAACAAAGATTAAAATAAAAGGGGAAAGAAACTGAGAAATTAAACCGTTACTAAACTTTATTGCAGATTGTAAAAGTACTTATAATTTCACAATAAATTAAATGTTTAAGAAATCAAAAACAATGCAATTTAATGAACAAGAAAAAAATTTACAACTGAAAAATGGCACTAAGTTTATCTTTAATATAATTTTTCCAATCAAAAATTGAAAATATTACAACAACAAAAAAATTGACAGCAAAAATGAAAGACAAGACTGAAACAAGATTATAAATTGAACAATGAGTAATTAATGAAACAATCAAACTATCGAATGTTAGTGATTTTTAAGAAGTATTAAGTTTTATTATTTTAAAATTAAAAAAATATGATTTAAGCATTTAAAAATAACTGAAATTAAATTATCTCAAAACTATGCAATGAAAATTAGTGAATAAAAAACCCAAATTTAATGAGTATTTTCATAATTTTATAAAATAAATTAATAGTCATTGTTATAAAGATTTATTGCAATCTGAAAATAAAATGGAATACAACTTTATTACTCCATATTTGATGATGCAAATTTATAGTGAAAGCTATTAAAGACCTTTTCTCACTCTAACTCATTTTTTTTTAAACACGTTTCGGAATTTTTGAACAAAAACATACTTGTTTTGACTTTGATAAGTCTAGTTTTTCTTATTTATTTTACAATGAAAGAAATATTTTAAAAATCAAACAAATTCTTTTAAAATCGTAAGTTTTTAAGTTGTTGTATTTTACATCTGGACTAGCAGGATAACTTGTTGGAAAGTAAGATAAGATTTCTTAGCCTTTTTCATTTCTTGTTTCTAACAAATCATTTTGTTTTATTTATTGTTTTTAGAATTGTTTAAGGAGAAGAAAATTATGGTAGATTTGTTGCAAACAAAACTCTTGGTAGTGAAGAGGGTAAAAACTCATTTAAACAGATTACAGAAAATCTCAAAAACAGTAATTATTATTACTAAACTTTAATCTTCACTATGAAATCGTAATAATTATGGATAATTTGTACTAGTTGGTACCCTTGGTTTTATATTATATACAAATAACTCATTTTATTGTGCAATATCACAATTAAAAAGGCAAATAATATATTTGAAAGTAATAAAATAGAATACCAATATATTTTGTAATTACCTAGCAGTAGCAGATAGAGTACTAGATGCTTCAAGAGCTATAAAAAAAAATATATAAAAAAATAAATAAAGAGTTGCAGTAGCTTAACTTCATTTTAAAGTTCATAAATATAATAATACTTCCGATGGAGGCAGACTTCAAAAAACCAGATGCCGATCTATCCCTTGTTTTCTCCCTCTCGTGCTCCTAGATAAAATAAAAAAATTCCAAATTAGAAACAGCAGTGTTAGAACAAAAATCAGGTTGTAAGCTAATATTTTAAGTTCCAAATTGAAACTAACTAAATCTTTCAAAAGTGCCTTACAGTATTTTATTTAAAAAAATTCAGTGCTGAGAAAACAGAATTCGAAATAAGAAATAGTGTTTGAAAAAAATTAAGTTTGTTTTATTTTATTCTTTTAAAACAAAATGTAAGATATTTTAAGTCTAAACCAATCAAAAGCACCTTGATCAGCAATGATCCAAATAAATGTCCATACTTGTAGCAGTGATGACATGGACCAATGACATTGTTTTTTTCTACCAATAATTTACAGTGAGATTATTTTCTGTCGCCATATCTTTCTTAAAAATCTTTACTTATAGAAGAAATATTGAAAGCACTAACATCCGGACAAATACCTGCTTTCTTCTCTTATCAGTTCTTCAGCAATTTTATCAATAGTAAAATCTTTATATTTCCAACAATAAATCAACTGAACTACACCAGAGAATTCAGGTGGTAGATGCCTTAGTGCTAGGAAGCCTTGAAACAATTCATGACCCGCTTCATTAAGCTTTTTCACTACTGTTTTAAGTCAAGCAATAAAAATACTTTCCTTTGCTTGATACTTTATACTAAAAAACTCATCAAGTATCTGAATAAGTCCTTTTTTAGTTCAACTTGTTGAACCAATTTCTCCAAAGCTTTCTTTGCATCTAGACAATCTTAAACAAATTTAAATAAATGTTTGTTTATTTCAACACTAAACTCTGCTGTTGGTTCACAAACTGTCTCAAGCAGGAAGAATGGGCAAATGTTTCAGGGTTGGGAGAACACATTCTTCTTGAATGTGTTTGAAACTTGCTTTCTGTAATGAAAACTTGACCTTCAATTCTTCCTGACCAAAATTAGGAGGAGTAAATAACTTAACAAAAAATCAATTGTAAAAATGGTTTTTTAAAAAGAAGGATACCTTATTGTTACATACTAAGTCTAAGTCTTAAACATACTTATTATTTTGCGCATACAATATTTTAAGGCATCAAATCAGGTACTCTCTCTGAAAAAAATATTCTTTCTTTATAATTTCTTGTTTATTAAAATAGCTAGAAATAAGGCAAAGAGTAAAAAGGGCTGGTCATCACTGTCCTGACCAAACTGTCAAAACAATGCATATCTGTTTATTCAGAGAGTTATTGCATCAGTTTCTATAACTATCGCATTTATTAATTAATTAACATATTTAAAGTCCAAGCCATTGTATCTCAGTATGTGATATTCTGATCATTATCTATTGTAGTGTTCCGTTTTTTAAACTGTGCATAATTCTTAATTTAGAAGTTTGATGCTGATAGGGTTTTTTTAAAGAATACATATTGAAAAAAATAAAATTTTTCATGTAACGATTGACAAAAACAAAAATAAATTTTTTTTATATACATTCTATAGAATTGAATTTGAGAACACAAATAATGGAAGAAAATTTTTCTATTGTAAAACAAATATTGATAAAGACACATAATTTTTGATTAAAACAAAATGTTCTTTATTAAAACAAAACTTGTTGAAACTGTAGATTTAAATACTGCAACAGAAAGCTCTTAGAATTGTTCAGGAGAACGTCTTTAGCGAAAAAATACTATCATTTCTGTGCATGCAATAAGATGCCCCAGTGTTTTGTGCTGTTATTAAATAGAAATTTTGTAAAATTATTCCTATCTCGGATTAATACTTAAGATTAGTTTGATGTAAAAATGTCATCTTTGAAAAAGGTGCTGACTTATCACCACAAACCTTTCTTTGCTGCTTCCATTTCTATTATTGCATAAGCCCATTACACTATTTGGAATACTTCAAAAAATTTCATGGCAACCACTTTTTTTTCTTTTTAAATTGGTTTAACTTTTTTAACCTGTCACTTTAAAACCAACGAATAGGCAGAAAAATTATTTTAAGAACTTTAGGAAGCAGCAAAATTTTTTGATTTCATCTTCATCAGACTTTGGAAAAGAAATTAACCAGAATCGTGTTGAAAATTTCCAATTAAAGACACAATTTAATCATGGGTGTAAACAGAGGAATTCATGGCCTTAGGAATTAACCTTTATTCAAGCTTAAATGACAGTACACTGAATGACCAAAATCAAGAGAATATCAACTTTCACTGGTGAATGTCAACAACCACGTGATCCCTTTGGTGAATGTCCGAAATATTTGTAATATTCGATTTAATATTTATGTATTTGTAGATATTATTATATTTAGTTGATATTTTAATATCTGTTGAGGATAGATTAGGAGGAACACATCACTGTTTGGCGTACCAGTTATTGGGCAGTGGCACTTGACCTTAATAAAACATTGATAAAGGGCATACCAGGCAGTGGCACTGAACCTTAAAAAAACATTGATGTAGGGCATACCGGGCAGTGGCACTGAACCTTAAAAGAATATTGATGTAGGGCATACCGGGCAGTGGCACTGAACCTTAAAAAAATATTGATGTAGGGCATACCGGGCAGTGGCACTGAAGCTTAAAAAAACATTGATGCAGGGCATACCGGGCAAATGTATACTGGGCAGTATATATAAATTTGGGACATTTACTAAAGCAACTATGTGATTGTCAACAATCACCTATTTCGGTCATTCACAGTAACATATACATTCAAAACTGTTTTAAACATATATTAATTTTTAGACTCACAATGAGAAACCTGAGTGGTATTTTCTTTTTTTTTTTTTTTAAATGAAACTTTAAATCATCTTATGACGATAGACCAGGGTTCATTCCAGGCGGGGTTTACGGGGCGACCCGCCCCGTATGCTCTTTTGATGAAAAATTTCCGCCCTATTGCCCTTTACTCCTTTTATCCCGCCTTGATATAATAAAATGCGCCCTGGTGTGCCCCCTCCAAAAAGATACCACCTTCCTGCAAAAAAGAATTCTTTTGTTCTGTCCCCCCACTTAGTGATACTTTTCTTGAAATCAACTTGTCATCCCTGTAGCTCAATAGCTATGGGTAAATGGGATTCCGAAACGCCCCCCCCCCCCACTCTCTACTATTTCCTCTTGAAGTTAGTAGTTTAAATAAGAGATTTTTCAAGAAGTTCCTCCTGTCAGGGAATGCAACCCCACCTGCAGCTGTGTGGGTTCCTATTTTCTCTTTTTAGAAAGATTTCTTTTTCTTAGAAATGGAAGTATTGCTTATTTTAAGAAACCATACGGCAATGGTGACGGTCAGTAGGCCTGCCAAGAGTTTTCTTGGAAAGAATTTTTTAAGGGAAGAAATCTTGTTCACAAAGCCTGTAGACAATCTTAGGGGTCAGACTAGGTCATTGAAAAAAGATACATTCTCATGTATCTTCTGGAGTCCTGCACCCCCCTCTGCCCAGCTTTATTCTTTTGAAGAAAGAAAGAAATTTTTACTTTCAATCTCAAAAGTGAAGGGACTTAGAAAATTAACTACGAAATAAAAAAGCTTTTTTTTCCAAAAAAGAAAATTTAAAAAAATATTAATTTTAAAATAAACTTTTTTTTTACAATGGCACAATACAATTCTTACAATAATAAATTTCAAGTTATGTTTCATTACAAGTTATTTTAAGAATTTATATTGGCAAACTATAATTTTTATTCTGTTTCTTTTTTTTTTTTAAATATTTTTATTTATTTATCTTTGATATTTTTTCCGAATATTTTCTCATTCTTCGCAGGCACGCTGCCAGGAGTATAAACAGATCAGTCTTTTTTCTTTCTTTTTTTTTTACTCTTTTAAAATATTGTTTAGCGCTATAAAACTTCTAACTTTCTTGTTTTCAATAGAATTTGTCTTAGCAGTCGATCTTTTTATTAATTTGTTTATTTATATTATTACTAGTGTGTGCAAAGGTATGACTGCGCCTCATAAAGGTTAAATCAAGCACACAGTTTATTTGTAAATGAAACATACTTAATTCAATTAATCATTTTTTTTTTTTTAAATTATTTCTTTCTTTCCTTACTTATTATTTTGTTCGACTGTTAATCCTAATTGATACTAAATAAGCTAATTTGAATAGGAAACTTTTTCATACATTTAGAATTTTTTCTAAATTTTTTACTCATTAACTGAACAATATGAGGTTTTATTTCGACACTATCACAAACTTCCAGACATTACGAGTGATGTAAATATATCGGTAAATTTAAATGCGGAACTTTCCTTTATTTAATAGTATTAAATTTATTTATAGCTGTATGCTTGTACCTCAAAAATATTAAAAAATAACATTTATTTGAAGATACAACATGTGTTATTCGCAAATTTTTGTTCTTTTTTCTGAATGATCACAATGCAGCTTTAATTTGGCCGTGCATTTTAAATAGAACTAAATAAAATGATAAATTAAGAAATGTTTTTTTTTCTTTAATAGTAACTGGTTTATTTGACGATATTTTTCAAATGAGGTTTTTGATTCGACACTATCACAATTACCACGCCGATCGATAACTCTATGTTGTACTTTCCATATATTTAAATATGACACTTCTTTATTGTTACTTTAATTATTTTTTTCTCGTTATTATAGAAATTTGGCTTTTATTTTGGGGCTTATTGCAATTTCGGCTATAATCTATATCACATACCATGATGATTTGACAACGCATTGTAATATTAGTTAGATTAATTTAAATACAAAACTTTTTTCATTCAATATTTTTCAGCTTTTTATTTATTTATTAATTTATTTTTAATATCAATTTTATCGCTATTTGCTAATTCTGCGTTAGTAAGATCGTGCGCCGTAAATATTGTAAATTGAATTTATTTGAATATAATAAGCAAAAGTTTTAATTCGATTCTTCTTAAAACTTAAAATGTTCATTTAAATACAATAAAAAGTGTTGCAGTCACAAATGAATCTTTTCTAATAACTTATGTATTTACTTTAAAATAATTTGTAATTGCTTCAATTGTTTTATTTTATTTCTCTTAATCACAGGGTTCGTACGCACCTGGACTTAAAAAGTCATGGAATTGTCATAGAAAAATGTAATTTTACTTGTAACGTACTTGTACGTTTTTGATAACGTAATTGATAACGATTGATAACGTAATTGATAACGATTACCCCTTTCGAAATTCAAAATTAAGAAGGGAAAAATAAAGTTTTTTTCCACACCTATTCTCATTAGATGCATCCATACCCAGAAGAAGAAAAAAAATCCGAATTGGCAAAATCAGTGGTAAGTCGCGTCGCCTTTAGGCAGGGCATAATTAGTACAGTGACAGTGATTTATAATAGAGAGTCACTTAGGCTGTTCCATGGTCATTCAATGGTACTAAGAAAATTGAACAGTGTGAGCGTTAGTTTCTTAAACTTCAGATAATTTATGCATATTACTCTTTTATATAGTATTACTTTTTGTGCTGATTTAGTATTTATCATTAAAGCAATTTTTTTTAGTTATTTATTATTAATTTCATTTCTTTAACATCGTAATTTATATTTCTTTTCTTATCTATTTATCCATCTTACTTAAAATTAATTGTTTTTTTTTTTTTTTTTTTTTTTTTTTTTTTTTTTTTTTTTTTTTTTTTGTAACAGAAAATCTTGACTAAATGCATTTTTATTATTTTTTTCCGGGTTGGTTTTTTTTCTTCTGCTCTTGCAAACATTCATGAATTGATGAGGTACGATTTTACTTCGATTTAATGCAGATTATTGGGTAGTATTTTTATTAAATTTAATTTTTTTATAATTTTTTTAGAATGACTTAGTTTTTGAAAAGTTGTTTTTTTATTTATTAGTTTGTTTATCTTTTATTAATAATTTCTCCGTTTATTTTTCGTAGTCTTGCAGCTTTGTTTCATATTTCAGGATAATTTATTTTATTTTTTAGCAAAGATTAAAATATGCGATTCTATCCTTTATTTTTTTGCTTGTACTTTGATTTGTTAGTTTCTTTTTAGGGTGGTTTGATATTTGATGTTAAAAATAAGTCTTTTTTAATGTTTTTTTTACATAATTTATTTTTATTGTAACACTTTATTACAATTTTATTTTCCTATAATTAATATTTAAATCGATCATGTATTGGTATCGTTCATGTATTGGATATTTTAACTGTTTATTGCGTTTTAGTGTTAAAAAATAGCGGTAGCCTTTCTAGCTTTCGGTAGCGTTTTTGTGTTCAAAAATGTTCTTACATAGAATAGGATTTAATTTTGATTTCACACAGATTATTTATTTGTATTATTTTTTTAAACAACTTCGTAACTATAAAAAATTAAATTTTTTTATTGTTGCTCTGTAAATTCCTTTAGTCTTATTTAACCTTTCCTTGCAATTATCATAGGGGTGCACAACCTGCGGCCCGCCGACTACTTAAGTGCGGCTCGCGAGAGCTACTAAACACAATAAAAACATTTTTAATTTTTAATCGCACTTTTGAGTCATCACCTTTTGACACGTTCAATTTTAATAGATTCTATAATAAATGTATGTTTAACGCGCTTTCTTTAATTCGAATTTATCGTAAATATAAATTTTTTTGTTAAACACTTATTTCCACTTTGTAACGTGATTTCGAAAATCCCGAATTTTTTATTAATTTCAATAAACACTTTTTGGTGCAATTTATTTGTGACAATTTCATCTTAAATCTAAGTGATTTTTTAAAATCTTTTTTGCTATTCTTTCTTTTTTTAAACTATTTCTTTTTTCGGTAGTTATTGCTATGCATTCCCATGTACTATAAAAAATTCCTATAATTTCATTACGACATGCGAATTTTAAATCGCACATTTGTTGAATTAAGCATAAATTTAAGTAAATTTTTTTTTTCAATTATTACTATACTTTTCCACGTGATTTTGACGATCCTGTTATTTAACTATGATGTTATTACAGCACGCGCATTTAATTTGAATCGCGACACGCACATAATTCCTAATTGCGAATTTAAATAATCACTTTTTGATGCGGTATTTCGGTACAGTTTTATAGTAAAACCTAGTTATTTTTACGTCATTTTCTCGGTGAGGAATATGATTTGGTCGAATGTGGTAATGAATTGTGATTTGGTCGAAACCCGAATATTCGGCAAAAAAACAAATAATAATAATCGGCCTAATACCATATATTCGAGGCCAAATAGAAACAAATTTTAGCAACATAGCAACACTGAAACCAAAATTTAATTGCTAAGAATAATATTTTATGGAAAAACGGGTTCATAAATGAACTCAAAAAAATAAGGCCTATCAAGAACGCTTTTGAAAATGCCGCGCTATTATAAAAACTGAAGATTATATACAAAAGCGTGACAGAGAAAATAAAAATTTATCTTAATTTTCGAAAGAAAATTTAAAAGCAGGACATCTCAGTTTTCCAATTACCAGAGTCAAGAAAAAAGAATTAAGTCAACAGAAATGCTCTTGAAAATAGACGCGTTATAATAAAAGAGTCTATTAAAAAAGGAATTTTTTTCTTCTTTTTCTTAAAGAAAAGTTTATTAATAACGTTCATTGAAAAAAATGATATGTCATAATAAAAATGCCTATAAAAAGAAAATTTAATTAAAAAGAAAAACAGAAAAAACAAATTGTTCATAATTCCTAAAACAAACCTTTAACACTGAAAATCAGTTTTCTATGTTTCCAGTAATTTATATTACAGTACAGGGAAAGAGTGATAATAAATTAATAGTATGAGACGTTCCGTTAAATTGCTGCGTCATAATAAAAGCAGCAGAAATGAAAAAAAAAAAATCTTTCTCAATTCTCAGAATTAAAAGTATTGAAAAAATTACAAAATGGATTTGCCTGATTTTTTTTTTTTTTTTTAAAGGCAGAAATTCAAAAACTTGTGGTTCAGAATAAAGTAATGTAGTTTTCCAACTTTCGTTTTTCCCTTTGTCTTCTAGAAGATAAATTTGCAAGCCATGTGCAGAAACATGGATTTTAAAATTTTAGAAATTTATCTTAAAACTATTTCTTATAATAAACAATACTATAATATAGTCAAAATGCAATTTTATATCATTTTTTATCATCTATATAAATTCAAAAGGAAAAAAAAAATTAAATACATTTTTTTAAAAATATTCAGAGAAATATTTGACTGATCATTTAACCAACTGAATTTTTGACTAAAGTGCCAAATGCTTATTAAATCCCCAATTTAAATGCAATATGATAGCAACCTGAGAAATTCAAAAGTGGTGGAAAACGTGAATTTTTAAACTGCTCACTGTTTGTTGCTTAAGAAATCTTTTTCGATAAAAAATAAGATAATGTTTACTATATAAAAAAATCTAAGAATTAATAAAATTAAATAATAAAGTACATTACCAAATAAGTATTGAATTTTATTTTGAACTATAAGTTTTGTTTTTATTTTAGGCTTTTGTTGAAAACTTATTAAAAAAATTTTTCAATTAAAACATTTAATTTGAATTTATATTACTTAATTATGTATTAATCTTTTTCTTACTTTCATTCTGCGAGCATTGCAGTTTTTTTTATAAGAATTTATTTTTAAAATGAATTTTTGTATTGCGTGATATGATAAAAATGGCATTTTTTCTTTTTTCAAAAGTATAAGATTTTTTTTTATTTTCGAAGGAATAATTGAACGACTTTAATTTTCTACAAATATGTTACTAAGTTTATTGATTAAAAAAAAAAAATAGAACACTAATGTTAAAAGAAATATTACTACATTTGCCATTAACGTGTCTAAATACATGTGCAGCCCTTCGTTAGTCAACCTGCTGTGCAACTGGCCCTTTACTCAAAAAGGTTGTGCACCCCTAAATTATCACATCTGATATATACTGTATAAGTTAAAGATGAATGTGAAGTTAAAGTTTGATATTATTGCTGCAACTGAATTCAAGTATAAAAATTCCAGTATATTTTTTTTAAAATGACTGGAAGTATAAATTTTATTTTGCAATTTTTTTTTTTTTGTTGTTGTAAATATTGTTTTTCCTGTATATACTTCAGAACTTCGTTTTCAACAATTAAGCTTAAAAACGCAGTTTATTTTATTTGTTTATAAGGGAGAGCCAGATACTTAATAAGTTTATTTTCAAGATAAATATTCATATTTTATCTGAAAATAGTTATTCTAATCATCAACTCAGGAAAGAAAGACATATTTGAAAAATTTCAATTGTTTCCCCAGGTTTTCAAAGGTATGTGTAAAATTTTAAATATATTTTTAGTGAACTAAGAAATATTGAGATACAGGAAAAAAACCTTGTTTGAGTTTTTTTTCTAATTTTTCATTTCAAACTGTAGCCCTTTTTCCTCGGAAAATTGTAGTTATGCATTTAATAATTATAACTGTGATTAGTGATAAAAGTAAACTTATACATAATTATTCATTTAAATTATGCAAAGAAGGCTAAGGTATCTGCCCTTTTTATAAAATACAATGCCCTTTTTTAAAAAAGTATAGTGCCCTTTTCAATTTTTAGCACCCTGCCCTTTTTTCAGTCTAGAATGAACCCTGCGATAGACACCAATTTCAGTCCTGTTGGTTAACTAGTTATTTTGTAATTAATATTTACAATTGATCGATTATCATTTGCATCTCTTCTAATAATAATTAAATGAAATATTTTAGAAGTAAACAATAAAACATAAAAAGAAATTTTTGTTAAAGAAATTTTTAAACGTCATTTCCCTAAAAACTTATAATTTAAAATATCATACATTTCCATTTTCTCTGTCTTTGATCAAACCAGCATGGAATTTTTAAAACAATTCATACTTTAATGTCTTTATTAGTAAAAATAAACTAACATTAATAAAAAAAAATAATGCTCTTTAAAAGTTATTGAAAAAAAAAGCATAAATTAGTAAAGTAGTTAAAACCTTTTTTTGGCATTTATAATTTTTTACCCCCTCAAAAGGGGGAGGAGAATTCAACCGGAAAAAAAAAACATTCCTCAAATTATTATAAAATCATGTTTTAAATTCGATTCTGCAATTTTTAAAAAATAATTTTTATAATTTATTAATTGTCACTAAAGTAGCAAATTTTGAAACAAAATTTTCAAATTTTAACAATATTTGAATTTGAAAAAAGGATAACTAAAAAATTATACTTCATTTTTTTTCTGATTTTATTTTTCGAAATGCATCTTTTAAACATATTTTAGCTAATAATGGCATAAAATTTTAAAATACAACGTTCGCACCCAGTTTATTACTTTTAAAAAATTCAGTATTACACATAAGAAAAACTATTACCAGTAAATAATTATTTATTTTTTGTTGTTTTTCAGGAGAAAATGTTTTAAGAATAAAAAAATTAAAAAAATAACTAAAAATAAATAAATAAGGGATTAAGAATTATTTGCATCTCTAGTAAAAAACTTAAAAATCTAAATCTTAAATATTTCCATTCCCTATCTGGGATGAAACCATTAGGTGAAAAATTTCGAAATAGTTCTTTTTACTATGTATAGATCAGTTTACTTATAACACTTTAGAACAGTGATTCTCATCCACTGTGCCGCGGCACTTTTGTGTGCTGCCAAATTCTTAAATAGTGCTGCCAAATTTTAGAAATGTATATAGTAAAAATTATAATGCTTTTTTTATTATGAGTAAAGTTTAAATTAAAGAAAAGTACTTATATATTTATATGAATATTGTAACGAAGATTTTTCTATCAGACATTTTTGCTATTTTTAATAACATAAATTCAAGTATGCAAGGGCCGAAAGAAAATATATTAAACTCGACAAATAAACTGGTGGGATGCCAAAAACAAATAACTTTATGTACGAATAAAGCTCAGGAAGGATATTTGGAAAAGTTTGAGTCAGTTCAAACTATTCATAAAATTGTTATTGACCATTTGACAACATTAGAGGAGAGAATTATTCTTTATTTCCCAAATTTAGATAGAAAAAAATTTGATTGGGTTCGTAATCCATTAGTGATAACGAATACTTCTATATTTGAATTAACTTTGTATAAAGAGGAAGAACTAATTTTTCTAACAATCTAATTTAATTTAAAATATTCGGAAAAATCAATTAACTCATTTTGGATTAACATAAGATGCGATTATCCCATGATAGCCAAAAAAGTTTTAAAAATATTATTACAATTTTCTACATCTTATTTGTGTGAATTCGGATTTTCAGTATTAACCAACATAAAAATGAAAAAAGATCGAGACTGTTAAATGCGAAGACGATATGAGAGTAGCATTGTCATTTTTACAACTAAATATAAATGAAATTATCATAAAAACATCAAGCTCAAATTTCTCATTAAAAGCATTCTTATTATTCATTTGTAATTAATCCCTTAATAAGCGTAGCGTTGTTTTTGTAGTACATATTATATATTTTTATTTTACATTCCAAATTATTATCATAAACTATTTTATTCTTTGAGTGCCGCCAAATTTTGAAATTGTTAAAAGTGTACCGCGACAATAAAAAGTATCAATTCTCAAACCACATATCCTTCTCTCTTTGCATTATATCAAAAAGTTAACACAATTTTGGCAAGAAAAAAAAGGTTAAAATATAACTCCTTTGTAAACAATGTCACCCTACGACAGATTTTTGTTCGGCTAATTCCGTTTACCCAGGATGTAGATTCTGACATCATAAGCAATCCCCGCCTCTTTTTGAGGCAGGTGAAGTTAGTTTTGTTTTAAGCTAATTTTAAGTTATGATATTAAAAATTTTGGGTCAATTTTGAACATACTGGTTTGATTTTTAAAGGTTTTAAGTTATAGACTACTCAAAATAATCAAGATTATGCGATTACCCAACTTAAGCATGTTGCTCATTACAGGCTTATATATATATGTAATACAAAAATTAATACTTTTGAATTAATAAAAATTAAATCTCTTTCGATTTCATAAAATGTCTTTGTTAAAGAATAAGCGTAGAGAGATTCTATTTTGGGAAGTCAAGGCTGATAAACATACGATTGAGTTATTTATAGAATCTCTCCCCCTTTCACTTCCATATAAGGAAGCATGAAATGATTTTCCTTAATGCGTAAGGATACAAGAATGTCAACGACTGTGCCTGTTTACTCAAATCTGTGTTAGTATAAAAGCGAGAGCAATGCTTTTCGCAGGGCTTTTCCATCATGTTGTGATCCTGGTAATTTGTTCCAGAATTGTCCGAAGTCTTGTCCACCCTCTCCCTTGTGGAGAGCGGATGTGGACTGTTATCGATACCAGCCTACTACCATTAATAAAGATTTTTTGAGTGTAACATGGCTTACGACTGCATTATTTAAGCTCTGTTATTATAAGCCGGCAGGATTCGAACCTGCGCGGGGAAACCCCAATGGATTTCAAAATTTTGTTTACTTAAACAATTCTTTTTATTTATTTTGTAATTAGCTTCTGAAATTTTTTGAAGAATTTTATACGGTCCACTAAAAGGAGGTGACAACTTCCTCGTATTAGGATAAGTAAATTCTTCAAACATAACTAATTCGTCAGTTTTAAAGTCTATATCTAAAAATCTAGCATCATAGTAAATTTTACTTCTTTTTTTTTTTTTTTTTTTTGTCTTTATAATTTGTTTTTTTTTTATTTAAAACATTTACACTGTGTCTTCTTTAGTGATTCTGGTATAAATCACTTGACTGTGATGTTTAACAACTTGTTTGATCAGTCCTTTCTGATGGAGTTCTTCTAAAGCCTTCCTTGCTAAAAATTAATACTTTTGAATTAATAAAAATTAAATCTCTTTCGATTTCATAAAATGTCTTTGTTAAAGAATAAGCGTAGAGAGATTCTATTTTGGGAAGTCAAGGCTGATAAACATACGATTGAGTTATTTATAGAATTTCTCCCCCTTTCACTTCCATATAAGGAAGCATGAAATGATTTTCCTTAATGCGTAAGGATACAAGAATGTCAACGACTGTGCCTGTTTACTCAAATCTGTGTTAGTATAAAAGCGAGAGCAATGCTTTTCGCAGGGCTTTTCCATCATGTTGTGATCCTGGTAATTTGTTCCAGAATTGTCCGAAGTCTTGTCCACCCTCTCCCTTGTGGAGAGCGGATGTGGACTGTTATCGATACCAGCCTACTACCATTAATAAAGATTTTTTGAGTGTAACATGGCTTACGACTGCATTATTTAAGCTCTGTTATTATAAGCCGGCAGGATTCGAACCTGCGCGGGGAAACCCCAATGGATTTCAAAATTTTGTTTACTTAAACAATTCTTTTTATTTATTTTGTAATTAGCTTCTGAAATTTTTTGAAGAATTTTATACGGTCCACTAAAAGGAGGTGACAACTTCCTCGTATTAGGATAAGTAAATTCTTCAAACATAACTAATTCGTCAGTTTTAAAGTCTATATCTAAAAATCTAGCATCATAGTAAATTTTATTTCTTTTTTTTTTTTTTTTTTTTTTTGTCTTTATAATTTGTTTTTTTTTTATTTAAAACATTTACACTGTGTCTTCTTTAGTGATTCTGGTATAAATCACTTGACTGTGATGTTTAACAACTTGTTTGATCAGTCCTTTCTGATGGAGTTCTTCTAAAGCCTTCCTTGTTAAAAATTAATACTTTTGAATTAATAAAAATTAAATCTCTTTCGATTTCATAAAATGTCTTTGTTAAAGAATAAGCGTAGAGAGATTCTATTTTGGGAAGTCAAGGCTGATAAACATACGATTGAGTTATTTATAGAATCTCTCCCCCTTTCACTTCCATATAAGGAAGCATGAAATGATTTTCCTTAATGCGTAAGGATACAAGAATGTCAACGACTGTGCCTGTTTACTCAAATCTGTGTTAGTATAAAAGCGAGAGCAATGCTTTTCGCAGGGCTTTGCCATCATGTTGTGATCCTGGTAATTTGTTCCAGAATTGTCCGAAGTCTTGTCCACCCTCTCCCTTGTGGAGAGCGGATGTGGACTGTTATCGATACCAGCCTACTACCATTAATAAAAATTTTTTGAGTGTAACATGGCTTACGACTGCATTATTTAAGCTCTGTTATTATATATATATATATATATAAAATAAGTATTTTAAGTCCGTTTCAAAATCTGCTTATGGAAAAAAATATCTAATTAAATGCTTAATACATCTATTTCTTTTGATACTATGAGTTTCATGCTACATCCTCAATACAAAATTGACAGTTATACTAGTTATGTCATTAATTTAAAATGAAACCACTTCTACTTACGACAGACTCTGATACAGAAATTCGTCTTCTCACTGGACTGGTCAATTCATCACTTTCTTCTGAAATGAAACACAGAAACAATTATTTATCTTAATTTCAACTACTGAACTGATTCTTTAATGAAATATATTCTAGTGAAGATTTAAAGCTACAATACCATTTATTTGCATACTAAAATGTAAAAGATTCAATTGGATTTTCAGGTAAAACTTTAAAAAATAATGATAGATAAATGCTTATTTTCTATAATACTAATATTCAAAAAGTTGTTATTTCAGGCTTAAGTTTTTTTTTTCTATTATTATTGTTATTATTATTTGATAATTTCGCAACATTAAACAGTTTGAAATTGATATTTTCTCTCTAAACATAAAGAGGATTTCGAGACAAACACCATTAGTGAATATGAGGACAACGAAGTTATGAAAGAAAAGTACAGCAGAAATAATTGTGCAAAAAACAGGGTGCATAGCCAAATCTTTCAACAAAAAATAAGCACCTTTTAAGTACTTTTTTAGCACTGAAAAAAAATATTTTTAATCACTGTATACATTAACAAAATACAAAATAATTTTGAGACTTTACATGATCATGATAAATTAACCAGTTTCTGACAAAGAACTTTTTTCTCGATTATATTAGCCACCATAAAAAACCGAGATATTTTTCAGTTCGCTTTCAGAGGGTTCAAAACGAAACCTGAAATTGAGAACATCTTGCAAAATGCACAGAGTTGCACATGAGAGTGCTAGAATCTCACATAACCCAGCTCAGTAGACGCACAGATGGACTCGAAAGTCTTTCATCAAACATGTAAAATGATTGGCCTTTTTATATGCTATGGTACACCGATATTGATTGTGGTTGAATGAATTGTGAATAATGTTGAATAGAACAATATGAAAAGCACGCTTTTGCATAATACGTGACAAAAATCGACATGGTAAAGAAAAAAAAATCTCATTTTTGAAAAGGGAAAATTAAGCACTTTTTAAAAACACCCCCATAAAAAAAGTACCTTTAAGTGATTTTAAAAAAAAAATCAAAAATAAGCACCTTTTAACACTTTTTAAGAATGCTACACACCATGAAATAGGATCCGGATTTTTGTTACGCTGTTTTTACAGCTCTTGATAACATTATTTGAAATAAAGTAAATTGTAAAAATTCAAACAGTGGCCATGTTTCTGCTTATAATGTTCTACAAAAAATAGCGGGACCAAATTCTCTTGCACAGACTCTTGTTTCTGATGACAAAGTGTCTAGTGCATAGGTGGGGAACCTGCGGCCTCCGCGAGGTTCTTGTGCGGCCCTTTGCCACCTAGTACAAAATGGTAGAGTTCGTTTCAAAAAACAACTATTGTACATCAACGTCATGACAGTTGCGCGAAAAATCCCGCCAAAGACTGAAAATTCCACAATGTTTATGTAATTTACATATCTAAAAGAAACGAATAATGTTCTATGTAATATTTATTTGAAAATAAATTAAAATTACAAAATACTATTTACAAAATTTGTTGGTTTCAGATCTCCCATTTGAGTGTCCCACCTTGCTTTGGCTTCTCTGACTCGCATCTCTCAACGCTTCCCTGTTGCGATCTTCAGCAAACTGTAGTTAACAGTGTGTGCTTATAACAGTTACATGGCTTATAACAGTTGTTAAAGATATTATTTGATATTCGTTTTTTTATCCATCATGTCAAATAGTAAGAGAAGAAAATTAGGTGATGAAACATTTAATGTAGAATGGGAGTTAGATTTTTTCTTTACTGCTAAGAAAGATAAAATGATGTGTTTGTTGTGCAATACAGTTTTAAATACTTTAAAAAAAGCGAATGCAAATAAACACTATTTGACTCATAAAGAACATAAATATTTCGCTTTAGAAGGTGAATCACGAAAAACTGCACTTCAAAAGTTGAAAAATGAGAAGCATCATCAGCAGGCATCTTTTAGTGCCTTTGTAAATCAAAATTCCGCTGCAGTTGCTGTTACGCATAAAATAGCACATATACTTGGAAAAAGGGGCAAACCATTTAGTGACATTGAAATAATTAAAGAATGTATTGTTGAAGCAGTGAGTATGTTAGATCCAAGAAATGTCGACAAATACAAACAATTACCTCTTTCAAGAACTGTAACAGATCGACAGCACGAATTAACGCAAAATGTAACAGAACAACTTCATACAATTATACAAAATGAAGATGTTTACTTTTCAATTGCTTTAGATGAAAGCACTGATAAAACAGATTCGGCACAAGTTTTATATTTTATTCGTGCTATAACTAAAGATTTTCAATGTTACGAAGAACTACTTGCGTTGGGTACACTAACTGGAAGAACTCGCGGAGCCGATATTTTCGAAAACTTCAAAGAAGTATGTAATAAATTACAATTGAATGTCAGTAATTTAGTCAGTGTCTGCACCGATGGCGCACCTTCCATGAGAGGCAAAAAAGAAGGATTCGTTGCTTTGTTAAAAAAGGAAAACTTAAACTTGAAAAAATTGATATCATTTCACTGCATTTTGCATCAGCAAAATCTTCGCGCAAAATCTACCATTTTGCAAGACACTCTGGATAGAACCATTGCCATTGTCAACTATATTCGCGTAAATGCAATGCGTCATCGTGAATTTCGGCAGATGCTCTCTTTAGATGAGGAAACGTATAGTGTTGACCTACCATACTACTGCAAGGTTCGCTGGCTATCAACAGGTCAGGTTTTGATAAAAGTTTTGTCTTTACGACGACAAATTTAAACTTTTATCAAGAACAAGGAAAACAATGTAATCTATCAGATGAAGTATTTCTCAGAAACCTTGCATTTTTGTCTGATATGATGACAAAACAAAACAATTTAAATATTTGCCTGCAAGGTGAAACGAGGTATATTTATGAAATGGGGCAAAAGATTCAAGCGTTTAGAAAAAAATTATCATTTTTCAAAACATTGCTTTGTCGATCGGAAATATCTGCACAACACTTCCCGGAGCTAGCTAAAATGTTAAATAAGCAGAACTGTGAAAATAAAATATTCGATGAATATGTAGGTGTCTTGGATTGTTTAATAGAAGAGTATACTGAAAGATTTTCTGATTTTGACGAGCACACTCCTGCTATGAAACTGGCATTTGAACCACATTTAATAGATATATCCGAGGCTCCTGCAGAACTGCAAATGGAGTTAATTGATTTAGGGGAAGATAGTATCATCAAATCCCTTTTTAACGCTAAAAAGGATCCCATAGAAATCTGGAAAAATGCTGTTGAATATCCATGCCTTCGAGAACATGCTCGCCGTTTACTTTCCTGCTTCGGAAGTACCTACTGTTGCGAGACAACATTTTATCTCATGTCAAAAATAAAAACAAATTTAAGAACGCAAATTACAGATGCACATTTAGAGGATCAATTAAAGCTGTGTGTTACGAAGCTTGATCCAATTACTGTCAAACAAAAAACAAAGCCAAATAAGTCACTAACTTAGTGAATAAAAAAATATTTTTTATTGTATTTTTTTATAATATTTTTATATTATTTTATATGTATATTATATTTAAAATTTTGTACTATTATATTTTATTTTTTCTATATAATGCAATAAATTGTTAAATCTATAGAAAAACTATAATAATTTCACAAAAGTCACTTTCTTAGGTCAATCAGCTTATGTGGCCTCTCTTATTGCTGCCTAATTGAAATGTGGCCTCTAATGGTAAAAAGGTTCCCCACCTCTGGTCTAGTGCTTTCAAGCTTTTCACTGACAATACTATCTTGTTGCATATAAAGAAACGTACAGAATCAGAAGCACATCAGCAATTTGTATATAAAGGCTGGAGTTTATCTCTGCTGGAGAACGTTATAGTATATGTTTGAGAAGAAAAAGGTTTAGATTTATAGTGTGCAAGGGGAATACCATTTTTAAACAAACTATCTCAAGAGATAGATTCAAAGGGGGAAAAAAAATTTTGATGTTTGATGAAAAGACCTACTGGATTACAAACTGATAAATTTGCTCTTGTATGAGAAATGTGGAATAAGTTTATTGAAAACTGTACTTGCCAGGGCAAAATATTACAGTTAATGTACAATTATTCGCATCGAAAACTAAATGTAGATTCACGAATATATGCCTAACATACAAACCTGATAAATTCAAAATAAAATTTTGATTATCTGTTGAAGTCAATACTAAATACCACTTGAATGGATTTTTTTTAAACTGGGAAAAGATGAAAACCAAATCCTCAATAACGTTTATCAGAAAATGTGGTCATTAAATGAACAGAAACTAAACAATTACAACAAATAACTATTGTATGAGCCACACATTATAGGAAATGGTAAAATCTAAAAATACAATTTTGGTCTGCACAAGGAAAAACAGCAGAAGAAACATTTTTGAAAAATATGTGCTTTATTCATTAACGATAGTGGAACATGACAACATCAGGCTATCTATCAAGCCAAAAGAAATAAAATTGTTTTCCTACTGAGCTCATTACATTTTAATATAAAAATTGAAGACACTCTCAGAAAGTTGCCCAATTCAAAAGCATTGAAACATGGTGCGAATATTTGTGATGCCCAAAATATTCCATTAAGACGATTCCTTCTAGACAATAAACTACACTTATCTTTTTTAATAGTTTGAATCATGCGGAAAGATTTTCTATTAAAATTAGAAGAAGAATGGTACTTGTGGTTTCCCAAAAATCATTACTGATGTTTCAGAAACACAAATGAGAAAAAGTGTCCAAAGATGAAATGGAAACAAATCACAAGAACATAGTGCATACAGTTTTAAAGTCAGGGGTCTGTCCAGGTCAAATTTACTACAGTTTAGCGGTACCTTCACAAATTCATTTTTAGGAAAAACGGTAGTTTCACAAATTCAACTTTAGGAAAAACGATAGTTTCACAAAATACTTTTTCTTAAAAGAAATGATAAATCGAAATTTTTATCATATTTTTGTGTTGATTTTTTTATATAATTTTTAATTATATGTATTGTTAATTATATTTTTTGTTATATGTGCAAAATATACTAGAAAAATTGTTGAAAATTACTTTTGTGTTACGTGCATTAATTCCTAATATGCATTTGTAATTTTAATCATTCAATGAAATTCAAACAAAATGCTTTACCCCTTCAGCTACACTTATAATAATATAACAGACACATAAAATATTTTTTACTTATGGATTGAAAGAATGAATCATTCTGCAAGTAAAAATACTAATAATAAATATTTTATAAATTGTGTTTTACTTTAGTTTGCATTACTTTAAATTTGTAATACTATTTATTTGAAATCAATTATATCAAATTAGTGAATTATTAAATTACCAATTGTTTGCCCAGTAATTGATACAATAACAGTATTTCAAAAATTCAACAAATTATCATGTAACGTTAACTATATGTTATGATATGTACACAAGAATTACATATTTTTGCCATGGTATGTCACTTTAAAACTGTTATATCGAATTAGAATGGCCCTTTCCTGCCGTTTCAGAATGCAATATTTTCTCACTGTCTAGTGTTAAAAAAATTTATTTCAATAGGATACTTGCACTTCAAGAAGACCTCTCATAACCACACATGTGACCTATGATGTCAACACCAGCTGATCTTTATCAGCAAACTGGAGTATTAAAGTTGCGTTAAGTTTCTCTCTAGTTAGAATGTTAATTAATGATAAGTTAATTAAATACAGAGCAATATTGCACATGGAATTAGTTGAAACATAATCCTTTCTCATCTACTTCATTTACCTAACTAAGATTTATTATTTGTTTATGTATTTTGTTGTAACCATTATTTTTGTTTTTTGTACCTAGGAAACTTTGCATAATTAATTTGTTTATATTCCACATGGTTTTGTGTTAAATCTCTGTATAAGTATATAGTGAAAGAATTAAAATCTTTGAGAAAGAATACAGAATGTGTCATTTAAGAGAATTGATGCTTGACGTACTTGGCTTACTAGAAATAGAATGGAAAGAGCAGTTGCTAACATAAACAAATGACACATTTCAGCAACCACTCAGAATAGAGCTCCCACATTACATCACTTGCAGGTATCCCATTAACAAAGGCTTCCAACAAATTTGTTGGCCTCTTTTTAGGAAAACACTGAATCTTTCTAGATTTTCATGCTTTCTCATCACCTGGTCTTTTTTTGCAATTTTGTCCATAATGAAGAGAACTAATGTAGTCCAAAATGTAATGCAATGTTCATAATGTAGATGCATTATATACATCACATTCACTAATGGTCTTGAAAAAGGGTATAGAGTTGAATTGTTTAAAAGAAACTAAAATAAGTTTTTTATGGTGTCTCAATAACAAACCATTTGGAATAATTATCAAGCATAGAATTTTGAATAATATAGTAGATATTCAATTCATATAAACATGCCCTATAATAGGGGTGCACAACCTTTTTGAGTGAAGGGCCACTTTGATAAATGAAGGGCCGCACATGTATTTAGACATGTTGACGGCAATTTTACTAATATTTATTTAAACATTAGTGTTTTAATTTTTTTATTAATGAATTTAGTAATATATTTGTAGAAAATTAAAGACGTTCAATTATTAGAATTAATTAAAAAATAGATTTATTAAAATAAATAAACATTGGAGAAAAGAAAAAAAAAATTATCATATTACGCAATACAAACATTCATATCAAAAATAAATTCTAATAAAAAAAAAACTTCAATGCTCACAGAGTGAAAGTAGGAAAAATTTAGAACATATTAAATAATATTAATTTAAATTAAATATTTTAATTGAAGAAAATTTATAAGGTTTAAACAAAAACCTAAAATAAAAACAAAACTGTTACAGTTCAAAATAAAATTCAATACTTATTATACTTTATTATTTCTTTTTATTGAATATTTTTTATATAGTAAACGTTTTCTTTTTTCTTTTCTTTTTTACCAAAAAAGATCATTTACTCAACAAAAAATTTAAATCAAAATTACAAACAGTGAGTAGTTTAAAAATTCACGTTTTCCACCACTTAGTGAATTTCTCAGGCTTCAATAACATTGCATTTAAATGAGGAATGTAATGAGTATTTGGCCCTTTTGTGAAAATTCAGTTGGTAAAATGATTGGCCAAATATTCAGCACAGTATTTTTTAGAAAAGTATTTTACTAAATTTTTTTGAATTTGTAAAGACAGGATAAAGAATATAAAATCATATTTTTAACTATATTATAGTGTTGTTTATTATAAGAAATAATTTTTACACAAATTTTTTAAATTTTTAAATCAATCTTTCCGCACATGGCTTTCAAATTTATCTTCTAGAAGACGAATGGAAAAATAAAATTTGAAGAATTGAAACTAGATTACTTTATAGTGAGCTCAAGTTTTTGCACTTCTGCTTTTTCTTTTTAAAAAAATTTTTTTACAAAAATTTCAATTTCGTCATTTTTTCGATACTTTTAGTTCTAAGAATTGAAAAGGATTTTTTGTTTTCATTTTTTCTGTTCATATTATGATGTAGCATTTTTACGGAACGTCTCATACTATTAATTTATAGCCACTTTTTCCCTGTACTGTAATATAGTTAACCGATAACATAGATAACAGTGATTTTCATTGTTAAAGTTTTGTTTTAGGAACTATTGTTTTTGTTTTTTTTCAATTAACTTTTTTTATAAGTATTTTTATTATGACACAGCATTTTTTTTTAAAAAAATTTATGTTTTTTGACGTTTGAATGTTTATGTTTTTATCTAGCATTTTTTTTTTCTTCTTTTTTTAAAAAAATCTTTTTTACGGACGTTTTTATTAAAGCACAGCAATTTTTAACAGCATTTCTGTTAAGACTTATTCTTTTTTCTGTACTTTTTCTAGTAATTGTAAAACTGAGATGTTTAGCTTTAAACTTTTCCATCGAAAATTAGGATCAATTTTTATTTTCTTTGCTTCCCTTTTGCAAACAAACTTTAGTTTTTATGACAAGTGTGACATTTTCAAAAGCGTTTCTGACAGGCCTTATTTTTTAGCGTTGTTTTATGAATGCGTATTTCAAGAAAATATTATTCTTAGCATTGAAATTTTGGTTTCAATGTTGCTATGCGGCTAAAACATTTCGCTATTTGGCCTCGAATATACGGTATTCGACCAAATCAAAATTCATTACCACATTCGACCAAATCAAATTCATTGCCGAAAAGCGAAGGAAAAATAACAAAGACTTACGATTAGAAACTTGCGTGTCCCAATAACATCATAATGAAATAACGGGATAGTCAAAATCACGTAGAAAAGTATAAAATAATTGCAAAAAAAATCACTTAAATTTATGCTGAACCTTGCACGAATAAAGCATGTCAAATGCGCAATTGAAAATTTTAATGCCGTAATAAAATTATCTGAATTTTTTGTACTACGTGGAAATGCATAGCAATAACTGCCGAAAAAAAGATAAAAAGTCACTTGGATTTACATAGAAATCGGCGCAAATAAAGTGCACCTAAAGTGTTTATTTAAATGGAAGATCTGAAAGTCGCGAGTCGTAATAATATCGTAATCAAAATTCGGGATTTTTGAAATTACGTTGAAAATACTGCTTAAACAATCATCTAGATTGACGATAAAATCAGCCTAAAGAAAGAGCGTCAAACATTTACTATAGAATCTGTAAAAATTGAGTGCGTCAAAACTTGATGACTCAAAAGTGCGATTAAAAATTTTCGAATTTTTTTAAAAATTTTTTATTGTGCTTAAAAGCTCTAGCGTGCCGCACTTCCGTAGTTAATGGGCTGAATCTGGACGAGGACCGCAGGTTGTGCACCCCTACCCTATAACTTAAAAGTTATTTAGACACTCAAGCTTTTAAAGTGGCTGTGTGTATTTCTACAAATAAAACATTTGCGGTGTTCTCTGAAAAGAACCAAATTACATTTCTTTAAAAATCCAATTTATTTATAAAAATATACATTTGTTTCTTTAAAAAACAATTTTTTTTGTAGGTTTCATTAGGTTTTTCTTGTCAAAAACACAGAAAGGTTTTTTTTTTTGTTTTTTGAATAACCAGGGTTAACCTTTATAAAAATTGCTCAAGCATTTTTTTGGGTGTATGGTTAATATTTACAGTACTTTAATGAGCATACAATGTAACAACTACATGTTATGTCCATTTTTGCTCACACTACAAAAGTTGTTTAATCAAGTGCCAGCTGGAAACTCTCACAGTGGTGCGACAACCCATGGAGGGCAAAAGGCCCACTATGTCCATCCTAGCTTTCTTGCTTATGGGCTCTGGGATGGAGAAGCAGTTTTTAAGGTCAGTCAATCACGGAACTGCCCTCCCTCGCCTTCCCCAGTATTTAGTCCCCAAGCATACTTGGTACTCATTTTATTGACTCACTGAAAAAATGAAAGGGCTTGTTTCCCTTGATGGAGGAGTTAACCTTGATTAGACCCAAAACAGAGGCCTGTGGCTACTAGTCAACAGTAATAGCAAATAATATTTAAACACTTATTACCTCCAGAAACTGCATCTTCTTCCAGTTGTGGCAAGGTTTTCAACCTTTTAAATCGTTCAAGAATCAGTTTAGGAGCCAAGGAATCTAAATAGATAATTTTTATGTACTTACTAAGAATTCTTATGTACATATCAGTTCAATAGAAATAACATATTCAGTATACTTTTTAGATTATTTTTGATCATTCTAGAAGAAATTCTTTTAAAATTTAATTTAATTCACTTCCTGCTTTCTGTAAATAAAGCTCTGGAATTTGCATCACGAGTATCTTAAAATTATGTACTGAGGAGAAAAATCAATGTGTGAAGGAGGTGGTTGTACTGATTTCCTTAATATTTTTTAACTTCTAATTTACACTGCTGAACAGTTTTCCGAAAGTCTTAAAGGAGAATGCTTGTTTAAGGACTGCTTTTTGAAGTGTGTGGCAGTAGATGTTTAATGGCAGTGAAACAACAAAATAACAGACAATAATTTATTAATATTGGAAATGGAATACAAAATCAAACAAAGAAGTTGATTTACAATATGTATGGTTCTGACTAAGCATGTAACACGGATAGTGATTTGACTAAACAGTCAAATAGTCAGCCAAATTGCAAGATTTTTTTTCTTAAAAAAAACATTAATAAATATTAATTTTTATGTGTTTGAAAAATAATCAAAACTTAGCAATATTATTGGTACAGAGTAAAAAACTATAATAGTTATCTATAAGAAATATTTAAGATAAATCAAAAACAGACTCACATCTATCAACAAAAAATAAAAGAATTAAAATTGCTAAGTTGAAAAAAAGAAAAAGAGATATAGAAAAAAATTCATCTTAATTCTTAAAACAAAATTTAAATGCTAAAAATATTTTCAGGGGGGAAAAAATTCAGAAAACGTTAAAAGAAATATAGTCTATCGGTAACCTTTTTAGAAACAGAAAAAATAAAAATCCATCTTGATTCTCATAAGAAAATTTTAAAGCTGAACATTTCAGTTTTTCAATTACTGCATTTTCAAGAAAAAATAATTAAAAAAAGGACAAAAATCAAATAGAGATAAAACAAACAAACAAAAAAGTCTAACAGAAATAATCTTAATTGCCCCATCATAATAAAAATGCTGACAAAACAAGTTTAAAAAAAACAGTAAAAACAAAACAAAAAGAAAACTTTCTCAATGCTATTTTTCGAAGCTCTGCCAGCAAAGAAAATTAAAAAGTCACAGTTTAGGTGCCTTACACTTGAAGCAATGCAAGAATTTTAAACTATATATATAATTTGGCCGTGAAGAATTATCTAAGCTTTAGAACGGGCAAATAACTTAAATATTGTAACAATTATTAACTTTTTTAAAAATCATAAGTTTAACTTTAACTTTATTAAAACTTATGATTAACCTTAACTTTTTAAAAATCACTAATTTGGCAATCTATTTTCACCGAGATGAACAATATCAAAATCACTGCCGTATTCTCAGTTTTTGCAAATTTTTATGAGCCCAGGTAATGCAGCATTGGAGTAAGTTTTTAAATATTAAAAAATTAGACCACAAACGCATTTCATTCTCATGAAAGCGTGACCTTTCTCCATATTGTAAACTCCTTCTTATAAGCAGCGCTTGCTTTAAATGGACTGAACTTGACCTAACACTCATGAGTAACAATTGAAAATTCACACCAGTTATAAAAATAGCATATTCTCAAAAAAGCATCATTTCATAATTCTCATGAAAGCGTGGCCTTTCTCCATATTGTAAACTCCTTCTTATAAACAGCGCTTGCTTTAAATAGACTGAACTTGACCTAACAATCATGAGTAACAATTGAAAATTCACACCAGTTATAAAAATAGCATATTCTCAAAAAAGCATCATTTCGTAATTCGACTGTGCCATCAAAAAACAGCCTCAAAACAAAAGGTGTCCAAACGACAATGAAATTAACTAGCCTGAAAGTAATTTTAAAAAATGATGATTAATCTTTTTATGATTCAGCATGCAGTATAATTTTTCTAATTTTGCTTTTTCATATATCTTTCAGAGCAGAAAAATGCAAGCAGTGTACAAATTTTAGAATTTAACAAATGTGAGAGTAAAAATTTTTTCTAGTAATATATAGATAAAAACACCATTTTAGATTATTTTTCATTAAACATATTCAAATAAAAAAAAACTTTGTCGAATGTTTGTTTGATTTTTGGACCGGCCAACCGAAATTCGGCCAAAAGAGCCAAATCATGAATGTGGCCGAATATTCATTACATTCCTAGTTCTAGCAAAATCCATGACATAAGTGATCCAAAGGTATGTAAACATTGGTTTCTATATTCCCAACAGTTTTAAAACTTTCCACAAGAGAAAAACTATTTCTATAAAATAATTTGTCACTCAAAAAGTAATAAAATAATTTGTAACTCAAAAGGCCAAAAAAATAATAATAATTAATAGTTTTTCTTTTTCAGTAAAAGATGCAATAGTGCATTTTTCAAATTTCTTTTTTAAATTAGATTGTTGAATACGAAATAAGTCACTTTTCAGAAACAAATTACAGTACAGTAATAGTTTAAAAGTTAATTCAACATGCAATGCGCAAAAAAAAGGACCACCCTGAATAACGTTTGATCTAATGATCAAATCTTAACGTTCCCGGATTCAATCTTAAGGGCTCAAAGGGGTGACCTCAAATATACTAATTTATAGGTGCAAACAATATTTTAAGTCACAAAATCACACACAAAAACGTACTTTCACTGAATAAACATACCTTCTTTCTCAACGGATTCGGATTTCTGACACCCAAAATATAGGAGGTAGTCCCAATCTGGGAAATATGGTACCAATAGTTTGATCAGGAGAGCACTCCAAAGCTTGGATTCCTTAACGTTACCTTAATTTTTACGTACTCCGCTATATCAAGAACTTTACAACCTTATGTTAAAAAAATTTGCACATAATTATTAAATTCATTTATTCAAAGATAATTCAGTGTGGCCACTCAAATCAGATTGAAAATTCCCCGATTTTTCCAGGTTTTCAGGTAAAAATCTTAAACTTTTCAGGTCCGTGTTTTGCTTTTTTCTTATAAAGTGTAGGATGTGTACAAGAAAAGTGTCTATATTATAAAATATTTCATTAAAAATGTCATTTTTTTAACATATCATCTTGAAAAAAATTTTATTTTGACAAGATTTTGTTTTTTTATTTTTTAATGTTTTAGTACAATATTAATTTTCATAAACTTAAGATCATTGTACTGTTAAATGTTTTCGGATTTCAGAATAAAAATTATTGTCAATTGCTTTAACTTTTTTATTTAATTATTTTTCATTTAATTTTTTATTTATTTATTTGCAATTTAGTATCAAACTTGTGATAGCAAAATTATATTTTAATTTTTGCTTGCTAATTCCGTAATATTTTATTTTATCATTTAAAAACTGCTTGTGGTCATAATAAAACAATAAACCAAATTTGATTATTTTTCATCATAAGAGATAAATCAGAAATATGTTAAGTTAGTTTATTGTATCCTATTGTACTGTGCAATATGTGATAAAATGCTTAAAAGAAGGATTTCATATCAGAGATTAAAATTATAAAATTTGTGGAAAAATTCATAAATTCGCAATTAAGTGTTGTAAAAGTTACAGTAAAATTTTTTTAAAAAATAATTTAATGAAAATTTAATAAAATTTAATGAAAAATTACAATATTTACCAATAGATAGGTTTTTTTTTTTTTTTTTTTTTTTTTTGAAAATGTATGATGGCTTTTGTGGCATAAAGTTTTTGTCACTTTTTGATGATTGAGTTCTTAAAAATAAACTTTTCCTTTGTTTTTAAAATATTTTATACAGTTTTGTGAATATTAGAATACATTTTTTATAATTAAGTATCCATTCTGAAATATTCATTTTAATTAATGGATAGTCTTATTTCATTGAATGTCATAAGTGTACCAACAATTTTGTGAGTCACTGTAATTACATTTCAATATAAAGCTGTACTGTATACTGTATTTTTTCTTACCAGTGTTTTTTATAAAATTTTTTGATCATATTTTCTTTAAGCCAATATCTCAAGTTAAATTTTTAAATAATGTTGTTTCGAAATCGCATTATTATTTTAAGAGATTCAGTATACAAAAATAAATGTCACAAATGTAAAATTGTCTAATTTCTTGTTCCATACTCTATAGAAAAAAAATAGATAAAATTCCTCAAATTTTATACTTTTTTGATTTTTTTTTCTCATTTGAAATTAAAATATTTAAAAAATTCCAATCTAAACACACAGTTTTTTAGTTTAGCATAGTTAATTATTTTTGTTTTAACAACTAGAATCTTGAACAGCACATAGCTAAAACACTAAGTTTCATTTTCCTTCCTCCGACTAAACAGATATGAATTTAAAAAATTTATATTTTATGTTTATAAATCATTTAATATGTTTCCTATAAATTCCTTAGTCTTTGTCAGCTTTTTAGGGTAAAAAGAGGGATAGTTTTGGAAATATCATCTCTGGAATACAAGCAACATTTATGAACTTTCAATATAGTGATAACTGTACAATTCGAATTTCTAATTAAAAATCAAATATTTACCAACAAAACAGTAAAATTAAATATTAATATATAGTTAGTTCTAAAAAAACTTTTTTTTAAATTAAAATATGTTATAAAAGGTAAAAATGAAATAGAAAAAATTAGCATTAATGCAACAATTGTAACAATTTGTCGACAAACATTGCGTTCAGTGATTGTAAAGAAATGCAAGATTGGTTAGTTTACTGAGAAAAAATAATTTACAGATTTCTTTGAATGGGAACAAACTTGAGCCATAAATGGAATCAGCCCACGGACAGACTTTTAAAACAGAAGCAAATATCCTAACCCCTTCTTCCATGTTTAGCACTATCTTTGCATTTCTTAAATTACAGTCCCATAGAGATCAAAGGTTTCTATATTTGTTTAGCAACCCTTGACAGAATTTTATGTAGCATTCTAATTTAACAGGGTTATAATGGAGCAAATTTTGATGCAAGCAAAGTATAGCTAAGTTGATGACATTTTAACTGTTTGGAGATACATTTCCGTCTAAAAAATGTGAGTGTAATGGATGAAATAATTTAAATTAAGAAAATTAGTAAATAATTTAAATTAGTGAAATTAAATAAATATCTAAGAAAAAATTTCCAGCTTTTCTTTCAAATTCCCTGATTTTTTCCAGGTTTTTATCCAAATTTCCCAGATTTTTTCCAGTGTAAAAAAAATTCCCTGATAATTCCAGGTTTTTAAGGTTTTCCAGGTGGGTGGCCACCCTGTAATTTTATGCAAAATATTACTTTTAGTAAATATTTGCTATTTTTTATTATTTTAATTCAAAATGACAAAAAAAAATTTTGTATTGTAAAGTACTTATTTTTTTTAATAATTATAAAGAATATAATTTTAAATATACAAAATTTAAGCAAATTCGGTCAAATAGTTCCTGAGTAATCGAATTCGAAATATCTGAAATTTTTGAAATTCAATTTTTTAATCAACCGATTTTGCTCAAATTTTGTATTTTGTCATGTAAAATTACTTTCTATAAAATGATGAAAAAAATTCTATATCTTACAATTCAAAATTTTTTGACCATTATTAAATCAAATAATAAAAAATAATAAGTATTTTTAAAAAGTTATTTTTTGCTCGCATTTATCTTTGAATAAAAGAATTTTATAATTGAGTGCAAAAATTTTTTAATTCGGTTAAAAAGTTTTTAAGATATGAGGAGATATCAAAAAAGTAAAATTAGCATTAAGGTGCCCAAATTATGCAGAGCACGTTTCCCAGATTGCGGCAACCCTTATATTTTGGGAGTCAGAAAAACTAATCTTTTGGAGAAAAAAAGAAGTGTGTTTCTACTGAGAAAGTACCATTTTGGGTCTGATTTCATAACTTGAAATACCATCTGCACCTATTAAATAGCATAATTAAAGTCACCCCTCTCAAACCATTAAGAATGTGTCCTAGAACGTGAAGATCTGATCATTAGATTAAAATTTATTCAGCGTGCTCCGTTTTTCTCTTTCTTTTTTTTTCTGCCCACTATACAACTTAGTGAAAAATAAATGTTATACGATGGGATTTTAAATGGAATGATTAAGTTATTAGTTGACAGTACAATTTACCATTAAACTATTAGTCAATATATAACTAGGTAATTAATAATTGAACAATTAAAATATTTGCCAGCTATTATTAGAGATAATCTGAAACAGTATTATTTTAAGATTTCTAAAACAATTAAATGCAACCATTATTAATATATATTTTGTTGAGCCATAGCCACCAAGAGTCAAGGCCTCACAATAGTTTGTGACATCATCCTCGCAAGTGCCATCGAACCATAAGCGAACTTTAGATTTTTATTAAGGGAAAACAATAATAACTTTTGAGTAAGATATTTTTACTTAAGCTTAAAACTTTTTATTAGAACAAATTAATGTTATTTATCAAGATATAACTTATTAGTTTATCAAGTTATAACTCAACAAAATGAGCATGTGGACTGTTTGATGCTTTTAATGAAGCAATATTATGTGTATTTCATAATATTGAAAATAATTTTAAAATATTTTTTCTTTTAATTTAAAATCTTGATTCATTATAACTATTTTAAATATCAAAAAAATGAACCTCATTTAAGTGCATAATTTATTATTTTCTAATATATAATCAAATATTGGATTTAATCATATATTTTAAAATTAGAAATGATACATTTTAATAAGGAAACAAATATGAGACAAATAAAAATGTTATATCTTGGCAGGAAAGAGACAAATAAAGAAATTAGAATTTTATTTGCATATTCATAAACTCACAAAACAGAGATTCCTCTAGAAAATTGTTAGTATAATATTCTGAGCAGAAATTGTTCAATAATTAAAAAGTTACGCAGTGGTAAAAGACAAGAAAATATTGAATATTTTTTATGAATTGCATTTAAAATTGTCTACAAGTTTGTTTTTGTTAAATTGTAACTTTTTTTTTTAAAATTAAAATTAAAAATTAATTTAAAATCGTTTTTCATGTTACTCAATAAGATACATATCAAAAATTGATCACTAATTGGCCCAAATGCTTTGCTAGTTTTATATTATAATGTTCGCTAAAAATAAACAATACCCAAAACATTGTAATTTTTAATAGTTCTTTCATTCTGCAAAAACGAACATTAAAATATAAAAGATAAATAACACTTACTTGACTATTAACAAATATTTGATAACTGTCTCAGTTAATGGAATTAATCAATTAATCCAATTTATTTTCATTTCCTCACTTTTGGGAATCTTAAAAACTAAGACTTTAAGCCCATTTTTGTAATTACTTTTACATTTTGGGACTGCACTTGCATTGCGAAATGTTGAATAATAATGGTATATATATATATTTATAATGAAGGTATATAATGAATCATGTATCCGACAGACAAACGAAGCTGTCGTTCAATAAATGACAAATATTTTAAATCGGCGGCTTATCAACTAAACACTACTGTCAATGACGTCACTAAAAGACCTCGGGGATCTCAACGGCCTTATTTCTCGGTGACTATGGTTGAGCTCAATGTAAAGCATTACCTGATCCCAATCTGGTCATCAAAGACTTAGCAGACTCCAGAGTACTTGGTTTGACCTATAAATAGATTTTTAAACAACTTTATTTCCTTTAAAAAAAATAAAAAATAAAATAAAAAAACATAAGAGGAAAACTTATTCCTTACAAAGATGAAGATACTGTTCAAGTGATCAAGATATGAAAAACAATAATGCCTAAAGGGATCATTTTTTGGGATCTTGGACAGATCAGGACTGATTTTTTTACACCTATTATCACAATTAATAATCATTGTCTTTAATTCTTAAATTGAATGAATCAGGGTTTGTTGATTTAAATCAGCTTGATTTAAATCACGATTTAAATCATGATTTAAATCAAATGATTTTTTTAAAAAAATCATTGATTTAAATCAACTGATTTTTTTTATTTATATTGACTTTAAAAGTTAAGAAATTGTGTTTTAAATTATTGATACTTTAATTCTTTTCTTTTCTTAGTTTTAAAATTTATTTTAAATAAATTGCTGCATTAATAAATTTTAGTTTACAAAATTACTTTCTTTCTTGATGTGTGTTAAATTCCAACACATTTGAAATTACATTTTTAAAAGTTTTTTGATTCTTGAGATTGAAAGTACAGATTAAAGTAAACATTTAATGCAGTCTTAATATAGACTTGCATAGCTGTAAAAAATTATTTATCAACATTAATTTTTTTTTTAAAAAAAGGCAAATAATGTTAATTAAAACTCAGTGTTTTGATTGAAAAAACATGGAATTAAAATCTACATCATATTTTATTGGTGGAAAATTTATATTTCTAAAACTTGAGGTTATATTAAAAAGAAATTACTCTACGAGGGTTGCTATTTATATTTCTGGCCTTGGCAACAGTAAGTGTTGCTAGGCGACCGCAGATGATTTTAATCGAAAGTTTGATATTTTTAAACATAAATTCAGCAGACGATTTACCATTATAGCTTCATTTTTGTTGTTGACAGTAAATTGAAAAGTTCTTCTCTTTCAAAAAATGGAATTCAATCGTGAACATTTTCGTGCCATTATTTTTCATAACTTTCGACGTGGATTGTCAAGACAAGAGTGCTTCGATGAACTTAATTCTTTATTCAGCGATAAAGCGCCATCCTACAGCACTGTAAAAAATTGGTATAACGAATTTAATCGTGGTCGATGTTCGATCCAGGACGAATCCCGTGCAGGTCGTCCAAAATCCGTTGTTGTGCCAGAAAAGATCGATGCTGTGCGTGAACTGATAAAGCAAGATCGTCATGTGACATACCGAGAGATAGAGGCGTTTTTGGACATTAGTATGACTAGCATCAATAAAATATTGCATGAACATTTGAGCGTAAAAAAAAAAAAAAAATTCGCGTTGGATCCCGCATAATCTGACAAACGCTCAAAAAAAGGCTCGTGTCGATTGATGCAAGGAAATGTTGGAAAAATACGCTCAAGGTACATCAAAGGCTGTGTATAACATCTACACAGGTGACGAATCATGGATCTATGCATAAGAGCCGGAAACAAAACAGCAATCAACTGTATGGGTCTTCCAAGACGAGGCAAAACCAACAAAAGTTGTTCGAGGAAGAAGCACATCGAAACAAATGATTGCCTGTTTCTTCGGCATTAACGGTCATGTGGCAACAGTGACGTTAGGGCAACGCAGGACGGTCAATTCTGAATGGTACACGACCATTTGTTTGCCAGAAGTCATCGGAGAAATTCAAAAAAAGCAGAAGAACAGGCGAATCATTCTTCATCATGACAATGCGAGCTCTCACACATCGACTCAAACAAAGGCATTTCTGAGGGAGCGAAAGATCGAACTGATGGGTCATCCGCCGTACAGCCCTGATTTGGCACCCAATGACTTCTTCTTATTCCCACACATCAAAAATAAATTACGTGGACAACGATTTTCGACCCCCGAAGAAGCGGTAGATGCATTCAAAACGCATGTTTTGGAGTTACCTCAATCGGACTGGAAAAAGTGCTTTGAAAATTGGTTCAAACGCATGCAAAAGTGTATTGATCATCATGGAGAATATTTTGAAAAACAATAAAACCAATTTCGATCCTACATATTTGTTTTTTCATTTTTAGGCCAGAAATATAAATAGCAACCTTCGTAATATGCCAAAAAATGTACTCCATATGCCTTTAAAACTCTTTCAAAGTCTATTTGAAGCAGTGGGATTATTAACTGATAACTGGTATTTTTTTCTCATAATATGTTTACAGTATCTTTGACATTATTAGATTTTCTATAAAGAAATTTTGTGAAAAAAAACTCCAATGAGTACATATATTCTTTACAATTTTTTTTTTTACTACCTATTTTGATGCAAGATTAAAAATGAATATTTTAATATAAAAATATATAGATTAAATATTTATTTATTTTTTGATGAATGAATACATTTATAAACACAATCTGTTATATTTATTTTGTCATTTTAAAAATCAAGAAAAAAAAATAACAATTTTAAATTAAAATTATGGTTTGCTAATTGAAAATTTGGTTTAATAATTTAAGAACGGGGGTCTGTCCAAGTCAAGTTTAATACTGTTTAGCGGTACCTTCACAATTCAACTTTAGGAAAAACTGTAGTTTCACAAAATACTTTTTCTTAAAATTTTATTTTTGAGCCTCGTAAGAAAAGATAAATTTGTATTTTTACCATATTTTTGTGTTAATTTTTTAATATTGTCGAACTCGTTTATAACGAGCTCGGATTCAACGAGAACCCGGATTTACCAAGGAAAACGAGAATATTTGGTTGGATCAATGTTAAGTCTATGGAACAGAAGTCGCTTTTAACGAGCAATATTTTTCTCTCTTGCAATCTTTTTTCTCATCTTTCTAGTCTTTCTGTCTTATTTTTTTTTCTCCAAATGATAAGAAATGCGCGCGAAATCAAAAAAAAAAATTTCTGGGAGTTGGATGACGGTGTTAAAAATGTCAAAATCTGCAAAAGGTATGGATTGTCTTCATCTACTGTTTCCACACTGCTAAAAACAAAGGCAAGTTAATGGATGCATATGACCAAAATAAAACAGACTATAAACGACTTTAGAAGTGTTCGAAAGAGGATTTGGATGAAGCGTTTTTTAAATGGATGAAGGTGCAACGTAGTGCTGATTTACCTGTGAGTGGACCTATTCTAAAAGTGCAAGCGGAAAAATTTGCTGAACAATTTGGATATTCTGAGTTCGTGTGTTCGAATGGATGGATTGATCGTTTTAAAGTTAGACATGGCATAACTTTTGGAAAAATATGCGGTGAAGCAAAGTCCACAAACATGGCGGACATTGCAAAATGGTTGAGTGAAAACGTTGTTTCTTTCCTTTAAGACTGTAGCGCAACTAGAAATTTTTTGCTGGTTGGGGTGGGGTTAGTTGTAAACTCAATCATCTGACCTCCCAAGTCCCCCCCCCCTCCTCTCCTGGTTGCACGCCTGCCATAAGGACCCGTTTATTACGAGCACTCGGATTTAACGAGTACATGTTACGGTCCCTTTGTTCTCGTTATAAACGAGTTCGACTGTATAATATTTAATTTTCACAAATTATGTCTAAATTTTTACAAAATAGGTACCTCTCAGAAAAACCTAGACAGACCCCTGAAGAAATCTTTAAATTCTCTATTTAGTCTTTAAATTTCATTCATGCATGTATTTCAAAATGATTGCTATGCATTCAAAGCTATGTATTAAAATGAAAAATTATTTTAGTAAGTTAGAGCTTCTAAAATATTGTTATAATATAGTTTTAATATTAATTTTATTTTGATTTAACATTTATAAAGTATTTTTAATCAAAAATTAAAGTTCTTATAATGTATTTGAATAAAAATCAAAAAAATCCGATTTAAATAAAAAAAATCCGATTATTTTGATTTTTTAAAAAAAAGTAAAAAAAATCACAAACCCTGGAATGAATACGAATCAATGCGTGATTTTTAAATAACCTAAATGTGAATCGTAATATGTGGCCGCGTGATTTCTAAATCGTGTATGACTTAGCTTGCTTTTGCAACAATGCCCACCTTTATAAATGAGCTTACCTGACATAACGAACTAAGACCAACCACACCAAAAAATTTGCAATTAACTCCCTTGTACAAACATCATTGATATTATCTTTTAAATGTTAGAAAAAACAGAATAATTTAAAGTTGAATTTATCACAATGATAAACCTATAAGGAAAAATAAATATTTCTTAAGTTCCTTCCGAACAAACCAATCGACACTTTTTAGCCGTTTTTAGGATCAGATCTAAAATTGTCTCTTGCAATGTCTAAATTTCAAGATAATAATACAAACTATTCTAATAATACAAACTAATATAAACTATAGTAATTAGAGAGTTACAGTAACTTTTCAATTTATTATTATCGTTGTTGACTTTTTCCTATAAAGCAGCTTGTGTACATTGCATTTGAGTCATTTGAAGAAAGAAATTAAATCAGAAATTGTTCATCTATGCATAAAATCTTTGGATACTTAAAACATTGAGCAGTAAGCATATTTAGAAATAACAAAATTACCAAAGGTGTGGTCAAATTCTTATTGGCAGATAAAATGTTCTTTTTTATCTGGTCACCCGTCAAACTAGTGACTGCATCCACAACCAACTGGCGTTTTCGTTTATGTCTTCTACCATCACCAGCAACAGCAGGTGGAAGAACAAAACCATCCTTCAAGTAAGAAAAAATTAAATATAATGAGAGATGAAATTACAAGACATTCATCGAATTAAGGTTAGATTTTCAATCTCAAAATCTGATAAAAATTGTCAAAAACCTGGGAAAGTTTTTTTATTGCCAATGGATTCATTCAAAGTCAAGCTGTTCAAACCATGCTTGAATATACTTGACTATACATACATGCTTGTTATAATACTTGAATTATTATAACAATTATGAGTCATAGATCATTTATAAAAAATATAGCTGTGGCGACATTGTTGCAGAACGTTACAGAGTTCTTGCAGAAAGATTTTTCTTTTGGGAAGTTTTTTTTTTTTTCAGCAGAAATTTTTGAAAGATTTTTATCTTTTCTTCAGAATTATATTCAATAGATGCTTTTCTCACGCATCCGAGTGAAAAAAAAAAAGTTTAATAGGAATATTCTCATTTGAGAACAATGAAAAATAAAGATTAATGACGTAAAAAATTTGGTTTTCTTTTCTGCAGAAAATTTCGTTCTAATTTTTTAAATGCAGTCATTACTATTGATTTCCGCAGTTTTAAAAATCTGATACTTTTAATATTATATTATTTTTTAGAACAACTGCATCTCGAAATGAAAGTGCGCATTTAGTAACCCTTTTTTGAGGAGTCCAATTTACTGCTACGGATTTCACGATTTTTAAATTTTTTTAATGAGATTATGATTTACAAAATGTGAAAAAGGAAATAATTATTGTGTTTTCCCCCTACAAAATGCGAGAATATAGCCCATAATATTAGAATTAAAAAAATTGCATATTTAATTGAAAATTATTTTATTTATCCGAAAAGTTTTTTTTTTTTTTTCTTTTTGAAGTTGATGCTTTTGTTACTTTAATTTAGTAACATGTATATTTGTTGTTTTTAAATGTATCTTGCAGAAAGATATTAGTATTAGAGAGGTATGTCGCAGAAAGCCCGAAAAAATTCTGCCACAGGGGCCACAATTATTGAAACTATTAACTGCTTTGACAAAAAACATGGAAATATTTATACTTTAAGATCATTATTATTTAATATATTACAACAGTTCAGTTTATATTATAGATAATAGCTATGAGTTGTTAGTTGTTATTAATCTAAATATTGATTTTAATTCTTTTATGTCAAGATTTAGGCAGATTTTTTAGCTTAAGTAACACTAAAGTGGTCGCCAATAATCGCCTAATCTTAATGGGTGAAATATTTTTTGATTCTCAATTTTTGTCATTAATGCTTATATGTATATGAAAATTATAAAACATGATTATAATATATTTCCTGATAAGTAAACTAATCATGATATACCAAAAAATGAATGTTTGTTAAAATCAATTAAATTTTTTTTTTTAATTTAAAGCTTTAATTAAATTATTCTCAATATTTAATACAGTTATTAGAATAAATCTCCTATATATGTTAATTTTAGTATGTAAACTTTTATTATTTTTCTTAATTATGTATTAACTTTAATAAAATATAATGTTTGTTTATTTATAAGACAGACTTTAGTATTCAAATTTTTTAGTGGTTATAATTTAATTATGCAAGGCAACCAGTGATCCAAATTCAACTAAAGAAATTAACAGATTAAATAAATTTTAATTTTACACATATTAATTTATAATTATTAAGTATTTATAATAGATTATGAATTTTTACATCAAAATTTGGAATTTTTAAAAGTAATTGTCAAAATAACAAAAATTTAAAAAAAAAAGTTAAACATCAAAATGATTAAGAATATAGTAGATTGATCACTTGTAATTTTATATGTACTTTTATTTATAAATTACTTCATGTTTACAATAGCTAATCATTATTTTCGGCATTAAAATTTTGTGTCCATGGTAAAAACTTGATTAAACTGTCAAAAACTACTTATCCTTCATCAAATGCTTCCAATTTTAGATTATTTTTAAGTAAAGAGAAAATTATGAAGTTTTTAAATTTTGAGCACATTTATTCATTAGAAATTATAAAGAGGGTGCTTTGTATGGAAAGTAACAAAAGGAAATTATTTTACATGACCATGACTTTATAAAGAAGGATTTTTTTTTCTTCTAAAATTTAGTTTTAGATTTAAAACTATTTTCCTCTCCTCAAATTAATTTGTCCCCATGTATTCCAATATCAATTCTCTAAGAACTTCCAGATCTAATTCATGCAATTTTATTCTTATTTTTCATATTTCCTGATTCAGTGCAAATTTAAAGAATTATATTTCAACAATTTCTCAAAATCTGAAATTTAAAAACAATGTTAATAAATAAAAAATAAAAACCCAAGAGACTTTTTTTTTTGGGGGGGGGGGCAACAGCTTTATTTTTTTCCAGAATCTTTTTGTGAGTACCAAACCATGTTTTAGTAGAGGTCATAAAAATACATTTTACCAATAACTATAAAATAGTAATTTATTTAATCTTTTAAATAACAAACAATAAATAAATAAATAACGTTAACAATTAACGTTGACTGTTAACGCAAATACAGACATCACATTTCGGTTAATACACAGAGAGTCAACCACGAGAGAAAAACAAATACAAATTTATAGTCACGACTGAGAAACATCATTTATTTTAACCAAACAGGAGTACTCTAATCTATAAGAAACTTATAGGAAATAAGTTTATTTCTCCACATATATGGCCCCATTATTAACTTTATCAATAAAATATTACAACTTTTCTTTACTTAAAGGTTTTGCAAGAGAGTCTGCTAAGTTGTCTTCACTACTAATGTATTTTAATTTGAATAAATTCTTTCGAATAAGTTGATATTATACAGGTGTTTGGTCTTCATAGTGTCTACTGAGTTTTTAGAAAAATAGATAGCACAAAATTGGGTTGGCACTTCTCCCAATTCATTTAACATTCTAGAAAACCAAGTAGTTTCTTTAACAAGATATAAATTTAGACTCCATGGGACCACACTTTTGTTTATTTGATTTCCAGGGTATACCAGCGAAATAAATATGATGTTTATTAAAACTAAGTTTCTATTGCTTACAATTATCAAATTATTCCTTAGATTCTTTGTATTAAACACATTCCAGTGTTAAAAAGAATAACCATTGCAATATTATGATAAAATATTAACTGTTATGCCTGATCTACTTCTGTTCACCCAGTAAGAGTTCTATCAGGTTTCCTTTAATCTGTTCATTTACTTTAGGTGGTTAAATCTTCAAATTTCTTGATTAACTTCTCAATGTAGGTTATTTGATGTAAGTAGTTATTGTTTCAAAGTTAACACCCAAATTTGTCTAAATCTTGAATTTCCAATTTACTTTTGAGTAGATCAACAGTTACATCTATTTCAATTTAATCTGCCACAAATAAAACAATAGCATCAACATACACTAACTTAAGTAATTTCTCCAAAATGAAGTTGCATTGAAATGTTATTTAACCCCATTGTTAGCTTTAAACCATTTATTCAGTTTACAAACCATTTTATTTTTTTTACCATGAACTTCAAAACCTTCTGGCTGGTGCATATATGTGGAGTTTAACTTAAATTAACTTATAAATAATCACTTTTCAGGACAAATTGTAAATATTTCCAGCTTAATACACTAACTAACAAAATTGAGAGAAATCTTACGAGTGAAATATGTGAAAAAGGACTAAAAACTATTTCCTTTTTGTCTTCTTTATTCCGTGTTTGTCATCGTTTTTTACACTGTAGACCAGGGGTTCCCAACCTTTTGTGAACCATCGCCCCCCTCTTGGGGTTGGCTGACACATATCGCCCCTTTCTCTTTTTGCTCAAAAACCATTCATTATTGCTTGTGAGCAACCAAACACTGAAATTAGGCTAAGTTATATTTGATTTTAATTTAAATTGTAATGCAAATAAAGAGACAATTTTATTCTGCTTTTTTTATTAATTAAAAAAAATTGTCCATCTTTTTTTTCTTTAAAAATAAATGATATTTAAAACGAAATAATCAAAACACAAGTACATTTTTTTTTAATTCATATTTTTATGTAATCAAGAAAAAATTAAAACGTTAACAACTAAAATTTGAGAAAAAAATGAAGAGCGAGAAAGTACATTTTTATCACTTCAATGACTGCCCTGTGCTTGGTGTATTTCAGGTAAATCTTGAATGTCAGGTTTTATGTTCGTCAGATTTAAATACAGGTCTCCTTTGAAGCAAATGTCCAACCTATTTCTTTGCTTTGAGAGCAGCTGGACGACAGAGCTAAACTCCACTAAATATGTTGACGGGAACGATATGAGGAGCAGCTCAGTTTGTTTCCACAATTGTGGATAAGTGTCCATAAGGGTCCAAGCTAACTCGTAACCGTATTTTTTAAAGACGATTTTAGCCTCACCGTCATACTTCAAATCTAAAAACTCAGTCTGCAAAAAGGAAGTGAGCTTATACACAACTTCAAATGAGAAAAGATTGAAAATCCAATCCGGAATTTCTAGTTTCATCAAATCTTTAAATCTTGATTCCATATCAGTTTTTAACTGATCAAGGTGATCAGTAAAAATTAAAATTTTATTTTCGAGAATCCCGATATCTGCCATTGAACACTTTAAAAGAATTGGAAATTGCATTACTTCTTTGAAGTTTTACGTTGATTTCGTTTATTTTTTAAAAAATATCCGTGAGGTACGCAGTTTCCAACTCTCACTTAAAACAGGATCAGTGGTGTCTAGAAACTCAGTAACCAAGTCAAACAATTCGAAGAAACGGGGCAAACAGTCTCCTTTTAAAAGCCATCTCACAGATGTATGTATGAGCAAGCGCTTGAAATCTTCATCATTTTCATGGCAAAATTCTTGGAACAAACGGTCATTGAGAAAATTAGCTTTTACTTTATTGATGCCTGAAATAACGAATTGTAAAGTGTCATGCAGGCCCCACTCAACTTTTTTGCAACCAAATGTTGACGATGAATGACACAATGAATGGTGATGATCTCTGGTGCTTCTTTTTTAAGGAGTGCCAGAAACCCAGTATGACGACCAGACATTGCAGGAGCAGGTAATTTCTTTTTCCTCAAAATAATCTTTGACCAATTTAAAAATCGACGATCCTTTTGTATCAGCCATCTCATCAATACGCCTGGAAACAGTATTAGCGCTCAGAGGAGCAGATTGATTTATTTTATTGCTCAGAGGAGCAGATTGATTTATCTTATTGCTCGATCCTTCACCCAACATGATTTCAACAACTTTTTTAGTAGCAGGAAAAATTTGAGTTTCGCCAATTGTGTGAGGTTTACCACATTTAGAAATCAATAAAAAAAATTCGTAGGAAGCAAGAAGACCTTTGTCAAGATTGGTTGTTTGTTTTTTAAATTAGGCCGATTTTCAAATTTAGATTTCAGATCTTGAAAATAACTTAGGGGTTCGCTTACTTTATCACTATGTAATCTCGATAAATGGACTCGCATTCACGAGGGTTTCATTGCCTCATTACTAGTAAATGTTTCAGCACACAAAAGACAATATGGAAACTGCACATTTTGCAATAATGCGTTAAAACCGAATTTAAAATATTCGGATGAATACTGACGACATTTCCTTTTCGAATCCATTGACACTTCAACATAAATGCATGGAAGCTAAACTATAAAAAATAACCTAACAATTTATGGCTGTGGAAAACAAACTAACAATTATTAACGGTGAGATACTAGTAGCAATTAATAACGATAAAAACAATTAATAACGATATGAAACAACCTAACAATTAATAGCCAATAACTAATAACAAAATTTAAAAAAACAAAACAATTAAGCGATGCGAGGAAAAGAAAACGATTTAAAAACTGCACAAGAGTAAGGACACTATAGCAATGGCGAGGAGAGTCAAAAAGTTGGCTGACCAGTGCAATATATCTTTATAATTGTACTCATACTAAAACTGTAATTAATTCCAAGAAAAGGCAGAACTACTTTTCAAAAGTTACATTTCCCACCTTTCTCTCTACAACTTTTTTTATAGCTTTCTGGTCCATAAAAAACTGATCTGGGGATGTCTGCTTCAATGGTTACCAGCAGAAGCACATTTCTAATGGGGATACAATGATGGAATGAATGTGACGATTGGTTTACTTGAGGTGACCTATGTTAAGATTAAGACAAAACTATTCCCCTCGCCAGTACAAAATGAATTTTCCTTGTAACTATAGCCTAGCAACGACACGACACTGATGTCTGCAGTTTTCCTGAAAACCGTATTATAACTGCCAAACCGCAGAGTTATCTAACGATAAATGTTACGTCTATCAATCCGTTTCTCCTATAACATGCCTTTTAAAATTGGAGGTCAGGGAATGAGATGAGAGAGGAACATTGAACATACCAAAACGTATGACGAAAACGACCCTGAACTTAAAATTTTTTAATTTTTAACTATCATAATTCTTTGTCTACACCAGAACCATAAGTTAAATATATGTTTTCAATTTCGATCTCAAATAGCTTTTGTTATTAATATTATTAGCAATTTTTATCTTTTGAATACTCGTCGCCCCCTGATCGCCCCCTAAGGATTATCGCCCCCTTTGAGACGATCGCCCCCAGGTTGGGAACCACTGCTGTAGACCCATCTGCTGCTGTTTGTTATACTAATTCTACATGTCACACTTTTGAAAACACGACTTTTACTTTGTTTCTTTAAAACAGTTTCTGTAAACATGTGGTCTGATCTTCTATTGTTCAGGCATAAATTCATTAAACAGAGAAACTCATGCAACTGAAATTGCAATCAATTTATTGCAGGATAAGTTGAGCAGTTTTTCTGAAGAGAGAAAAGATTGTTTCAGCTTGACAACTGGTGCCTTCTTTTTGTGAGTCATGATAGAGGGCACTTTAAAGTTAAATTTTTTTTCCTTTCTTAACTACCCATTTGACAGGTACACCTATTGTTAATCTATGATTACTTAAGAAATTCGTGTGGCAATACACCATTAGCATGTGGTAACAATAGGAATTTGTATGGATGATATTTATATGGCGGGACACCATAAATTTACATGCTTAAGGGAAAGTACCACAGACAAATGGCAAAGTAATGGAAACCCACCATACGCATACATCATAGATATGGGAAAGCGGATATGATGGTGCGATGTAACAGGTGAATTTTACTCCAGATCAGACAATCCAGATAAATTCTAAATTATTTAAACCAATCCATCAAAAACAATAAGTACTTTTCAGTAAAGTTTCGCCCACTTTATAGAAATTTAAAAAATGAATTGATTAAAATAATTTTTAATTATTTCAATGAAAAAAACAGCAATTCAACTTTTAAAATTTCTACTAAGTCGATTTCAAAGCAAGCGTGAAGCAGATTCCCTGGTGGAGTATTATCCGGCCAAAGAGTCTTGGTAGTTTCCCCCTTGATAATTTTTGTACTGTCATCTTATTATTATTTTTTTTTTTTCAAATTTCTGACTTCGTCAATTTTTAAATTTCTTGAATATCCTACCAGTTTCAACAACGTTTTTCTGAATTTTTGAGCTTCGTGGATTTTATAAACAATTAAACATTTTAATGAGAGAAATTTGGAACCGCAAACAGCACTTTCCTAAAATACTTTATCATACAAACAGACCTTTCACAAATCTTACCAAAATTGATGTTCCTGAAATTAAATTAACCCTTTCCCAGAAAAAATATGGATCTAAAAGAAGTGCTAAGTTTTTTTTCGCCCACCTCATCAGCCGTCTTCCTCTAAGCAGACGCTGATGTCATCTGCTCTGATTGTAGCATCTTTCTCCTATATTTTCATCTAATTTATTTACATGCCTGCCAACATTGGAGAAATAAAATAACAGAGATTTTACTAGCGACATTTTTTGGGCAACATGTACAGTTTTCATACATCATGCAAGTCAAAAAGAGAAATTCAAAGTAGGATATTAATATAAGGACTTACATTTAGCGAAGTAAAAAATATGTAAGTAAATCTTATCTATAAGTAAATGAATCATGCTTTTTTTTCATACTCCAGGTACTTGCTACTAAAACTTCTAAAAACCGAGCTGACGCATTAACTACTTTTCCCCCTCCCGGCCGTTGCGCTAAAGTAGTGCGAAGGATACTGGGATACAAGACTCTGGTTGCGCTAAGTGAGTGCTCATATCCCGGCACCGCTTGATGAGCCAGCCTGGATTTTAGGAGCTCTACTTGCTACTACTCATTCGTTCTGCACTATGCTCTATGGTTTACTATCGATACGATACATACGAATGTTTTCTTGGAATCTCGCGCTGTTGTTTATATTTGATCATCGGCAGTTCACAACAGCGTGTTTTTTAAATTTCAACGATTTTAACCGTGAACAACCAGCGTATTATCCGCACTGGTGGATAGTCCGCAGCTTCAAAAATTCGTATTTTAAACACAGATATTCCGTGGACTATACGCGCGAAATTACAGTACTTTCTATTAAAAGCATCAGAAATTGATGAGTGAAATTCAGAGCAAATTTTTAAAACTTCAGAGAAAATTCTCTTGCACTCTGCATTCCTAAGCGAAATGCATAGTGATAAATGATTTTACATTGATTTCTTCCATTTTTTTTTTTTTTAACTTTCTAATGTTTACCATATTTTAGGAAATGCTTCAATGCTATAAAATCTTCACATTTTGAAAAAGCAGTCACTGGCCAGTAGACAAATTTCCTAATTTCGTACTATACTATAAAAGTGAGATAAGAGTCAACAAAAGTGAAAATTAACAAAAAAAAGAAAAAATTTATAAGAAAAATTAATACTATTTGTTCAGGAGGTGACCCAGGCGTTTGCAACAATGAAGTATCTCGTTGTTGCTCAACAGGTTTTTCAGCCACTGCAGAGGGCAAGAAGGAGGGCTTCTCAATATACTGTGCTGAATCATGCTCTAAAGGGTCAGAGCTACATAATGTTAAAAATCAAAAGTAAGATTCTGTGACAATTAATAATTCAGCTAAACCAAAAACAGACATGGATTATACTACAATAAAAATTACAATTTATAAAAATTATAATATTAAATAAAATATTGATAATTCACTATAAATTGTAGGACTATTCTGTCAGCTGTTTTGAAATTCTTTTACCTATTAAAATCTCAATTGAAACTATTCTTAAGATTTAATATTCTTTTTAGAATTGGAAAATGATTAAAAAAAATCAATTTGTTAATGACCCCTTAGTTTAACATTTTTAATATTTCTGTTTATATTGAATTGAAAATTGGGTTAAATAATTTTAAATAAACTGAATAAATATAACAATTTAAATTCATCCATCCATTATACAAGATTTTGATTTTTTTCCACTAAAAATAATAAGTTCCACTAAATAAGTTAATAAGTTCTAATAAGTTTTCCACTAAAAATAATGACCCCAATTCACCCTTATTAACTTTTGTATAACACTATTTAAGAGTCATAAAAATTTAGAAACATATTGCGCAGAATTGGTGAGATTCTTCAATTATTTTTGTACAATTTGTTGATGGTTCCAAAGTTTCACACATCAAATTTTCAAATTTAGTTTACGGTGTAAATCTAATGGAAAAAAAGGAATTTCGAGGATCCGCAGAAAAGTGGCCAGCCTGCATAAACAAGATACTTAATTGATTATTACGAAAATTTCCTTACATTGGGAAAATTCATTGCTGTATTTTTACATAACCTTTTAAAACTCAAAAAAATACAATTATTTAACTAATTTTTGAAAAGGGAATTAAACTATTGCATTTTTTTGGAATACAAACTGTTTATGAAAAAAAGTTGGTTTTTTGCAATAACAAAATGCAAAATCATTTTCTAAGACTTTACGTGATCATGATAAAATAACAGGGAGGCTACTCAAATCAGATTTAACATTTCCCTGATTTTTCCAGTTAAAAATCTTAAAATTTCCAGATCAGTGTTTTGTTTTTTTCTTATAAAATTTAGGATGTGTACAAGAAAAGTGTCAAGATTATTAAATATTTCATTAAATATGTCATTTTTTTAACATATCATGAAGAAAATTTTTTTTTTATTTGTTATGTTTTGTAACATTAATTTTTAAAAAATTAAAATATGTGGAGAAAATAATATGTTTAGCTTGTCGAACATATTGTTTTTATGGAATAATTTTTTTTTTAATGTGTTACTTTAAGTAGTATTTGTTCACAGTATACCTACAAAATGGCAAAAACAGAGTGACCAATAAAACCTCGGATAAGTAGTGTTCTATATCTTTTCATTTAGCAAAGGAAAACCGTTTCAGGTAATTATATATCAATAAACTTTTATAATTACAGTGGCTCCCAAAAGTATTTGTTCACTTTTAACTTTTATTGAAATAGGAAATAAAAATTCATTAATTAAAATGAATATTTCACAATGGGTATTTGATAATAAGATGTATAATCGATTCTTAGCAAAACTGCATGGAATATTTTAAAAACAAAGCAAAAGTTAGTTTTTAAGATATCAATAGCCAAACAGTAACAAAAATTTACAAAAATTTCACACAACTACAGTCATTGTACAGTTAAAGGCTTTCGGAATTTCAGAAATTATCGTCAATTGCTTTAATTTTTTTATTTAATTATTTTTCATTTAATTTTTTATTTATTTATTTGCAATTTAGTATCAAACTTATGATAGCAAAATTATATTTAAATTTTTGTTTGCTAATTCCGTAATATTTTATTTTATCATTTAAAAACTGCTTGTAGTTATAATAAAACAATAGACCAAATTTGATTATTTTTCTTCATAAGAGGTAAATCAATAATAAATATGTTAAATTAGCTTGTTGCAGTGTTTCCCAAACTTATGACTTTCGTGTACTCTTTCTAAATTTTTCGTAACGCTGTGTACCACTAATAAAAAAATGAATGTATTTTTTACTATAAAAAAATTGCACAAAAGTTAAAAATCACAACTGACTGTTGACACCACTAATTATTAACCGTTAACTCTGCAAAAAATAGGCAATAGAAAAATACGTAATCGTAAATTTTCATGGCTAGCCTTGTTTTTAAATAAAGAATTTTGAAATTTTCGTTTGTTGCCAGATATTTCGCATAAGAACGCGTACCCCCGCTAAACTGATCCCGTACCCCTGGGGGTACGCGTACCACACTTTGGGAAACACCGGCTTATTGTATTCAATTGCACTGTGCAATATGTGAAAAAATGCTTAAAAGAAGAACTTTATATCAGAGATTAAAATTATAAAATTTAGGGAAAATTCGCAATTGAGTGTTGTAAAAGTTTCTGTAAAAATTTTTAAAAAATATTCTGCACGAATTTCCTATGACAAAAAAAAACTAGTTACATGCATTTAAAAACTAATAAAAGCTATTGTATATGAGAAGAAAACTATTAAATGTTAATTTAATGAAAAATTAGATAATTTACTAATAGACAATTTTTTTTTTTTTCTTTTGAAAGTGTGCAATGACTTTTACGGAATATAGTTTTTGTCACTTTTTGATGATTGATTTCTTAAAAATAAACTTTTCCTTTGTTTTTAAAATATTTCATACAGTTTTGTTAAGATTAGAATACATTTTTTATAATTAAATATCCATTCTGAAATATTCATTTTAATTAATGGCTAGTCTTATTTCATTGAAAGTCATAAGTGTACCAACACATTTGTGAGTCACTGTAATTACATTTCAATATAAAGCTGTACTTTATACTGCATTATACTGTATTTTTTCTTACCAGTGCTTTTAATAAAATTTATTGATTATATTTTCTTTAAACCAACATCTCAAGTCAAATTTTTAAATAATGTTGTTTTGAATTAGTATTATTATTTTAAGAGATTCAGTATACAAAAGTAAATGTCACAAATGAAAAATTGTAAATTTTTTGTTCTATACTCTATAGAAAAAAAAATAGATAAAATTCTTTAAATTTTATACTTTTCTGATTTTTTTTTCTTATTTGAAATTAAAACATTTAAAGAATTCCAATCTAAACACACAGTTATTTACATTTAGCACAGTTAATTGTTTTTGTTTCAACAACTAGAATCTTGAACAGCGCATAACTAAAACACTAAGTTACATTTTCCTTCTTCCGACTAAACACATATGAATTTTAAAAAAAAATTTTTAATGTTTATACATCATTTAATATGTTTCCTATATATTCCCTAGTCTTTGTCAGCTTTTTAGGGTAAAAGGAATTATAAAATCTATTATTATTAGATTATGACCAACTAATTTTTGGAGAATTTTATTAAGTTAAAAATTTTGACTCATTCTGTCAAAAACATTTTGACTCATTCTGTCAAAATAGAAAAAAACTACCACCAAAGCATCGGAACAAACTTGAGCGATAGATGGATTCACCCCACAAACAGAATTTTAAAACAGAAGCAAATATCCTAACCACATCTAGCCCAATCTTTGCCTTTCTTAAATTACAGTCCCATAGTCTCCATAGAGATCAAAGGTTTCTACATTTGTTTAGAAACCATGAGAGAATCTTATGTGACATTCAAGTTTAATAGGGTTATAATGGAGCATATCTTACGCAAGCAAAGAATAGCTAAATTGATGACATTTTTACTGTTTGGAGATATATTTCCATCTAAAAAAATGGGGGTATAATGGATGAAATAATTCAAATTAAGAAAATTAGTAAATAATTTAAATTAGTGAAATTAAAAAAACATCTAAGAAAAAATTTCCAGCTTTTCTTTAAAATTCCCTGATTTTTCCAGGTTTTTATCCAAATTTCATTGATTTTTCCAGGTTTTTTTCCAGTATAAAAAAATTCCCTGATAATTCCAGGTTTTCAAGGTTTTCCAGGTGGGTGGCCACCCTGAATAACTAGTTCCTGACAAAGAACTTTTTTCTTGATTATATTAGCCATTATAAAATGATCAAGTGATTTTTCGGTTCGATATCGGAGGGTGGAAAATGAAACCTGAAATTGAGAGTATCTTGCAAAATGCTGCAGAGTTGCACACGAGAGTGCAAGAATCTCACAGAACCCAGTAGCTCAGAAGACACACATGCAGACTCGCAAGTATTTCATCAAACATGAAAAATGATTGGCGCTTTCATACCCTATGGAACAACGGTACACCGAATTGGATTGTGGTTGAATAAATTGTGAAAAAGTTTGATAGATCAATGTAAAAAGCACGCTTCTGCATAATACGTGTTGTAAGAAAAAAAATTGCATTTTCGAAAAGATTGCAGCAGAGTTGCACACGAGAGTGCAAGAATCTCACTGAACCCAGTAGCTCAGTAGACACACATGCAGACTCGCAAGTATTTCATCAAACATGAAAAATGATTGGCGCTTTCATACCCTATGGAACAACGGTACACTGAATTGGATTGTGGTTGAATAAATTGTGAAAAAGTTTGATAGAACAATGTAAAAAGCACGGTTCTGCATAGTACGTGTTGTAAGAAAAAAAAATTGCATTTTAGAAAAGAGAAAATTAAGCACTTTTTAAAAACACCCAATGAAAAAAGCACCTTTAAAGGCTTTTAAAAAAAGATAATCGAAAATAAGGATCTTTAAGCACTTTTTAAAAATGCTATGCACCATGAGAGATCTACCTAAATATAAAAAAGTGTGTTTTTTCCAAAACCTTCAGTTTTGAAGGGTACTAATATATTAGTTATATCTATCTAGATTAATGTCCTTCATAACCAGGGGTCTGTCCAGACATTTTGGGAAAGGTCCGTTTTTGTAAAATTGTGAAAAAATCACTCGTAATTTCTGAATATAAAATAAACGTTAAGTCACATTCTATCAACCACTGTCCGCTTTTGTGAATTTGTGCAAATAGGGTCCGTTATTGCAAAAAAAACTTTTTCAATGAGTTTTTAAATTGTAAAGACATACAAGATTATGCTCAACACTGTAAAATTATAATGAAAAAAAATTACATTTAAAAAAATAAACAGCAATTGCAGCTACTAAATTAGCGATGCAACATACAAATATTTGGTATGCATCCTTATGCAAGAGACCTTTAAATTACCATTTAGAATATCTGTATAATAAAAAATAAAAATTTTTTATACATTTCATAAAGTAAGGTTTTAATTTCTAAATTATAATGAAAAATTTATTTTTCAGCAGGGAAAAAAAAAAAAAAAAAAAAGTAAGCAACAAAACGATATAAAATAAAATTGTTCTTATCTGTTGGCACCACACCAAAAAATAAACTTAAGTACAACAAATAATTCTGAAAATAATGTTAAGTGCAACAAAATATTTTTTAATACATCAAATAACGTAATTTCTAAATTATTTGGGGGGTGGGGAGAGAATATCCTAAACTGCCTTAACAAAGAGTTGAAAAAAGTTTTCTCCTTCAGCAAAAAAAAAAAAAAATAAAAAAAGATATAAAATAAAGTTGTTCTTACCAGTTGGCACCGCGCCAAAAAAACATTATAGCAAATAATTAACAGCAAAAAAATATTTCTATGCTCAGCAGCTGAATTAATGCTGGACTAATTACAGAAATCCGTAAAACAATGTAATAAGAAAAATAAAATGAAAAATTTATTAAAAAAAAGATTTTAAAATAAAAAGATTTTAAAAAATTTATTACAGTTAACAAACTAAGGAAAAACTAATAATAACGAAACTAATAATAACGAAATAACTAATAATAACAAGAATAAGAAATAACTAAGAGCGCCCCAAAAAAATTCTGATGATAAATTCCTCTGCTTGTCATTTCTACTGGAGCTGTTTAGGAGGAATCAATCAGTTATTTTTAAAGGGGTTGGGGAAAAGAAAAGGGCATACAGTATTGGACCCCTAATCAGGCACTTAATCTGATCTAATTTTTTTTTATTTTTTTTTTTTTTAAGAAATATATATTGATGAGGAAAAAAAATCAGCTATATTCTCTTTTTATTTGGAATTTTATTTTGTTGAAGTAAGTAACTTTATTTTATCTTTTTAAAAAAAAAAGCTTGAAAAAAATATATAATAAATCTGTGTCAAAGGAAACATCTGTTTCTAAAGCAGTTTCAAATAAAGTGAAAAGTAAAAACACCTTCATTTCCAATGAACAAAATAAAGAAATGCAAGTTGGAAGAAACTGATCAATCAACCTTGACAGCTGAGCTTGTGCATTACTGGTTTGTCCCCACATTTCCCTCTTCTGTTTGACCATAAATTGGCCACACCCAGTTGACATTGAAACTACCACGTGGAGTACAAAATGAATTCTATCCCTTTTGCGGTTTTTTATTTGATTCATTTATTTTTTATTTTGGGGCTTTTTTATTAGTTGTTAACTGTTAATTTTTTGTTTTGTTATTTAGCTTGTTTTTTTTCTTGTTGTTAGTTGTTTCTTTTATTATTATTTTTTTTTATCGTTATAAGTTTTTAGCTTGTTTTTTGCTGTTATCGTTAGTTCCTTAGCATAAATTGTTACTTTTTTTTGTAGTTCTTTGTTAGCTTTTTTTTTCTTGTGAGGTGAGCGTCTTTTGTTAAAACAAAATGTTATCTAAAAGAAAAAAACAAGAACTATGATCTCGCTCCGAAGAAGAAACGATTATTTCTTCTTCATCGGAGGATTCGGATTACTTCTTGAATTATTTCTCCTTCGGATTATTTCTTCTTGATTATATTATATAGATGATTATTTTAATTAATAAAATTTCTTAAGATGGACCAGTTTTAAATTCACCCCATCATAATCTACGATCGAAACTTGACTAATTTTATTGGTTTTTCTAAAATTGAATTATAGTAATATTTGAGCGCCATATTGGAATTTCCGAAAGAGATCCGAAGTTCGGCATTTCGTCGGTCCCGTGAGTGCCGGATTTGGGGTCCTATTACTTCCTTTACTGTCCGCTCCAAATACAATTGCCAAGGCGCTAAGTAGATTTCTAGCTTTCGATTTTTCTTTAAGCTGGGGGTGGATACAAGATGCTTACCTTTTAAATTTTCTCCTTACGCGATGCTTTTTTAAAATTATTATTTCGTTTATTTATTTTCTTGCAGGCTGCTGCCGAAAGTTTGCTAAGAATTGGCAATTGTTCTGCAGCAGATCGCGATACGTACAAATATTTCGTCAACTTCGTTATTAATTTTATTTAATAGTCTTTCTCTCAGAAAATTATTTAATCTTAAATAAATTTACTTGAGAAATTTTTTTGCTGCTAAAAATTATTTCCTCGGAAGCGCCGCTGCATCGGAAGCGCCGCATGTAGGAAAAAAACAACTTTTTTTTCGATAGCGCCGCGGCGCTACCGCCGAAAAATACGGTACTTCTTTTTTTTTTTTTTTCTAAATAAAAAGCGAAACAAAATTTTTACAAAAAATAACAAGAAATGTGCATTTACATTTGTGAAAGGGCATGCACCCTTCTAAAAATGCTTAAGGAGAACACTGCATATCAAAATGGTAAGTAGAATTATGACAATTTTACCTTTCAGGTTGTATGGAAGGACGCAGAAATGGAAGGGCAAATAGATCTTCTTCTAACTATGAGGGAGAAAAATAAATTAGAAGACTCTGTAGTTGAACTGCATAAAAATGATAAAATAACTAACAAGAAAATCGTGTCATAATATAAATACAGTAATTAATATTAATGCATACAATCTAAAATTTGTTTGAGGTCAGTTTATGTCTCATCTAAAGTTTTTTGTTTCAAATACAGTCAAAACATTAAAATACAAACTCGGAGGAAGATTGTAAATATTTTGTGATATCAAACACAGGATATTGGAACTGAGAAACCTGCATGCGTAGGGTAATCGCGTAATCTTGATTATTTTTAATCGTCTATAACATAAAACTCTCAAAAATCAAATCAGTGTGTTTAAAATTGAGCTGTAATTTTTAAAATCATAACTCAAAATTAGCTTAAAACGAAACTAACTTCACATGACTCAAAAAAAGTTGGGGATTGCTTATGACTAAGGCCCGGATTTTGGTGACATTTGCATTTTTTTGCATTTTCGGACATTTTTTGTCCTTTAGAGCATTTTTTTATATTTATAGGGCATTTTTCTTTAAATTTTGGGGCATATTTTGCATTTTAAATCATTTTTCAAATTTTTTGTTAATTTTTTCCAATTTTCATAATTTTTTATCATTTTTCATTATTACACTGGCTTCCAAACAATGAAGAAAATCTCTAGGATATTAACAGGTGAAGAAACATCTTTTCAAATTGAAGAAGAATTGTCAGTAAGTGAGACCGTCTTTTTCAAGTACGCACCAATAACATCAGTAGACGTTGAAAGAAGCTTCTTCAGGTATATAAATTAACTTTCAGACAAGAAACGCTCGTTTACATTTCAAAATATTAAAAAAAAAGTTAATAATCCAATGTAATTCTGATATTTAGTAATCTTATGAGATGGAAGTTGTTATATTCATTAAAGTTTCTATACAAAATGAAAATGTTTTGAAGTCAATATATTTTCCTTTTTTTTTTTTTGTTATTTTAGGATATAAAACATATTTTTCAAACTTTAATGAACGTAGAACAAGTATTGCATTGCTTTATATATTTTTAAATGACTCATAATAATTTTAAAGAGTAAAAAATTGTTTAAGTTCAATATTTTTACTTTATTTAAGTCATGTCATAAGGCGTTTTTAGCGCAATTTTTGCATTTTAAGGGCATTTTTTGCACTTTTTAAGGGCATTAATTGAGATTTTTTAGGTCATCAAAATCCGGGCTCTACTTATGACATTAGTATATAATACCTGGGTAAACATAATTGGCGAAACCTAAACTTGTGATAGGGTATAGTGAAGTTGTCTAAAAAGAAGTTTTATTCTCTTTTTTTTTTTTTTTGATGCTAAAATTGAGTTAATTGTTTGGTTTAATGCAGAGAGAGAAGGATATTTGGTTTGAGAATTGATATTTTTTAATCAAAAATATCAATTTTAACATTTTAAAGTGTTGTAAGAAATAAGAACTGTTTTGAAATTTTTCACCTAATGGTTTTATCCCATATAGGAAATGGAAATATTTAAGATTTAGATTTTTAAGTTTTTTACTAGAGATGCAAATAATTCTTAATCCCTTATTTATTTATTTTTAGTTATTTTTTTATTCTTAAAACCGTTCTTCCTGCAAAAACTAAAAAAAATTAATAATTATTTATTTGTAATAATTTTTCTTATGTGCAACATTAATTTATTCAAAATAATGTACTGGACACAAAATTTACATTTTAAAATTTTATACCATTATTAGCTAAAATATTTTTGCAATTACCATTATTAGCTATTAGCTAAAATAATTGTAACAGATTTATTAAAATTATTTAACTCGAATCTCAATAACTGATTACGGTTACTGACAATTCTAAGACTAGTTATTTTCCAGGTATAATATATGAATATTCCCAGTGTTTTGGAGAAAATTGTTATTTTATTATATTTATAAAGTTAAAATAAAATTCCCTGATAATTCCAGGCTTTCCCTGTTTCCTAACCTGTTATCCCTGACCAGGGGGATCCCTGAAAATAAAATGTTATTTAATGAAATGAAACAAAATTATAGTAGGTTTAAAAAAATATACATAGCTTCCACTTTTTAAGTTATTTTATATACAAATTTATTTTTTAAAAATATTTCTGAAGAAGTTAAAGACTGCTTGGTTAAGCAGTCCCTTTTATACAGGTTAAAATTTTTACAAAGAGTATAACATACTTTTTTCAAACCTTTAAAGTAGGGGTGCACAACCTTTTTGAGTGAAGGACAACTTGCACAGCAGGTTAACTAACGAAGGGCCGCACATTCATTTAGACATGTTAACGGCAAACATAGTAATATTTATTTAAACATTAGTGTTCTAGTCTTCTTATCAATAAACTTAGTAATATATTTGTAGAAAATTAAAGGCATTCAATTATCCAAATTTATTGAAAAAAATAGTACTCTAAAAAAAAAATTCCATTTTTATCATATCAACAATAGATTTATCAAAATAACGGAACGTCTCATACTATTAATTTATTAAAACTCTTTCTCTGTACTGTACAAATATAAATAACCAGTAACATAGAAAACTAATTTTAAGTGTTCAAGTTTTGTTTTAGGAACTAAGAACAATGTTCCCTTTTTCTGTTTTTCTTTTTAATTTTAACTTAGTAATATATTTGTAGAAAATTAAAGGCATTCAATTATCCAAATTTATTGAAAAAAATAGTACAAATATAAATAACCAGTAACATAGAAAACTAATTTTCAGTGTTCAAGTTTTGTTTTAGGAACTAAGAACAATGTTCCCTTTTTCTGTTTTTCTTTTTAATTTTAACTTAGTTATATATTTGTAGAAAATTAAAGGCATTCAATTATCCAAATTTATTGAAAAAAATAGTACTCTAAAAAAAAAATTCCATTTTTATCATATCAACAATAGATTTATCAAAATAAATAAACATTGGATAAAAGAAAAGTTTTTTTATCATATCACGCAATACAAAAATTCATTTAAAAAAATTAATTCTAATAAAGAAACTGCAATGCTCACAGAATAAAAGTAGGAAAAAATTTAGCACATAATTAAGTAATATAAATTCAAATTTAATGAAGAAAATTTATAAGTTTTAAACAAAAGCACAAAATAAAAACAAAACTGTTATAGTTCAAAATAAAATTCAATACTTATTTGGTAATGTACTTTATTATTTCATTTTATTAATTATTAGATTTGTTTATATAGTAAACGTTATCTTTTTTTTATCGAAAAAGATCACTTAAGCAACAAAAAATTTTAATCAAAACTACAAACAGTGAGCAGTTTAAAAATTCACGATTTCTGCCACTTTATGAATTTCTCAGATTGCAATAATATTGCATTTCAATTAGGGATGTAAAGAGCTTTTGGCTTTTATGTCAAAAATTCAGTTGGTTAAATGATCGGTCAAATAGTCGAAAGAATATTTTTTAGAAATGTATTTTTTTAAGTTTTTTTTTTCTAGAATTTCTATAGATATGATAAAGAATGATATAAAATCGTATTTTGACTATATTATAGTATTGTTCATTATAAGAAATAGTTTTAATGCAAATTTCTTTAAATTTAAAATCCATGTTTCTGCACATGGCTTGCAAATGTATCTTCCAAAGGGACAAACGAAATTTGGAAAAATAGATGACTTAATACTGAACCACAAGTTTTTGTACTTCCGGGTTTTTTTAAAAAAATAATAAAATATTATAATCAGACAAATCAATTTCGTCATTTTTTTAATACTTTTAATTCTAAGAATTGAGAAGGATTTTATTTCTTCATTTCTGCTGTTTTCATTATAATGCAGCATTTTAACGGAACGTCTCATACTATTAATTTATTAAAACTCTTTCTCTGTACTGTACAAATATAAATAACCAGTAACATAGAAAACTAATTTTCAGTGTTCAAGTTTTGTTTTAGGAACTAAGAACAATGTTCCCTTTTTCTGTTTTTCTTTTTAATTAACTTTTCTTTTTGTAGGCATTTTTATTATGATACAGCCTTTTTTTTAATGAACGTTACTAATAAACTTTATTTTATAGCAATTTTTTTCTTTTACAAATATGCCGATGTGAAAATTTTTAATCGAGACTTTCATTAAAAGATTTTCATTTAAAAAACAATTAAGGACGTTTTTTGTTTCTATCTAACTTTTTATTTCTTTTTATTAAAAATTCTTTTTTAATAGACATTTTTATTATAATGTGGCAATTTTTAAGAGCATTTCTGTTGACTTAATTCTTTTTTCGACTTTTTCCTGTAATTGGAAAACTGAGATGTTCAACTTTAAAAAAAAATTTCGAAAATTAAGATAAATCATTACCACATTCAAGCAAATCAAATTTATTTGATGAAAAAATGAATGAAAGATAACTTGAATTTACTATAAAACTCAACCGAAATACCGAAAAAAAAGAGATTATTTAAATACACGATTAGAAATTTGCGTGTCGTAATAACATCGCAGTTAAATAATGGGATCATCAAAATCAAGGTGAAAAGTATAGCAATAATTGAAAAAAAGTTACTTAAATTTACGATTAAATCAGCACAAATAAAAATTGTAAAATGTGCAATTTAAAATTTGCATGTCGTAATAAAATTATAGGAATTTTTTAAACTACATGGAAATGCATAGCAAAAACAAAAAGATAAAAAGTCACTTAGATTTAAGATGAAATCGTCACAAATAAATTGCACAAAAAAGTGATTATTTAAATGGGCGATCTGAAACTCGTGTGCTGTAATAATTTTGTAATAAAAAATTCGGGATTTTCGAAATCTTGTTGCAAAGCAGAAATAACTGTTTAAATTATAAATAGCTGTTAACTAAATTATAAATAACTGTTAACTGTTAAAGAAAATAATTTTTATTTACGATTTTGCCTTAAAGAAAGCGTGTTAAGCATACATTTAGTAAAGAATCTGTTAAAATTGATCGTGTCAAAATGTGAAGACTCAAAAGTGCAATTAAAAAAATTTTATTTGTGTTTAGAAGCTCTCACATGTGGCCTGCGGGACGCAGGTTGTGCACCCTTACTTTAAAGAAAGAAGTTGAAAATATTAGAAGTTGCAAGTTAATGTAAGAGCGAAAAAAAGTTTCTAATTCGGTTGTTGTTACGCATCCCCCTGGAGAAGGAAAGCCTAGACCAGGTCCACAAGGCCCCGTCCCGTCAGTTCCCCATATATCTGCAGAAAGTCCCGATCAACCAGTAGCTGCTTAATAGAAGCGCCAAGGCAAAAAAGAAGGTGATTAGGACTAGCAGGTTGTGAGCAGGAACAAGGTTGGAAAGTCTTCTCCCCATTTTGAAACCTTAAACACTTAGGATTGCCACTACCAAATCTGGCCATGGCCGATTTTCTAATTCTAATAACTAATTATAGAGAATATAAAAACGCACACGATTTACTTATATAGTAAAATCACATACACCAAATTGAAAATAACAATATTATTAATTATCAGTAAAATAACAAACTACCATATTTTTTATGTGTAAGAATGTTGGTCAGTCCAAAGCAGTTCCTAGTTCATAAATTTATAAAATAAATTTCATTAACAATCAAATGTTATCAAATATTTCCTAAGCAAGTAACATTTTGAAAACTCAGTCTACTAGTAAAAATTTTACTCTTTACAATTACAACATTATACTTCAAATACAGTTTTGTAAAAATTCACAAATAAGATACAGTGTAGTATAATAGAACATCGTACTTAGTTTCTGTTGTATACAATCAATATACAATCCTTATATATATATATATTGAAGCTTTTCGTTTTCATAAAATGTCAGTTAAAAAATTAGAGTACAGATATTCTATTTTGGGACTTCAAGACTGTAAACATGTCAATGAATTATAATTAGATTTATGTTTCAAAAGAGGAGTTATTTTAAGATCTTTCACTTCCATATAAGGAAAGATGAAACGATTTTCTATGAGTATTAAATAATTTTTGATGAGGCGTAGGAATACAAGGTTTGACTGCCCTATTACCCATGTATAAAACGCAGGACGGATGGTTTTTGCGTGGCTTTTTGTGTTTTATGATTATTAACTAAACTCCGTCAGTTTTGACTGGATATGTGTCTCCCCCTCTCCAGCTGGAGCGGGGCTGAGACTTCACCATCGATTAGTAAATAAAAGCTTATGCAGAATCTGGCCTCAATACTCATGATATTTTGACTAATAATCCCACAGAAAAAACGGAGATGTTGCCCTGTTATTTGAAGCCAGGCAGGAATAAGGCTTCGCAGCGGAGAAACCATTTGGCAGAAAAAACATTGCGTATAAAGTTGAATCTTAAGCCTTCTCAACTGGAAGAGCGGAATCGTCCGAGGTATTCCTCACCCTGAAGCTGAAGGATTCCTCATCCCTTCGTCAAATACCTGTACCTTATCGCTACATGGAGGCTGGAGCTGGAGAAATACCACGGAAAATTAGTGTCTGAAGCTGATAAAGAAAGAGATTCGGTTTCTAGTGCTCAAGAGTGTTGGTGAAAAAAGTAGTGAAAAAGAAACACCGTTTACGTGTGCTATTTATAAAGGAGCTTTTTGCTTCTTTATTAAAAGTTCCTTTCATAAGAAAATGATTTTTTTTTTCTCCTTCTCTTCATAAAAATGAAGGTCGAAGGATGGCAAAAGGAAAAGTGTTTATTTTTTTTTAAGTACAGAAGAATAGTCATGAAGATCTATGATGATTTATGTGTGAATGAAAGATAAATCCCTTGCATATCTGCATATATTTTTTTTCTCTCTTTCATAATGAATAACTTTTTTTATTGCATATTTTAGTAATCTAAATCTACGAATCTTTGAATGAGTAATATTAGTAACGGTTGAATTGCATTCCTTATGTTTCTAGTTTTTTTTTTAATTTATGATATAATATTGTTATTTATCGTATATTTAAAAATTTTTTAAAAGAAATAGATGTGGTTCAAACGTCAATTAAAGTAGTGAAGGCAAACAAAATTAAGTTATTATTTAAACTTTTATTTCCTGATGAATTATCATGTTTAAATCGTAACAAAATTCTAAATTTTTCAGAATTTTCTTTTGAACCTAACGATGAAGAATTTTCTAATAAACTCAAAGAAATTTGTGATAATTTTAATTTTTCGGTGAGGGAAATAAAAATGAAATTGCTAAACACATCCTAACTTGTTTATGTGATTTTAATTATTTAAAAAATTCTATAGTAATTGAAAATCCCTCTGAAGATGAGGATGCAACAAATCAGTTTGAATGTAAACAAACTCAAACTGATTTAGAACCACATTTACCAATCAAAACTTATGTAAATCAATTTACACAGGTTAGTTTAAATTCTATCTGTACAAAAAGTAGTGTTGATAAAGATATAGTATCCTATAGTCAAAGTTCTAATAATGATGTCAATAATAGGGAAACAGAAACTAAATTAATAGGTAATTTTAATGATATTGAAGCAGTTACTCCTATGTTTAATGGAAATAGGCATGAAAATATTAATTCTTGGTTTCAAAATTTTGAAACTCATGCTAAATTATTTCACTTGTCGGAAATGCAAAAATTTTTATTTGCAAAAAGGTGTTTGAAAGGTAATGCATTAACATTAATTAGAAGTGAAACTAATTTAAATTCTTATGATAAATTAAAAAATCTTTTGCTTGAAGAATTTGGACTTAGTTGCAATAGTGCAGAAGTACATGCAATGTTGCAAAAAAGAAAGCAAAGGTATAATGAAACTCTTTAAGAATATTTCCTAAAAATGAAAGAAAATGCTACTCAAAGTGAAATTGATGACTTAGCTCTAATCACTTACATAATTCAAGGAATATCAGACCAAACAAATAATACAACAATTCTTTATGGAGCCAATAATCTTTTTGAATTTAAACAAAAATTTTAAATTTATTAAAAAATTAAAAGTGACTTAGACAAAAATAAATTTCAAAGTAATAAGGGACCATATATGAAGAAGTTGGAAAACCCAAAATATGACATTAAAGCGCTATAAGTGTAATGCACCAGGACATAAAGCCCCGGCTTGTCCTAAAAATAAAAATGTGACAAAACCCAAAATACATCACACAACACAGGAGAACCCATTAAATCAGTGTAAATATTGCTCGAAGAAAGGACTTTTGAATTAATTTCACATGGGCTCCTCGTGTGTAAACAACCCAAATAATGTGGCTGAAGTAAACGTCCAAAATATGACAAATATCCAATAGCAATTAGTAATATCCGGATATATAGAGTAGAAAACAAATACCTAAATGGATATAAAGTGAATGATAAATACCTAAATGGATATACAGTGGAAAATAAATACCTAAAGGGACGTCCAAAACCAAAACAAAATAAAAATGAAAAGGTAAACAAAGAGATATTATTGAAATATATATATATATATATATATATATATATATATATATATATATATATATATATATATATATATATATATATTAATAATGTCTTTCTAATAAAGTCAGAACATTTAACAACCACATACAGTTTTGAATTTAAGGCAAATGAGTTAGGCAGTTGTAAAAGGTGTCTCTAATTGATTAATTCCATACTTACGTCATGGTCGGAATAAAAAGATTACAGAATAGTTTAAAGATAGATTTTTATTGGGAAAGGGATAAAAGGAAGTTTTTAAATAACAGAAAATAGTTCATGCATATTTTTGCATGACAGTCCTATTTAATAATTTTCATTAAAAATGAAGATAGTTATTATTTATTAGTTAATTACAAAATAATGAGACTTTTAAAACTAAAAGATTAAAAAATTTAATTTAAAATATGGAATTAATGTAAAAAAATTTAATATAATTTTTTATAACTTTAAATACCTCAGGTATGGGTTCTTCACTTTCCAAGGGAGGAGAATCTGCCAATGTAATATCTTCCTTTCTGGCAAGATATGATTTTTCTCCTAGAAAAATTAAGTTTCACCTAAACTAATATTGAACATTTAATACACAGTATAGACATAATAATTAAAATGTACTGACATAAGTGCATCCAAACGTATATAATTCCCATTGACAGTTATTTTAGCAGTAGTAGTTCACAAAAATGATCCAGTGCACAAAATAAAAATGGAGTGTTCTTAAAACCAATCAATCGATTCAAAAAAATTCATTTAGCCTTCGAATATTTTGATTAATCAAAGAGTGGGTTCTGTTCACATGACTTTTTCTTTATATATATATATATATATATACATATATATATATATATTTATAAAGAGCGCGAGAGAAGGAATGCAGCTTCAACTACTTTGAGATTACGTTTTTTTTTTCCTTCTTAAGAGTAGTTTTCTCTATTGATTTTTAGTACTTGGGGTAGGGTTAGTTTTTTTTTTTTTTTTTTTTTTTTTTGCAGAAGAGATTAAGGAAAATATTAGTGTGCGAAAATGGCTATTGTTAATATTTAATCTCTTTTATCATTTTCAACAATAGAAATGATTGTATCATTCTCAGTATTCCCAACACTGACGCTTTTTTAAGGCAATTGCCATGATATACCACTCGTTTTAATGCGTTTGGACAAAAGGTATGAATGAAGCACAAGAATAATGAATAGCTCCTCCTTGTTTATACTTTTTAAGGGTCTTTATATTTTCTGACATGTGGTTTAAATACTAAGTTGGCTTATATCTAAAATAATCAAATATCAAAAATCTTCTTTCTTGTATCAAAAATTATCAGAGTAGATAAATTTGATTTTCAATAATAATTAATTACTAGGCATTTAAAATAATTTAAGGATTCGAAACTGAACTTCGAAACTGAACAATTTTCTGAAAGATAACAAATAAGAGAATTCAAAAAGAAGACTTTTAAACAGGCAAATAAAGAAGTGCAACAACAAGTGGATATTAAATAGACATACTACATAGACATTCACATATTTTTCAGGATTTAGTCTAGAAAATGAAAACCTCATTAAAAAGGAGAAAAATGTCTTACCTTCTCTAGGGACTTCAAAAATGGATTGCTCAAGCTGAGGAGATGATGCTTCAGAGCTGCTCCTTGGAGTTGTTATAAGGAAGTACTGACTGTAATCGTATACATGGTGAGATGGCTCAGGAGATGGGTCCAGGCAACCAAAGTCGAATGGCGCATCAGACATGTTAAGCTCCTTTAAGGTCACTTTAGATTTGCTAAGAAAGAAAAAGTTCATATTTGAATGAATGAATAATCATGTCTTAAAATTTGAGGCTTCACTGACAGATAATACATGTTTCAATTAAATGATTGAATAAAAATTTTATTATATAAGTTTCTAACAGTTACAGTTAATACAGTTTTTTAGTTTAGCATAGTTAATTGTTTTAACAACTAGAATCTTGAACAGCACATAACTAAAACACTAAGTTTCATTTTCCTTCCTGCGACTTAACACATATGAATTTAAAAAATTTATATTTTATGTTTATACATCATTTAATATGTTTCCTATATATTCCTTAGTCTTTGTCAGCTTTTTAGGGTAAAAAGAGGGATAGTTTTGGAAATATCATCTCCGGAATGCAAGCAACATTTACGAACTTTCAATATAGTGATAACTATACAATTCGAATTTCTAATTGAAAATCAAATATTTACCAACAAAACAGTTAAACTAAATATTAATATATAGTTAGTCCTAAAAAAACCTTTTTTAAATTAAAATATGTTATAAAAGATAAAAATGAAATAGAAAAAATTAGCATTAATACAACAATTTTAACAATTTGTCAACAAACATTGCTGTTCAGCGATTGTAAAGAAATGAGAGATTGGTTAGTTTACTGAGAAAAAATAATTTAGATTTCTTTGAATGGGAACATACTTGAGCCATAAATGGAATCAGCCCACGGACAGAATTTTAAAACAGAAGCAAATATCCTAACCCCTTTTTCCAAGTCTAGCACTATTTTTTCCTTTCTTAAATTACAGTCCCATAGTCTCCATAGAGATCAAAGGTTTCTACATTTGTTTAGCTACCCTTGACAGAATTTTATGTAGCATTCTAGTTTAACAGGGTTATAATGGAGCAAATTTTGATCCAAGCAAAGTATAGCTAAGTTGATGACAATTTAACTGTTTGGAGATACATTTCCGTCTAAAAAATGTGGGTATAATGCAGGGATGGGAAACTACGGCCCGCGGGCCAACAGTGGCCCGCCGGAAGGTTTTATCCGGCCCGCGGATAGAATTTTAACTCGCCGATCCGTCGCAAATATAAACAATATACATATTTGCATACTTTGTATAAAGCTAGTTTTTCTTTTCTTTTTTAATAAAGTACTGGTGACCTTTTTACTTTCTCTATTTTTGTTCTACAAAACATAAATTGATGGCAATAGCTTCAGACAGCTTTTCAATTGGTAAAATTTTGAAAGCAGAAGTTCTTCATAGAATAGCTGTAGAATGGCGCCAACAAGCGTTTGTCTTTCTCGGGGAGCAGACAATACGGAATCTAATGTAGGTGAATTGTGCTTCACATGTGGCAAACTGCGCAGTTTAAGCTCCAACGAGCGGCTTTTTCATTTTTTTGGGGGCGTGAATTATTTATTGCGTATGGAAAGATTTCTCACATATAACGTTATTGTAAATTATGGTGAAATTATTATATGTATAAAATAGCTAGTACTTGTTTAGTTATTTGTAAAAATTTTAACCCATAAATGGCGACTAAAAAACGCAAAGTTGATTCAGAGTGCCGTGCGTTCAATGATGAATGGAATTGGAAATACTTTTTAACAGTTGTTAAAGATAAACCAGTATGTCTTATCTGCAATGACGGAGTTTTTAAAGAATACAACATTAACCGACATTTTACAGCCAAGCACAAAAATGCGAACTACGACGCAGTGTCTGAATGTGAAAGAATGCAGAAAGTCTTCTTAAAAAAATTATGTGGCCGTCTTGTTCAAGAATATAAACAGTGTTCAAGAAGCATGCAAGTTACATTGTAGCATTCAATATAGCTAAAAATAATAAATCTCTCGGCGATGGGGAGTTTGTTAAACAATGTATGCTTCAAGTTTGTGATGTTTTATGTCCAAACATGAAAAATAATTTTGAGGCTGTAAGCTTATCGCGAAAAACAGTGATTTCTGGAATCGAAGCAATCGATAAAAATTTGGCAGCACAATTGGAGTCAAAAATTGCACAATTTAAATTTTGCTCAATAGCTATGGATGAAAGCACTGATATAAATGATACCGCTCAATTAGTTTTATTTATAAGAGGTGTTAATGAGAACTTTGAAATTACCGAGGAACTGGCGTGCATGCGTTCTTTAAAGGGAACTACCACGGGATGTGATATTTTTCGTGAGTTTCAGGAAAGGGCTTTACCTTTGAAAGTGCCCATAACAAAAATATGTAATATTACGACTGATGGTGCACCAAATATGACAGGAAAAAAAATCTGGATTCCTTGGACTCTTTAATAAGAACTATACCGGGAATAACGTTATTTTTCTACATTGTGTTATACATCAAGATGCTCTGTGTAAATCTGCATTGAATATAAAACCCGTGCTTGATGCAGTAGTAAAGCTTGTTAATACTATTCGATCTCGTGGGCTTACTCACAGGCAATTCCGAGATTTTTTTCAGTCTGTGCAATCTGAATAGTCTGATGTACTGTATTACACGAAAGTAAGGTGGCTTAGTGCAGGATGTGTATTCGAGCGAGTTTGGCAGCTGAAAGACGACATTGTGTCGTTCTTCCGTGGGAAACAATGTTTAGCAGAGTGCGAAATATTGGAAGATACAGAATGGCTTTCAGACTTAGCGTTTTTCACCGATCTTCTTTGTCATATGAACAACTTGAATGTTAAATTGGAAGGGAAAAATCAATTCATTGATGATATCTGGACCCATCTCAAAGCTTTTAAACTGAAGCTTAATCTGTTTGCCGGAAGGGTAGCCAAGAACGACTTGTCTCATTTCTCGAGGTTAAATTTAATACCCTCAGTAAATAAGGAAAAGCTTAAGAGTTATGAAGATGGCTTGAAAAAACTCCATTTTGAGTTTGAACGCAGATTTCAAGATTTCAGTGCCATTCAAACAGAATTAGATATTTTTACCATGCCTTTCAACGTGAATTGTGAAACAGTGAAGTTGGATCTGCAGCTTGAATTAATTGAGTTGCAATCTAACAATCATCAGAAGCAGTTGTTTTTAAATATGCCGAAGTGGGAGTTTTACAAATTATTACCAAAAGCTAGTTTCCCAAATTTAATATCTCATGCCCAGAAAATCAGTGCTATGTTTGCTTCATCTTATATATGTGAACAAGTGTTTTCAACTATGAACCTTAGAAAAAATCATTTCAGAAGTAAACTAATTGACAAACATTTATCCTCCTTTCTTAAAATAAGTACATCTCACTTCGAACCTCAATATAAGGAACTTTTAAAAATGAAATCGCAATTTCATTCATCTCATTAAATATTTAAATTAAAACTTGTATATCGTTTGTTTTTTTTTTATTTGAGAAATTTTTACTTGGCCCACCAAATATTTTTTTTTTGATTTTTGGCCCACGGCCAAAAAAGTTTGCCCATCCCTGGTATAATGGATGAAATAATTTAAATTATGAAAATTAGTAAATAATTTAAATTAGTGAAATTCAAAAAAATATCTAAGAAAAAATTTCCAGCTTTTCTTTCAAATTCCCTGATTTTTCCAGGTTTTTTCCAGTGTAAAAAAATTCCTTGATAATTCCAGGTTTTCCAGGTGGGTGGCCACCCTGAATAAGTACACTAGGGATGTAACGAATATTCAGTTGGCCAGATATTCTGCAAAGTATATTTTGACAAAGTTTTTTGAAGGTGGGATTTGAATAGATTTAATAAAGAATAATCTAAAATCTTATTTTTTTACTATACACTAGAAATAGTTTAAAGAAAAGAAGCCAAGAAAATAACACTCGATAACTTAGTAATCACAAAATCTGTATTCCGCCATGCAAGTGAAAAAATATTCAAAATTGAGATTTTTATACATTTAGCATTTTTGTATAAGCTGAATGCGTGTATGTGTGTGTTTTCAAAAATATTTCTTTTACTCAGCTTTTTGAAATTTTAATTTAGCATTGTGGTATTACCAAGGAAAATAGGTGTCACTTTTTTCCTCGATATCTTTCGAAAAACACGTTTTTTTTCAATTCAATGACAGAATCTAGCCGTTAATAGTAACTGATCAAGTATAAAACCTAATAGTGCAAACACTAGAAGCAGCTGCATCAGTGTAATACTCAATTTAACAAAATGAAATATTAGTAACAAATGAAAAAATAAAGTTTATAAATAGGTAAATTGGGAATATCATAAGCATGCTTTGGGTTTTACGGACACATATTAATTTCAAAACGACCTGGTAAAAGACTAATGGAAAAAACTATCAATGATAGCCATGAAATGAATTTCCTTTATGTTTAATAAAATGAGGAATACAAAAAATTGCAATTTATAAATGTTTCAATTCAGGCTACTTAAAGATCTGTAGAATAAACTTAATTTTTATACAATTTTCAAAACAAAGATTCCACAAATGCTTACAATTTTGAAATAAGAATTTGGCTAAAAGTTTGGGTTTAAAATAAAATATGCGAATAACTGTTCCTCTTTGTCATTTTCTTTAACAAAGTTATGATGGTTTTCCATTTGTTCGGTGTTTTCTTTAATTAACAAAACTCACAAAGCAACTGCTTATTTCTTCCAATTCTTTTCATAAACAGGGTGTTCCAAAGTAGAAACATCTTAAAACCTTTTTTGTAATTTTGTAATGTCTGGTAAATCAAAAAAGAAAATAAATATAACACTGCTATCAGCAAAGCTTATATAGATTATTTCACGTTTAAGAGTGACATTTCAATTCATTTGAGAAAGATTTCAACTGTTTCTTTTAGGAAAAGATAACAAAGCTAGTTTTTTTTTCATCATTCAAAAAATTTAGTCCTTCACATTATGAGCAGAACAGAAGTTTTATTGTTTTAATATGATTGATGATGCAAAATAAGTAGCAGGAATCCACACAATAAAAATCTACTAATTTCTGTTCTATGTTGAAATAAATTTCAGAGAATTTGTTATCAGGGAAGACAAACCTAAAAGAACTTCAAAAAGTTTTATATAACGTTTTTAAAAAATAAATTAATTTTTCAGTAGTTTTTAGAGGTGAATAAGTTACTTATATAAATTTAGAGAACAAGTTCATAATTTTATTTTTTAATATTTATTATAGTTTCACTTATTACGCTATGCCTTAATCACCAACAGTCTTATGTTTGTAGAATGACTGAGGTTGACAGGTCTGATATTTTGAGAGCCTTTGTTAAAAATCAAATAAAAAATTTTAAAAAGGGGTTGCAAATAAATATATACTAATTAAATTCAGTAGTGCGACAGCCCATAGAGGGAAGAAGGTCCACTGTGCCCATCTTAGTTTTCTTGACCTTGGGCTCTGCTCGGCTGTTCAAGGTTCGGCTGACCGCCAAACCGGGTTTGGTGGTTAGCCGAACGCGAAACCCCCAGTGATTAGTTCCCAAACATGCTTGGTATTCATTTATCGACAGACTGAAGGGATGAAAGGCTGGGTCAACCTTGCTCGGCCCGAGGATCGAACTCAGGACCTGTGGCACGTTCAGCTAACAAATGCAGGTCCTGAACCCAGGGTAACCCCTAAATTCTTGCAATTGAAAAATATGAAACTTATTTTCATTTAAACTCTAGGCGCGTAAACTAAATCAGAAGTACAATAAGCCAAAATGTAATCAATTAGTTTTTCAAATTTATTATAATTATTGTTTTACAATATCAGAAAAAGCATAGAAAGAAAACATTGTATTTTTCAATAGGCACTATTTTAAGAGCATATTATAACTACCACAAATGCTATCTTCTGTATATGCCTCTGTTGAGGGGCTAATTCTAAATATGCTCACCACTTTGTGCAACTGATATTTTAAGTTACGAAATTTAACTTCTTCCAACTAAACCTAACATTTTTATTCAATGTATTTTGACTTTTGAAATTAGGGTGGTAGCCATAATCTTTTAAATATGGTTACAATTTAGTCAGAGGAACTTATGTTGTCAATCTCTAATTTTGATTTCACTGCATCACTAAAATTAAGCATATCAAAAACTTTTGCCCAGAAATTTAAAAATCTTTTATTTAAACATAATTCCATGCAAAAATATAATTTTTCATAAAAATTCATTAATTTTTATTACTTTATAAGTGATAAACAAATTTTAATTTGCAAGGCATATTTTTTACATAATTTAAAACAATGTAATTTTATTTAACAAAAAAAAAATTTACATGCAATCAGTAAAATAGTTCTTCAGATATGAAATTTCAAAAATATGACTATTTACAAATTTCATCATTTATAAAAAATTTTGTCAATTCTACTTGAATTTCAGGTTTTGAAATTACACAGTTTAAAATAGGGTTAAGATATTTATATTAAGTAACAATTCAATTCAAAAACATTTTGACCATTATTAAGAAATAAAAAAAACAATCTTAAAAAATTTTATTTTGTAAAAAGTAAGCAAGCAGGTTATTAATATTGACAATGAATACTCTAGTTGGCTAGAAATTCTACTTAGAATCTAATAACAGATAAATTATTTTAAGACAGAATCTTAGAATCTTATAACAGATAAATTATTAATAACAAATATTTCATTATTTTTGAAAAAACAACCAAAAGCACTCACATATTACTTACTTTAATGTCCTATTTAAATCAATAGAAGGTAGTTTGGAATCACTCAGCTTGAAAACAATAGCTTTCAAGTCCTCTGAAAATGTAGAATAGAAGAAAATTTGATATGAAATTCTTAAAAATTCAATTTTAACTTATGTTTTCAAATTTTATAATATTGTACAATAAACTTTTTTCAAAATGATACTATTTCAAATTGCATTTACTTTTTACAATATGAAAAAAAAGTAATCAGGATTAACAAGTTCTTTCGATTACTGAAAAATATTCTGCACAAATATGAAAACAGTACAAAGTCCCATATCCGGACATCCGTTTATCTGAAGGGTGCATTTTATGGTCACTTTTTTCACAATAAAAATAAACAAAGCTATTCTCCCTTTTTGAAAATTTTTTTTTTTTTTTTTTAATCCTCTGCTTTTTTACTAATATCTGCTTCTTTATGATTTCTCCCAGACTTCTGATTTTTTGTTTAATTTTAATCTAATTTCCAAAACAATTTAAAACAATGCATCACAAAAATCAACGTTTGAAAAAAATAAGTTTTTATTTTCTCATGACGATGCATTAAAGGATTATTACCGCTAAAAATGTCATGTTCAATTTCATAGCGTGCAAAATTATCACATTTTGAAAAAATTGCAGATTTGAGATTAAATTGTCACAACTGAAGCAAGTCATTAAGTGATTCTCCAAAAATGATTCGATATTTGCAAATTGTAATTATATTATATTAAAAATGAAATCAAAATTTTAAAAACTATGTGCAAATCTGACAGCTGAAAATGCAATCGATGCAATTTTTCGATGCAATATGCAATTTTTAAAAAAATTGGATATCACATAATCGAAATTTGGCGTTTCAACTACAGAGCAAAAAAAATAATAATAAATAAATAATGTATTTTTTCTTTCGCTTCACATAAAAAGATTATTACCACCAAGAATTACAATCTCAATTTCAGATTGCATAAAAATTTCGCATCTTAAAAAAATTGTGGATTTGAGATAGAATCATCACAACTAAAGCAAGTCATTACATGATTCTTTATAAGTACAATTCAGAACTTGTAGATTGTAATAGAATTAGATTAAAAATGAAATTAAAAGTTTAAAAACTATGTGGAAATCATAAAACAGTAAAAAAATGATATCAACGAAACCATGTGGCCAAAAAATCGTCAAAAAACGAGTGCATCAAAAAATAACTCTACGAATGCGCGATTCAAATTGTGATGAAGTAGTATTAAAAAACTTTGAAAATCGGTATCACTAACGGTTAAAAATATCTTCTTAAATCCACACGGGATTGCAGGTGAATCCTCAATGATTGAGTGTGAACTGCATGATTAGAAGCTTGCCAAACGAAATAATATCGTAATAAACACTGAGATTTTAAAAACAAAGTAAAAATCCTTTAATAACTACTGATAGAACAATGGCCAAAACTATACGGATTCACTATGGAATCACCGCTAATCCAGTGGATTAGCTGCATGATTCGTGATTAAATGCGTAATTCAGGATTTGCAGTATGTTATAATGGCATATAAAAATATTGAGATTTTAAAAACCATGTGGGAATATGTAAAAGCTGCAAAAATAGCACAACCAAGCAAAGCAAACAGAGCATATTTACTCGTTATTGATTGAGATTGACGTTAATTATCAATTGTTTGTTCTTTTTTTTATTGAAGAAGGATGTTTTGATGTTTTTTTACCTTAAAGACCTATTACACGGAAAAATTTATTTTCCGGATTTGCCGAAGTCCTGATGATTCCGGATGTGGGAATTTCCACTATACTACAAAATTAAAACACTATGATCATGTCTCTAACAGGAGATTTCAATTAGAAAAAAAAAAACAAGATTTGGGGCATTAAATAATCAAATATACTGCTTTTTTAAAAAGCCAGAATTTTTTGTTTAGTGCTTAAAATTGATTTTTAAAAAATTACTTGAAAATTGCTAAAAATAATTGCACAAAGAATGATGATTATGCAGTTATGAAAGGCAATCTAAGTGTTTAAATTAAGTTAGGACTTTTTTAAGGTTTTTAGAGAAGAATGAGTTGTTTAAAGGCTTTTTAAAGCAGTGGAAATAGTATTTAACATAAAAACACATAAAACAAAATTAAAAATATATGAAAGATAACCCAATTCATTATAAGTTTCAATTTTAAAATTTATTATAATATTAGTTTAATTTAAGTATAAACTTTATTTCAAAACCTGAAAAAAATACCTCAAATAGGATTTTATTTTTTTAATTTAAAAAAACAGGCAGGAAAGGTGAAATTTTTCAACTCATTTCAGTTTCAATACATCTTTATTAATATAAATACATCACATTTTTCATCATACACAAGTCTTAGCAATATTAAGAGTTATCAGAACATTTTATTAGATAATTTAACTGGTAAAGATTTGAGTAAATCAAAAGATAATTTTAAAAATAAAAAAAAAATCATGCTTAGCTAACAATTCAGAGTAATGATTTTTTCATAAAGATCCAATACTATCAGACATTAAAACACACATATCCAACTCACTTTGTTGATTTATCGCTTGACTAGAATGGCTAAAAATACTTAACAATAATAACTATTAAACTTTAGTACAGCTTTGGATCCATTATTTAGTTCATTGGAGTTATTACATTAGGTTGAAAAATTAAACTATCTAAAAAAACAAAAAATTGTAAAAAAAAAAAATAAAAAAACATAGGTGGCAACTTCCTTAACTAGTTATCAGTAATCAGAAGTACAATAATACATTTAGAGTAAACAAAATTCAAATTACAGCAATTTTAAGATTTTTACTGAGCAATTCTACATAGGTAAATAGCAAATATTAAAAATATTATGCACAAAATTACTATTACATATACAGGGGTGACTGTGAGCCCAACTCAAAAATTCTGAAAATTTCGTGAGTAAAATCATTAACGACGCATTTTGAAAAATTAATGCCTTTATAAACTTAAATCATTGATATATTCAAAACATGAAATTCTAAATAAATTATATGCAGCATAATTTAAATGAATAATTCTGCATAAGTTTACTTTTATCTCTAATCACATTTATTATTCTACCAGAAAAAATATTTTCAAATGAAAGAGATGCCAAGAAGTATAAATTCTAGTTCTAATATTTTTAAATAAAATATAAAAGAATTTTTTTACACAAATGTGATCGATGATTTCTAGACTTTTGGACCTTGGACTTCCGGGTCGCGGTTAGCAAAAAATCGGATTTTTTCCGGAGCACAATCATCCCTGCATATAAAAAGCAACACTTACTCAAGTGCAACTTTTTTCAAATATTCACTGCAAACAACAAAATTTAATAGCTCTTAGTGGTTAAGAAGGGAAAAGTCTCACTTTTAACTGATTATTACAAAAATTTCAAAAAACCACAATTTTTTAGATTCTCTAATCTTGCTTACTAAAATGTAATAAAATTGTAAATATTATGATTAGAATGTCTGTTAACATAAAAATAATAAATTATCCACTCATTTCATAGCAAAATATTCATAGAGAAAACATAAAAAGTAATTTTAATAAATTTATAGATTACCTAATAAATATCTGGTCTGCATGTCAGCGATATAAATTAATCCACTTACTAGCTGAGAGGAGAGATAGAGGGAGAAATAGACTTTTCTAGTAATCCCAGCTAGATTGTGTGTGTTTATAACATTGATTATATCTTCACTATAAAGAAAAGATAGAAGTTTAATTAAAATAACACCAATAAAACATACAAAAAATTTACCTATAAAAAAATTAACAGCATGAACAATAATATTGTTGTTAGAAATATTGGTGTATTCCACAATTTATTAAATACAAAGTCTCATATCCAGATGTCTATCTGCCGGAAACTTCCATCTTTCTGAAAATTTTTAACAATCAAAATAAGCAAATCTTCCACAATCATATAATAGATATAAAAAATATGGCATAATGAATAAAAAATAATTAAGTATAACAGAAAGCACAGTAAATAATTTTTTTGATTACAACTATAAACTAGCAAACGTTACTAAAGTTATCTTAAAAAGTATTTCGAAAAACTGAATCACTTATAGTTTAGTTTAATAACAATGGGAAAATGCCAACCAATGAGAACCACTTAGCCAATGAGAAAATTTCATTTTGTCTCTGAATTTAAAATATAATTAAAAAATCAAAAATTGGGCTTCATAATCCATTTACCATTGTACTCATTTAGCTGTATGTTGTATTTTTATAGCTTACAATATACCCATAATCCAGTAGATACAAATTCTTTACTTTATTACATGTATCCTAGGGGCAGAATTTTTTTAAGCTATCTGCGACAAAACTCTCTAACACTAATATTTTTCTGCAAGATACTTTTAATAATAACAAACTTACATGTTACCAGTGCTGGATCACCCATTAGGCCAGACTAGACCATGGCCTGGGGCCCCCAATGATTAGGGACCCCCTTAAAATGGACTTTTTGAAAATAAATTTAAACAAATTAAGAAAAACAACGATTTAAATATATATATATATATATTTCAATTTTATAGTAGCGTTGATCTTGTAAAGTGTTAATAAATTTCAAATGTTTTCAAAATGTTATGTTTATTTTTTAGTTCTAATTTAACAAAATAAAGTAAAATTTAATTTATTAATTATTTATTTTTATTTTAAAAATGCTTTCTTAAATGAAAAGATATACAATGCTTTCTAAGATATAAAATGCAAGAAAGATATAAAAATGCTTTCTTAAATGAAATGAAAGATTTAAATGAAAAGATATAATACTTTTATATTTGAGTAAATAAAAAATATACTAGAAAAAAAATTTAATCTCAGGGACCCAAAAATTTGAATGGCTTAGGGCTTCAGGTACGCTTAATCCGGCCCTGCATGTTACTAATTTAAAATAACAAAAGCACCGTGCTTACAAAAAAAAACTATATAATTTTTTTAATTGAATAAATAATTTTTTATTCTAATATTATGGGTGATATTCTCGCATTTTGTTGAGGGGGGCGGCACAAATTTTTCCTTCGCATTTCGCAAATAATCATCACAATAAAAAAATAATTATTAAAAATCATGAAATCCGTAGTAGTAATTGCCGATAAAGGATCAACAACTAAATCAAGTGAATCAGGCTCCTCATATGCGTGTTTTGTCTTCAGATAAGGTTATTTTAATAAATAATATGGAATAAAAAATATTGAATTTAAAAAGATGGAGAAATCAAAAGCAAATAACTGCCAAACATTCGATGGAATTATTGCCTTAAAAAGTAAATACTCTTATGCACGATTCGAATTCTTCATATTGTTTGAAAAACATCGGGACATTTAAAAATTCATGTGAAAATCAATATCAATAACTGCCAAAAATACAATTGAAACATTACATCGATTTACAATACTATCAGCGTAAATTGAGAGTGTCAAAAAATAATTATCTAAACGCATCATACAAATATCGTGCATAAATTCCTGTAGAAAAGAACATTTTCTTTTTTTACTCTTCAAAAGAAAATCTATCTGCAAGAAGTCTAACATTCTGCGACAATGTTGCTGTGATTTGGCCATGGGATAGATAATATCATAATATATTAAGTTTGTTTTTTTTGTAATAAACAATACTAAAAAATTTCATGTAATTGTGAAAAACTTTCTGCATACAGTGTTCATGCAAATTATACATATCAGTTCATCATTAATATAAAATAGTTGCAAACAAAACTTTTACTCCAACTGGTATCTCTAAAATTGAATTTCTATGCTGCCTACTAAACATTCTTTAAGTTATTTAGAGGCCAATTACCTAGAAAAATCAGTTTTTCAAATTTGCCAAAGTCCTAACAATTCCAAATATGGTACTTTCCACTATATTACACTATTAAACAAAAACACAACTTTAAAAATTAAATGGAAACTCTTCGCCATACTAATTTTCTTCCATTAGCTAACTAAATAGCATTTATAATAAAATTTTACTGTGCAAAAAAATTATACAATTTCTGTTTGTGCAATTAATAAATTAATTGACATAACAACCTGGCTTCAACAATGTCCACGGAGCATATTTGTCTTCTGTGCAATTTTTTTGCTTTAGTTGATGCTAGCCTAAAAGTAAGAATGGAAAAAGTTAATAAAATACACATGGATATATATGATTGAAATTCAGTGTCACGCTTAAATTTTTGGTCAAAAAGATTTGCAGATATAGGAATGTGTGGCTAAGACCACATTTCAAGACTTATAGTCAACTTAAAATATAAGAAGAACAAAATTAAATAAATATTTCAGTGATTCCGCTTATGTGTCATGACCAGGACTGTGGATTTGGAGTCGCTAAAACACTCTCGCTCTAGTTTTCAGTGGACGATTTGAAATCGAAATGAAATTAAAGTGAAAAAAATTTTATGACAAACTTATTTGAATTTTTTATTTATGGAATACACATATTAATAAATATTTTGTTTCTCTCTATTTTATTCACACATCAATAAATAAATCAAGAAAAAAGAAATAAGTTTATTAGACAATAAGAACTTGTTCGGTAGAAAAGAGTAGGATAGATGATGAGGAAATATGGTTTTTGCGGCCCGTATGAGATATAAGTGCAGGAGAAAGTAGCTTGATTGTAGTATATTTTATAAATCTTGAGTTATCTAAAGCAGCAGCATTATGCCAGAAACAAACTGATTACAGTTAAATCTCCCATGGCAGAATCGTCACGATATGGCAACATTGTCGAAGAACGTTACCGAGTTCTTGCAGAGTGATTTTTCTTTTGGGAAGTAAAAAGTTTTTTTTCTGCAGAAATTTTCGAAACATTTTATCTTTATTTCAGAATTATATTCAAATGCCTTTCTTGCACATCCGAGTTGAAAAAATGCTTTTTCTATTCTCATTTGAGAACAATTAAAAATAAAGATTATTGAACTAAAAAATTTGGTTTTCTTTTCTGCAGAAAATTTCATTTTAATTTTCTTAATGCAGTTATTACTATTGATTTCCACATAGTTTTAAAATCCGACATTTTTAATATAATATTATTTATATCTTTAATATGGATATTATTTCAGGGTGGCTACTCAAATCAGATTTAAAATTTCCCTGATTTTTCCAGTTAAAAATCTTAAAATTTCCAGGTCAGTGTTTTGTTTTTTTCTTATAAAATTTAGGATGTGTACAAGAAAAGTGACAAGATTATTAAATATTTCATTAAATATGTCATTTTTTTAACATATCATCATGAAGAAAATTTTATTTTTATTTTTTATGTTTTGTAACAACATTAATTTTTAAAAAATTAAAGCATGTGGAGAAAATAATATGTTTAGCTTGTCGAACATATAGTTTTTATGGAATAATTTTTTTTTAATGTGTTACTTTAAGTAGTATTTGTTCACAGTATACCTACAAAATGGCAAAAACAGAGTGACCAATAAAACCTCGGATAAGTAGTGTTCTATATCTTTTCATTTAGCAAAGGAAAATCGTTTCAGGTAATTATATATCAATAAACTTTTATAATTACAGTGGCTCCCAAAAGTATTTGTTCACTTTTAACTTTTATTGAAATAGGAAATAAAAATTCATTAATTAAAATGAATATTTCACAATGGGTATTTGAAAATAAGATGTATAATAGATTCTTAGCAAAACTGCATGGAATATTTTAAAAACAAAGCAAAAGTTAGTTTTTAAGATATCAATAACCAAACAGTAACAAAAATTTTACGCAACTACAGTCATTGTAAAGTTAAAGGTTTTCGGAATTCCAGAAATTATTGTCAATTGCTTTAATTTTTTTATTTAATTATTTTTCATTTAATTTTTTATTTATTTATTTGCAATTTAGTATCAAACTTATGAAAGCAAAATTATATTTTAATTTTTGTTTGCTAATTCCGTAATATTTGATTTTATCATTTAAAAACTGCTTGTGGTCATAATAAAACAATAGAACAAATTTGATTATTTTTCTTCATAAGAGGTAAATCAATAATAAATATGTTAAATTAGCTTGTTGCAGTGTTTCCCAAACTTATGACTTTCGTGTACTCTTTCTAAATTTTTCGTAACGCTGTGTACCACTAATAAAAAAATGAATGTATTTTTTACTATAAAAAAATTGCACAAAAGTTAAAAATCACAACTGACTGTTGACACCACTAATTATTAACCGTTAACTCTGCAAAAAATAGGCAATAGAAAAATACGTAATCGTAAATTTTCATGGCTAGCTTTGTTTTTAAATAAAGAATTTTGAAATTTTCGTTTGTTGCCAGATATTTCGCATAAGAACGCGTACCCCCGCTAAACTGATCCCGTACCCCTGGGGGTACGCGTACCACACTTTGAGAAACAATGGCTTATTGTATTCAATTGCACTGTGCAATATGTGAAAAAATGCTTAAAAGAAGAACTTTATATCAGAGATTAAAATTATAAAATTTAGGGAAAATTCGCAATTGAGTGTTGTAAAAGTTTCTGTAAAAATTTTTAAAAAATATTCTGCACGAATTTCCTATGACAAAAAAAAACTAGTTACATGCATTTAAAAACTAATAAAAGCTATTGTATATGAGAAGAAAACTATTAAATGTTAATTTAATGAAAAATTAGATCATTTACTAATAGACAATTTTTTTTTTTTTCTTTTGAAAGTGTGCAATGACTTTTACGGAATATAGTTTTTGTCACTTTTTGATGATTGATTTCTTAAAAAAAAACTTTTCCTTTGTTTTTAAAATATTTCATACACTTTCGTTAAGATTAGAATACATTTTTTATAATTAAATATCCATTCTGAAATATTCATTTTATTAATGGCTAGTCTTATTTCATTGAAAATCATAAGTGTACCAACACATTTGTGAGTCACTGTAATTACATTTCAATATAAAGCTGTACTGTATACTGTATTATACTGTATTTTTTCTTACCAGTGCTTTTTATAAAATTTATTGATTATATTTTCTTTAAACCAACATCTCAAGTCAAATTTTTAAATAATGTTGTTTTGAATTAGTATTATTATTTTAAGAGATTCAGTATACAAAAGTAAATGTCACAAATGAAAAATTGTCAATTTTTTGTTCTATACTCTATAGAAAAAAAATAGATAAAACTCTTTAAATTTTATACTTTTCTGATTTTTTTTTCTTATTTGAAATTAAAACATTTAAAGAATTCCAATCTAAACACACAGTTATTTACATTTAGCACAGTTAATTGTTTTTGTTTCAACAACTAGAATCTTGAACAGTGCATAACTAAAACACTAAGTTACATTTTCCTTCTTCCGACTAAACACATATGAAATAAAAAAAATTTTATTTAATGTTTATACATCATTTAATATGTTTCCTATATATTCCCTAGTCTTTGTCAGCTTTTTAGGGTAAAAGGAGACTTAGTTTTGGAAATATCATCCCTGGAATGCAAGCAACATTTACGAACTTTTGATATAGTGATAACTATACAATTCGACTTTTGAATTAAAAGTCAAGTATTTACCAACAAAACAGTAAAATTAAATATTAATATATAGTTAGTTCTAAAAAAAACCTTTTTTTAAAATTAAAATATGTTATAAAAGGTTAAAATGAAATAGAAAAAATTAGCATCAATGCAACAATTGTAACAATTTGTCAACAAACATTGCTGTTCAGAGATTGTAAAGAAATGTGTGATTAGTTAGTTTGCTGAGAAAAAATAATTTACAGATTTCTTTGAATGGGGACACAAAAGCTTTCAGAAAAAGAGTGCATTATAAAATCTATTATTATTAAATTATAACCAACTAATTTTTGGAGAATTTTATTAAATTAAAAATACAAAAACATTTTGACACATTCTGTCAAAATAGTAAAAAACTACCACCAAAGCATCTGAACAAACTTGAGCGATAAATGAATTCACCCCACGAACAGAATTTTAAAACAGAAGCAAATATCCTAACCACATCTAGCCCAATCTTTGCCTTTCTTAAATTACAGTCCCATAGTCTCCATAGAGATCAAAGGTTTCTACATTTGTTTAGAAACCATGAGAGAATTTTATGTGACATTCAAGTTTAATAGGGTTATAATAGGGCAAATCTTACGCAAGCAAAGAATAGCTAAATTGATGACATTTTTACTGTTTGGAGATATATTTCAAAATGGGGGTATAATGGATGAAATAATTCAAATTAAGAAAAGTAGTAAATAATTTAAATTAGTGAAATTAAAAAAATATCTAAGAAAAAATGTCCAGCTTTTCTTTAAAATTCCCTGATTTTTCCAGGTTTTTATCCAAATTTCCCTGATTTTTCCAGGTTTTTTTCCAGTATAAAAAAATTCCCTGATAATTCCAGGTTTTTAAGGTTTTCCAGGTGGGTGGCCACCCTGTATTTATATTACAACAATTGAATCACGAAATAAAAGCGCGCATTCAGTAACCCTTTTTTGTAGAGTCCAATGTAGAGTCCACGGATTTCAAGATATTTTAAATATATTTTTTTAATGTGATGCTGATTTACAAAGGGCGAAAAAGGAAATAATTAGCTTGTTTTCTCTCTACAAAATGCGAGAATATAGCGAATTATATCAGAATAAAAAACAATAATACATATTTAATTCAAAAATTATTTTATTTGATCCGATAAGTTTTTTTTCTTCTTTTTTTAAGTAGATGCTTTTGTTATTTTAATTTGGTAATATGTATATTTGTTTTTGTTTTTTTTAAAGTATCTTGCAGAAAAATATTATAATTACAGAGGTATGTCGCAGAAAGCAAAAAAAATTTCTGCCACAGGGGTTGAATCTTCATTTAGATGGAATAAACGAATAAGTACGTGTTCTGTTTAAATTTAGTAAAGTAACTGAGAAAGCTAAAAATAATAATAAATAATTTTTAAAAAATGGAATTATTTTAGATTTTTCATTTGCGTCGTTATTTGTCTTACAGTTTGTTCTATGTATGATTTTGTAGCGTTGCCCAGTACATATTCTTTCCTTTTCACCCAGTAAGTCTGGGCAATATACAGTAATACTGTCATTTACGGATATTTCTTTGATACCGGGATGATATTCGGAAGTATATTCTTCGGTAATATCGAGTTATTGAACGTCGCTACTCCTGCACCTCTCGGTACTCACTGCTAGCCTATCTCCTCTACCGACCGACAGCGAGGAAGTGGCGGCATGGCACATGATTGATTTAGGGGTTAAGAACTCAAAGGCTTGCGCGTAACATTTACAGTACCTCCTCTCGGCAGCTAGAAATTTCTCCTACTGTTTATACAATATATTGTGGTATCATTTGACTTTAAAACGCATGCGTCATATCCGTGGTATTGGCGATATCGGATTGTAAACATCTGCACGATATATCAATCCTCCACGGTATACTTTGTTACTGATTTTGGTTTCATTTTGAGAATAGCGTGCTTCTGATTTTAAAAATATCCGAGATTGTCAATGTTGCTTTTGGATCTCCTATGGAAAACGAATAATACAGAGGAAATAAAGATAATCAAGGTATGTATTTATTATTTTCAATAAATATTTTATACATAAATACATAATTAATTATGCAATTTCGTTTCTATAGATGTTTTGAGAAATGTTTCAAATATCAGCAATTTTAATTAAAAAATTGTTTTATTATTTGTTTTGTATTAAATTTAAATTATCTCATTTATTTATTTATTGTTGAACAGAAAAAATACTTTCGATTAGAAAAAATGGGGATTTTTGCATCGTGACTGAATAATAAGTGTTGACAACTTATAGGCATCGGCCTGCGAGAAATCAAAATAGAAGAATTTGAAACCCCGGGCAAAACTTTTCGTTAATTTTATTTTATCATTTATTACTATTTTCATTTATTTTTTAATTTGAAAAAATTAAAATCCATTTCACACCTTTTCGAATGTAGTGGCGCGACAGATCACGATGCGAAAATATTCCCCCAAAATGTATTTTGTATTGATGCTTTGTGGAAATTATAGATTTTCACAATTTGAATTGAAAAAAAATTTTCAGATAGAAATGGTTTAGTACTTAAATTTGAAATAACATTTTCAGAAAAAATCGTGTCTATTTTAGCGATTTAAATTTCTTACATTTTTATCGATGTTTTGAAGAATTCTAGAAAATGCTGCAATTTTGTTTATAAATAATGCTTGAATTTTAGCAATTTTAAAAAACTTTGCACTTGGAGTTTCTTTGAATTTTAGAAAATCAGATGCATATCTATCGATGTTTTGCGAGAATTTATAGAATTCCGCAGTTTTAATTTTAAAAAAATATATTTAAATAATATTTTAGTATTTAAAATAGCACAAGTATTAAAATGGCAAATAACTGCCGTGATTTTAGCGATTGAAATTCTTTTTATTTTTATCGATGTTTTGAAGAATTTCAGAAAATGTTGCAGTTTTATTTAAAACAGTATTAAAATTAAAATATTTTTGTATTTAAATTTAAAATAACCCACATTTAAAAATAATGCTTCAACTTTAGCAATGATTTGCGGGAATTAATAGTTTTAAAAAATTTTATGTTTAAAAAAAAATGTCTTACTCACAAAAGTTTAGAATTTAAATATTAAATAGTGTCTTTTAAAAATTGCTTTGATTTTAACGATTTAAAATCCTTCATTCATTTTTATACATGTTATGAAGAATTCTAGAAAATGCCATAATTTCATTTAATACAATATTTTAATATTCTTATATTTTTATAATATATTTCAACTATTTTTTACAATGGCTTAAAATAAAAAAATGACTTTAATTTTAGAAAAAAATTTTTAAAAAAATTATTATTGATGAATTTTTGAAAATAGTGGAAATTTATCGAATTCTTCAAATTTAATTTTAAAATATATTTAGGTAATATTTTTGTATTTTAAGTAGCACCTTTGAAAACAATTGTTTTAATTTTAGAGATTTGAAATTTCTTTTCATTTTTTTGATATTTTATCAAAAAATTCTAGTTAAAGGCTGCAATTTTATTTAAAACAAAATTATATTATTTTTGTATTTAAATTTAAAAATAAAACTTGCATTAGAAAATGCTTGAATTTTAGGAATTTGAAAGACAGTTAGTTTCTATTTGCGGTTTTGTGGAATTTTAAGAAATCAAAGAATATATTTTCTTAAATTAAATTTCTTAAAAAAAATATGTAGTCTTATTTTAAAATAGTACGATGGAAGTTTTTTGATTGAACGTACTTTTTTCTTTATTTCTGTTTATTTTTGCCGAAATTATGTTTTATAAATTAAATAAAAAAATTTAAAAAATAATAATAGTAGCAAAGATTTTATCACATTATGGATTATGTTAATTGTTGAGTTGTAAAGTAAGACTTAAAACTTCAGTCAAAAATTTTTTTATTGATTTCATTATTATTCTTTTTTAGAATACTTCTGTTATGGATGCTCTTATTGATTGTCCAGGATATTGCCAAGTAGTATCAAAGCCCAACACTAAAAGCGCTGTCTGGATTTATTTCGGTTTACCAGCTGATGATAAAAGTCGGATTTTAAACCAAAATATTGTTGTATGTAAATTATGCTCAAAAACTGTTGAATCAAAAAGTGGGGGTACAAGTAACCTGAACAGTCATCTAAAGCATCATCATCCTTTAAAATTTATGGAACACTTCAAGCAAACCATTGGCAAGGACAAGAAGTATTATACGTGCCATTGATGTTGATGATCCTCCAGCTCCAGTTGATGCTGAGCAGAACGTAAATGAAAGAGCGAAAAGCGGTAAAAAAACTATGTTAGATTTTCAACCGCTGGACAATAAATCCTCTAAAAATTGCACCGAAGATGTGGCAAAATTTATTGCAACATCGATGCAGCCATTTGCCACAGTGGAAAATCAAAAGTTCATCGAAATGGTGAGGATTATTTCTCAAAATATAAGTTGCCTGGAAGAAAACACTTTTCAACAGTAGCTATCCTGAAATTATATAATGATACGGTTGAAAAGATAAAGGCTGAAATATCTTCCATACAGAATTGTGATATCGCAATCACTAATTACTGTTGGACATCCATAACCAAAACTCCTTTTCTAGCAGTGACTGCTCATCCCTGTGGCAGAATTTTTTCTGGCTTTCTGCGACAAACCTAACTAGAACCAATATCTTTCTGCAAGATATTTTTACCGTTATAAATATATGTGTAATAAATTTATAACAATAGATGCACTTCATGCTTATAAAAAAAGCCTACATGCATAGAATAAAACTGTGTAGATTTTTTTTCTTAATTTCATAATATAAGTTTAAATTATTTAAGTTTAAATTTGCATAATCTTCGATAATAAAGAAAGATTATAAATGTATAGATCTGCAGACAAAAATGCTTACTAGAGCATAACTAAAGATTACCCAGAACCTGTAATAAGATGGAACTTATAAAAATAGCTAAGAATGGACAAAAAGATTAAATTTATAAAACAAGATAACTGAATTTGAAGTATCAGTTTAAAAACAGTATGATTTAATGTTTCATTATAGTAGTTATATCAGATACAGAAATAAATCAGGTGAAAAAATCAATATTGAAGTTGAGTAATCAAAATCAAAATAATAAAATAGGATTGACTATATCCGAATTCTAAAAGCAAAAAAATTAACGCAATCTTTGTTTCAATTTTTTCTATATGAAAACAATTGCAGATTAATTAGATTCGATTAATATTGTACTGACTTATTGAAAGATTTTTTTTAAAAAAAAGAAAGTAAATAAAACTTTTTTCTTGATCAGATTAAGTTCAGAGCGAAAAAAATACACAGCGCTTGTGATTTGTAACAGAAGTCGCACTGTATTGTGTATATAGCATTGATTCCCCACGAAGTACGCAGACCGGTTTCCGACTCAATACGCTCAAGTCTATTCAACATCTCGAAACGAAATCGTCTTCATCGGTACTGAAACATCGGTATTCGAGCCATACTCATTGGATGCGATTTTTTCCGCATGTGTATGGAAACCTGTTAGAAAGTGTTTTGCCAGTAAATATTTTCCACCAATCTGGTTTTCATTCGCATGCCAAAAAATCGTAGATAGTGAGATATCTTTCAGGCTTTATTTCATTTATCGTTAGATTGTGAGTGTTTTTTTTATATCGACGACTTAATTCAAAGGATATAGGCATTTTATCTTTAAAAAACATATACATATATATAAAGTTATTTTTTAGCTTTGAATGCTTCTAAAATTTCTTGATTTGTTGGAGATGTTGTTTCATCTTTACTATCGACATCGCTACTAGTAAGAATTTTTGGTTCGAATCTAAAACGTTTTTTTTTTTTTTTTTTAATATTAGTAGCGTGGGAAGCTTCTCTTTTCCGTTCGCTTTCCAGAAAAAAAATCTCTGACATCGCTAGATGTTGTCTACTTCCATCTTATTTCTTCTTTGGAATGCCGCCTTGAAAAATGAGTTTTCAAATTTTTTTTTAATTATTGTTGCTTTACAAGATTATTACTACGCCAGCGATAGAGGCCGAAGTTGGCAAATTTCCAAAAATAGCTTAATAAAGGGGAAAAAATTTCTCCCCTTTTTATCCAGTACCGTATTTTTCGGCGGTAGCGCCGCGGCGCTATCGAAAAAAAAGTTGTTTTTTTCCTACATGCGGCGCTTCCGAGGAAATAATTTTTAGCAGCAAAAAAATTTCTCAAGTAAATTTATTTAAGATGAAATAATTTTCTGAGAGAAAGACTATTAAATAAAATTAATAACGAAGTTGACGAAATATTTGTACGTATCGCGATCTGCTGCAGAACAATTGCCAATTCTTAGCAAACTTTCGGCAGCAGCCTGCAAGAAAATAAATAAACGAAATAATAATTTTAAAAAAGCATCGCGTAAGGAGAAAATTTAAAAGGTAAGCATCTTGTATCCACCCCCAGCTTAAAGAAAAATCGAAAGCTAGAAATCTACTTAGCGCCTTGGCAATTGTATTTGGAGCGGACAGTAAAGGAAGTAATAGGACCCCAAATCCGGCACTCACGGGACCGACGAAATGCCGAACTTCGGATCTCTTTCGGAAATTCCAATATGGCGCTCAAATATTACTATAATTCAATTTTAGAAAAACCAATAAAATTAGTCAAGTTTCGATCGTAGATTATGATGGGGTGAATTTAAAACTGGTCCATCTTAAGAAATTTTATTAATTAAAATAATCATCTATACAATATAATCAAGAAGAAATAATCCGAAGGAGAAATAATTCAAGAAGTAATCCAAATCCTCTGATGAAGAAGAAATAATCGTTTCTTCTTCGGAGCGAGATCATAGTTCTTGTCTTTTTCTTTTAGATAACATTTTGTTTTAACAAAAGACGCTCACCTCACAAGAAAAAAAAAAGCTAACAAAGAACTACAAAAAAAAGTAACAATTTATGCTAAGGAACTAACGATAACAGCAAAAAACAAGCTAAAAACTAATAACGATAAAAAAAATAATAAATAAAAGAAACAACTAACAACAAGAAAAAAAACAAGCTAACTAACAAAAAAAAAATTAACAGTTAATAACTAATAAAAAAGCCGCAAAATAAAAAATAAATGAATCAAATAAAAAACCGCAAAAAGGATAGAATTCATTTTGTACTCCACGTGGTAGTTTCAATGTCAACTGGGTGTGGCCAATTTATGGTCAAACAGAAGAGGGAAATGTGGGGACAAACCAGTAATGCACAAGCTCAGCTGTCAAGGTTGATTGATCAGTTTCTTCCAACTTGCATTTCTTTATTTTGTTCATTGGAAATGAAGGTGTTTTTACTTTTCACTTTATTTGAAACTGCTTTAGAAACAGATGTTTCCTTTGACACAGATTTATTATATATTTTTTTCAAGCTTTTTTTTTTAAAAAGATAAAATAAAGTTACTTACTTCAACAAAATAAAATTCCAAATAAAAAGAGAATATAGCTGATTTTTTTGTCTCATCAATATATATTTCTCAAAAAAAAAAAAAAAACAATTCAGATCAGATTAAGTGCCGGATTAGGGGTCCAATACTGTATGCCCTTTTCTTTTCCCCAACCCCTTTAAAAATAACTGATTGATTCCTCCTAAACAGCTCCAGTAGAAATGACAAGCAGAGGAATTTTTCATCAGAATTTTTTTGGGGCGCTCTTAGTTATTTCTTATTCTTGTTATTATTAGTTATTTCGTTATTATTAGTTTTTCCTTAGTTTGTTAACTGTAATAAATTTTTTAAAATCTTTTTATTTTAAAATCTTTTTTTTAATAAATTTTTCATTTCATTTTTCTTATTACATTGTTTTACGGATTTCTGTAATTAGTCCAGCATTAATTCAGCTGCTGAGCATAGAAATATTTTTTTGCTGTTAATTATTTGCTATAATGTTTTTTTGGCGCGGTGCCAACTGGTAAGAACAACTTTATTTTATACCGTTTTTTTTTTTTTTTTTTCTTGCTGAAGGAGAAAACTTTTTTCACGTCAACTCTTTGTTAACGCAGTTTAGGATATTCTCTCCCCACCCCCCAAATAATTTAGAAATTACGTTATTTGATGGATTAAAAAATATTTTGTTGCACTTAACATTATTTTCAGAATTATTTGTTGTACTTAAGTTTATTTTTTGGTGTGGTGCCAACAGATAAGAACAATTTTATTTTATATCGTTTTGTCGCTTTCTTTTTTTTTTTTTTTTTTTTTTTTTTTTTCGCTGAAAAATAAATTTTTCATTATAATTTAGAAATTAAAACCTTACTTTATGAAATTTATAAAAATTTTTTATTATACAGATATTCTAAATGGTAATTTAAAGGTCTCTTGCATAAGGATGCTGATATGCGCGGTGTAGTGCCATTGCGGCGCTTGCGACGAAGCGGCGCTTTCGCCGAAAAATACGGTAACTGTTTGTGTTGGAGATTAACAGGAGATTACGAGCGCTTTTTCCTTCCGCGGTACGCTAGAAAAACAATTATTTAAAAACTATTCTGTAAGAAAAAATTTTTGCAGAGCCATTATTGCTTCTGTAGAAATTATTTTTTTTGTAAAACAGCTTCTGTCTCTGCAGAATCTTTTTTTAGAACTTACTATGTTTCTGCCAAACCAAAAATTTTTATTTCCCAAAATAAAAAAAATTTTCTGCAAAACTCAGTCGATTTCTGCGACAATGTCGCTGTGTCGCCGTGTTTCTGCCACGGGGCTGCTCATTATATTTCTAATGAATGGCAGCTTCTAAGTGCGTGTTTGAACTGCAAACATTTCATAGAGGACCATACGTGAGAAAATTTAATTGAAATGTTAACTAATACTTTAAAAGATTGAAATATTGATGTTAAAACATTGCCCTCAATAACATCTGATAATGGTACTAACATTGTTAAAGCTATCAAAGATCTTAAAGTAAACCAGACTTCATGTTTTGCCCATAATATAAACATTGGTGTCAACCAATCTTTACACCAGTCTTCCTTGAAGAGAACAATTTCTCAATTGAAAAAGCTACAAAACACCATTTCTCATTCGTGGAAGATGAAAAGAGATTTACAGACAGCTCAAGAGCAATTGAATATGACTGTTGAAAGGTTACCGAGTGCATGTCCAACACGTTGGTGGAGCACAACAAAACTTTGCAGGCAATTTTTGTCCAACTAGCCTCCTCTCTGCAAACTTTTGCTGGATTATCCCTCCAGAAAACACTTAATGCTTGAGGGATCTGACATCAATGTTCTTCAAGATTTTGTAAGTGTCACGAATTTGCTTGAGGAAATGACAAAATCTTTAAGTGGAAGCAACTACATTACAACTTTCTAAGTTATACCGCTGTTAAGGAAAGTAAAAAAAAATCTTCAAGTTAATGACAGTGACTCTGAAGTTAGCAAGAGTATAAAAAAAAAATTCTGGGGGCTCTTGAAGCCAAATACAATGATTCATCAATGGCATTCCTGTTCATTGTGTGATCAGAGATTCAAAGTTAAATATCTAGAAAATGTGTCTGCAGTTAAAAGTAGAGTGATTGAACTTGGCTGAGTCCTATACTATGCAAGATGATCCACAAATGAGTGTTCCTTCTTCATCCAGTACTCAAACAGAAAAAAAAGGACTTGCTAACTTTTTTGACTCAGATGAAGAAGAGGACTTAAATGCTAGAGAATATACTCCAATAGCAAAAGCTGAGAGGGAGATGAATGAGTACTTAAATGTTTCAAAATTAAGCATTTCGTAATGCCCATAAATGTGGTGAAAAAGACATTGCGCCTCTTTTCCGAAATTGCAGTTAATTGCGAGGCGATTCCTTGCAATACCAGGGACAAGTGTACCATCTGAAAGTGTGTTCAGTGTTGCAGGCAATGTCATTACTAAAGATTGTGCATCTTTATCGCCTGACAAAGCTGAGATGCAGATCTTTCTAAGTAAAAATTCCAATTATGTTTAATTGTGTTGCAAAATTTTGAGAAATAGTGTTGTGATGTTTATAATTGTGTTGATGTTTATATTAGTAATTAATGTTTAGATTAATAAAATTTTTCTGTGCTTTTCTGTGCTTCATTAATGATGCTTCATAATTAGTTGATTCTATGGGATACTTATCCTGCGAGCTAATATAGAATAAGTACCCCATTCTTTTTAAATGATGTTCTTCAAACAAATTAATTTTTATTTGCAAAAAAGTCTAGCATCTATAATATATATAACAATTTAATTACCACAGTATATCATAATATCGTGATACGAAGCACACAATATCAAAATTTTGATATTGATCCCTATCACCCAGCATAAAAAATAAATATTCAGCTAGTTTTCAATAAAATCTTAACTTTTCTAAACATTTTCAACATTTGGTTTATTTTAAAAGCAAGATTTTAAGCATTTTCCGCAATGGGTGCCTATAGGAATAAGGCATCACTGTTGTATAGAATCAGGACTTTTGAGAAAACAAACCAAAGTTAGTCACTAACTGAGAATATAACTGAATAGAGTAAAAAAATAAAATAAAAAAGACGAGTTCTCTTACCATATGACTCCAAACTTTCCTCTTTTCTTGAGAATGTCACTGGGATAAAACATAATGATGTGGAAGCTTTTTCACCTATAATATTAAAAAAATATTTAAGTTTTTTAGTATTAAGTTAACAAATCTTAATTGATAAAAAAAAAATTATAAAACATTTTTGGTACAAATGTATTTTGATGTTATGCTAATGGATCACATTATTATATTAATGGACAATGTTAGGTTAATGGACATAAAAAATCATGAATATATAACAAATTTAAAGACTTATTGAGATTACCTGAGAAAAACTTTTCTTATAAAAAGTTTTCTTTTCTTAAAAAAAGTTACTAAAAAAATAACAATGATGGGCAAGTTCTCTATCACAAAACCAATGGGTGCACTCAAAATATTTCAATTTTCGAATTCAGGAGAAAATATTTATGTGAAAAAATGGTGCATCCAGATTTTATAAATATCTAGAGTGATCTGGAGTAACACGACCAAAGTTGCCAATACATATTTTGGTGCATATTTTCTGCATCAGATTGGAGTTTCACTCTTCAAAAATGTTTTTGGAACAGAAAATAATCTTTATAAAATTTTTGTCAAAACTAATTAGATTATTTAAAAGCTGTTGGAAAAAGCGAATCTCTTCAAAAATCATCAGATTGTATCATTCTTCATAAATGGATGAAGATAGTAGTCTAAAAAAATCATAGAAACTTAAATTCAATAATTGAAGTCAGGTAGTCAATGAAAAATAATGCTGATCAGTATTTTAAAAATTAACATTTTGTTCCAGCAGTATTATTCTTAATCTGTATGATAAACACAATATGGTCTGATATAATAATGTCTGGTATAAGTAAAATTAGTATCCTAAAAATAAAATAAAAAACATTGGAGATTAAAACATTAATACCTTTACACTTAATATCATAAATATTCAAAAATTGTAAATGCTATAAACAATAAAAATTCCCAGATATCAAAATTAAATTAAACTAATAACTGTGTCAACATTTAGAAAATTGTATTTACTTAAAAAAACTATGTTTTACTGAAGTCACCTATGCATCCTCATCTTCTTTTTTTAATACATCCCCAATTGTCTTAGCCTGTTTTAATATTTCTGATTCTTTCCAATCACCATAAACAGAAATAATATTATACATTAATATTATTATACATTAATATTATACTGAGAAATCTAATTTTGAATAAGTCATATTTTTAAAATTTGGTTCCTCAGGAACTATTCTAAAGATTTCGCTTAAATTCTGTATTTTGCCCTGTAAAATTATGTTCTTTAAAATGATGTAAAAAATTTATACTTTACAATTCAAAAATGTAAAACCATTCTTAATTAAAATAATAAATATTTACTAAAGTTATTTTTAGCACAAAATTATCTTTGGATAAACAATTTTTTTAACTGAATGTAAAAAAATTTTAATTTGCTTAAAAAATACTTGAGAAATAGCAAAATACACAAAAACTAGGGTGGCCTGGAGTAATTCCTGATCAAAAAATGCAAACATCTATTTTGTGAAAAAACTATTCAAGATAGAATTTTAATATTTACTGGAAGTTTGAGGCTATATGAGATGAGTCCTATGCTACCTTCTTTTGTTTGAAAATCTAATTAGAATTTAAAAGATTTTAAATTTTTAGTGATCAGGAATTAACCCTTCTCTTAATCATTTCTGGGGTAATTCCTGATCACTTCTGGGGTAAGTACTAATCACCAGTTTTTATAGTAAATGGGCTGTTTAAAAATAATTATATAATGGTAATTAACAAATAAGACATCAAGATCAAACAAATAAACCAAAAAGATATGCTTAAGCAGCTAATAAAACGATTTATTTAAAAGCAAGAATAAAGATAAACACTTTAAACTTTCCAAAAATCTTTGCATCATGCCATACATTTTAGTCAAGCAGCCAACTCATTCTCATGTTCTGCTGGAATATAAGAAAAAGTTCCCACATGGGTTACCTTTGCTGGATTTTTTAACTTCATTAAGTGAGAGTGTAAAGTTAAGCAAGGTATGTCAACAGCTCTGGTAGCAGCTCTCACACTGAAATTTTCATTTTCAATCATAAAAAAGAAACTCACTAATTTTGCTTTCTAGTAGCTTAGTATCCATTTTAGGCTTATAATTTCTCAACATATTTATATTAGACTAATTTATAAACTTACAAATTATTCTAACAATGTACACACATGAAATTAAGATAGAAGCAAGGCAAGACAAATCAGAAATGGTGCAAATCAGAACACATTTGTCTTATATACAGTTAAAAACAAATTTAATGATTACAGTTAAAATATATTTTATAGTTGTTCCACTTAACAAATATCAACTGTTATTTAAGAAAAGACAATTAGCTATTTATTTGCTATTTTTAATACTATTTATAAAAAGAAATGACAATGATCAAGAATTACCCCAGTGATCAATAATTACCCCATCTGTAGGGACAACATTTGATATAGTTTCCTATAATCAAATAAAATGTTTACAGTAGATGTAAAACAATTAAACAAAAGCTTACACTTTTTTTCATATCAAAGAAAAAGAAAGTAAGTAACTCAAAATATTTATTATTCAGAGAAGAAGGGATCTTTGCAGAAATAGGCACATTTTTGAAACCACTTTGGAACAGAAAATACAGAAAGCAGTTTAAAAGATACTTATTTTGTTAGATCAAAGAAAACACTATTATTAAATAAATGTAGTTATACTTTAGTGAAGTCGACAAGCATTCTTGTCTCTGTCGTCTCAAAATTTAAAAATAAATAATTTGTTTGAAATAAAATTTAGGTGATCATTATTTACCCCAGAAACAGAGTGATCGCGAATTACCCCAGGTCACCCTAAAATTGACATTAAAGGATCTAAACATTGCAGTGCTCCGCTGACAAAACTATTGGGACCAGATTTCTTAGATTATGGGGACCACTTAATATTTTGGGGGTCAGAAATCTAAATCAAGGGTATCAAAAACAGGGCATGTTAATTCAGAGAAAGTATGTTTAAGTGTCCGATTTTGTAACTTATCGTCTGCACTAAATAATTAGCATATTTGAGGTTATTCCTTTGAGCCATTCAGATTGAGTTCAAGAACATGAAAAGCTGATCATTAGATCAGAAGTTATTCAGGGTTGTCTGTTTCTTTCTCTTCTTTTTTGTCTTACTGTACATACATAAATATTTAACTACACTGAATGCAGAGTGCACAAGAGAACAAACATATCATACACATTCTTTGCATAAAAAGGTCACAAGGGCTGACCAAGTTTAATTGCCAGTGGTAACCCAATCCTTTAAAATTTTTCTTCAATATTAAACTTTAGGCTCAATGTTGCAGATGGATAATCATAATATAAATCACAAATCAATATAAATCAATCACGAGTCAAAAATCGCAAAATTCCACCAACTGGCCGGATATTGAAGGTCAAATTTCTGTAGCATTCCTAAAAACATCCTATAAAAATGATATACATTGAAACCTGAAAAAATAACCAAAATATGTAGCTATCTAAAATCAAGCAATAGAACAAACATAACTTAGTTTGTTTTTTAATATAAAATTTAAAGGCACTTAGAACAAAAAATAATGAAATACAAGTGATAAGTTTATAATTTATGATATCTTTCAAGACGGTACTATAAAAAGAAAGTGATTTCATTTTTAAAGGAAAATTTACAAAATAAAACACTGAATACAAAATTAAACATAGAAAATAGACTAGTACATTTTCTTCAGAAATTAGAATAACAAATGAAGAAACCTTAAACAATCTTTAATAAATACAATAGCTATATTTAAGACTTAAAAAATCAACCTAAAAAAATTTGTAACAAAAGTTTAATAAGACTTTTTATAAAAAAAATCTTTAAAAAAAGATACTTTCTTTCCCTTAGAATACATAGAGGACGGAATTCCCAAGAGGTAGAACAATGGCTATTGTTAATTCTAATACTACTGTTCTGATTCATTTTTGCACCTGCCTTTTTTCTTTATTTTTAATTAGCAAAAATTTAAAAGAATATTGTTCTTTATAAAAAAACCAATTAAAAGATTTGGACAGCAGAAGCGCGAAATTACAACGGTGCTAATTGGTTAGGAGCGTGTGTGTACTATACAACTTTAAAGAGTTGTTTTAAGCAAGCATTTAGCTTACTTTAAAATTTTTAAGGGCTTTTCCCACTGATAATAATTCACGCACTACCGATTGCTTAGAGAGAGATTCAACAATTGGCGATCGAAATGGGCTGCAGGTAGAGCAGAACGCTCTACCTATGGCAACACTTCACATGCTTTCCCCATTAGCGTGTGGAAAGTCATAGAGGGAGGAAGTACGTTAGTTTCTCTCTTGATTTTCATACAGATTAAAATCTTTAAAGTTGGAAAACTATATGGAACTGAAAACTACATTAAACATAGTTCTAAGGAAAAGTATCACAGGAATTTTAAAAAATATTTTTATTTAGTAAAAAGGTAAAATATTAAGAAAAGAGAAAATATCGTAGAACATTCCTATACAACTGAAAAGAGGAGGCGAGGGAAGGGAGAAGGGCTAAAGGCATGAAACCGGTCTCTCCCCAGATGGCGTATTCGAGTGTTGCGATCGCCAATAGTGCAGTTTGTGCATGACTGGTGACACCAGTTTAAAAACAATCACTCGAAAAAATACCTGAACCCCGTCTACAAAAAAAAAAAAAAAAAAAAAAAAAAATCTAAAACGCAAAATAAACCATTCAACAGTGTGTTTTTGAAACTGCGAGTACCCACTGCATCTGCAAAAACGCCAAAGTGATTTATTTTCCCGTGTCCAAACATGAATGGATGGTGTTTTCTACACTAGGGAACGCTACAAGCTACATAACGCCTATTCACCCCGTTTTCTAAATAAACAAACAAACAGCTAGTGAAGCGGAAGTAACTTCACCCGTCCCGTACGAATTTCCGCTACATCGCTATAGCCTTCTTATTATTATGTTTCGCATTAGATTTCCAAACATTGTTGGCGTTTTCTCTTATCTTAATAACGTTTGTTGTTTGGAAATTTAAAAATCTGTTTTATTAAATCGAAATGAGCTCTTCCTATTGGCGATCACAACGCTCGAATACGCCATATGAGGAGAGACCGGTTTCATGCCTTTGGCCCATCTCCCTTCCCTCTCCTCCTCTTTTCAGTTCTATAGGAATGTACTACGATATTTTCCCTTTTCTTAATATTTTTCAATTTTATTTAATAAAAATATTTTTTAAAATTACCGTGATACTTTTCTTTAGAACTATGTTAAATGTAGTTTTCAGTTCCATATAGTTTTCCAACTTAGAAGATTTTAATCTATATGAAAATCAAGAGAGAAACTAACGTAC